>FR989990.1:2415000-3015000 GCA_905404265.1 Fabriciana adippe
GTTTTACTTTACCTTATTAAATTCAATTCCGTTCAATCACATTTTACTTTTCAAATTTGTTATATGTTATGATAAAATAAATCAAATAGAAAAATTTATAATTCTAAAAAATGTTGTATGCGCGTATTTGAAGGATTCCAACGGAACCCTATTAGTAAGCCTCTGCTATCTGTCGGTCCGTCCGTCTGTCAGAGGGCCGTATCTCATAAACCGTAATAAGTAGAGTTTAAATTTTCACAGCGTAGGTATGTATTTCTATTGCCGCTATAACAACAAATAATATTAAAAAAAATAAAAATAAAAAAAAATCTAGAAACATTTTTTTTACGTTCGTTATCGATTATCGAAGGTAATATACTACATAAATAGAGTAAAAGTCATATTAATAAAAAGTACATGTACGATGGTACGGAACCCTTCGTGTGCGAATTCGACTCGCAATGTAGTTAATTATATTTCTAATGAAGTATGTAAATGGGCTGGTTTTACTTTCTTTTAGGTAATTTGCGAAGAGATGTAGGCCTCTTTAAATATTTACCTCGTTCACACACTCAATTAATTAAAATATTATATTATAGTGTTGTAGATCAAGTTTTCTTCGCGAGAAATAAGTTGTTAGGTTTTTGAATATAAATGTTTTTTTTTTTTTAATTTAATTCTATTAGTCTTTTATTAAATATAACTTAATTGTAAACAAACTTATTTTAAACTAGTGGCTTACCCTCGCTTCGCTCGGGTGCGTCCCTAGGTACGTTTTAAATTTTTTTGAGCGAAACCCTAATTCTTTGTCTTAAATAAAAGTAGCTCAAGTTACTCCTTATAATATCAGCTATCTGCCAGTGAAAGTCCCGTTAAAATTAGTTCAGCCGTTTCAGAGACAGACCTACAGACAAACAAAATTTCAAAAATTGTGTTTTTATTATAAGTACTGTATATAATTCCATATGCATTTAGTAGGTATAAAGCTGTTATTTTGACATTACAAACGGACACTTCAATTTTATTTATCTGTATAGATTGTTAAAATATTTAAATAAATATCAATGTTAGTGAGCAATCCGAATTTAAATGACATAATTTTTAGTTAAACATACTCGTACTATCAGAGCTTAATAACTTTACTATCAAAACAGTTTGCTTAATTGCTTTCAGTTTACTTGGTTTAAAAATTCATACTTTTGGTCCTAATTTCAATATTAATGTTATTATATTATATATTATTATATTCAGCCATTTTTAACGTCCCACTGCTGGGCACGGGCCTTCAATACGCCCTCGTATTGAAGAGAGGCCCGTGCCCATCAGACCATAGTCTACGCTGGTCAAGTGCGGGTTGGATGACTTCTCATGTCTTTCGAAAACTTGATATATTCTCTCAGACATGTATTTAAACCCACTTCACTTGGTTTCATAGGCGAGCGTATTACCACGGGGCTACCACTGCCATTATTATTGTTAACTTAATTAATATTTTTTCAACTACTCATGATTAATTCTTAAATTACAGTATATGTATATGTATGTACATACATACATATTAAATTATGTACATAGTCCATGTATACATAGTACACACAAACATAATAGTATGTCTAATTACTGCCATAATATAATTATTACCAATAATAATAATATTAATACTGCAACGGTTATACGTTATTATAGAATTAAAGGTAAAAGTAAAAAAAAAATAAGTTTTTTCTAATGGATCTCTTTGTTTAAACCGTACATTTTTTCAGGATAAAAAGTAGCCTATGTGTTATTCTGATATATGAGCTATATTATTGTAAAGTTTCATCGAAATTCATTCAATAGGTTGTAGGTTAAAGAGTAACAAACATCCAGATATGCGGACATTCATACATCCACACAAACCTTAGCATTTAAATTATTAGTAGTAATAGTAGTATTTGTACATTTTATGATACTTTTTTTACCAATATTTTTTTTTAATTGAATATATTAAAAACTTACCAAATTATCAATCACTAGCTATCACAAAACACACAAACACACATAACTGCCACTCTCGAGCTTTGACGGTCTACTGAAATGTAGGTGCGCGCGCGCAGCGTCAACGGTTACTATGCTTTTCACACTTATTACGTCACCCAATCACTTTCTGATTGTTTTACGGTAGTGGATATGTGTTTATCTTTTTAATTATGGAGGCATTTCTTTCACAATTTCAATTTATGTATATTTTATTTATTTGCTTATAATAAATTAACGCTTGCAAATATTATTTTCGGTTTAAAGATGATTTATTTATTTCTCAAAAGAATAATATTCACTTAATGAGAAAAAAATATTACAAGTATGAAGTTGAATATTATTTATATCGTGAACAAGTTTATACACAAAAAAAAATATGGTATAGGTACATTAATATCAAATATGCGTGCATTAGGTGGTACCTAATAAGATTATTACAAAATTTATACATTTAGTTAAATAATATCATTAATTTTTACATAATGTTGTGCGTAGAACGGTGTTACAACTAGAATGTTTACGTACTTAATTGATAAACACAAGGATATAGAGAGCTTGTTACTAGTAGAGTAAAAATGAATATAATAATAAAATGTTAGCTATTTTATTATACGAGTATATTTTTAGTTTATATTATAATATTTAGATTACTTTTCTTTTTTTATTATTATTATTTATTTTTTTAAATTGAGTAAGTACGTGTATATATGTATTCTGTTATTTACATTATACGTTGATATATTTTGTTTAGTTGTAAAGTATTTCATTTAAAATTTTGATATTTTTCATTTTAAATAAAACTATTTTTTCGCTAATTTATTTTGATTTTTGGTTCCCGACGTTTCGATTGCTTTACAGCAATCATGATCACGGGAGATACTAAGGTGTTAAACATCTCAAAGGCGTTATATACTTGTTACAGATAGCGCCTACTCACTATTTTACAAAAATGATTTCAAAAAATTCAAAAATGGCACCAAAGTACCTTACATTATTTGTTGATTTTAATTCTAAACATTTAAAAAAAAATTTCTTAATAAGTGTTATACTGCCCTCCCGAACCTAAAGTGCAGTAACAGCAAAAATACGAATTCGAGAAAAACGCGCTTAAAGTTTAGAATCCGTAAAAATGTATCTAAAAGAGACTTTTCGATAAAACCTTAAATGTAAGGTGAAAGGATATGTATCAAACTAAAATACTAAACACTAATTAACGTAACAACGTTAGTTTTTTTTATAAAAAACTATAATTATGGCAATTTTAATTTTTTAGCCCCTATTACTACACACACTTTATTTTTATAATCTTTTCAAAAACTGTTTTAAATGCAGTAAATAGTGTTATTACTGCATTTTAGAAATTTTTTCCATGATTGTTGCTAACTAAAGTGCAGTAATATTTTGAAAATACTGCTATTTAATCTGTTTTTTTGAACAAAACACTGATGTTCCACACATATAGTAAAATAAAATTACCTTTAATTTTAATAAAAATGTCTATTTTCTTAAATAAAACTGGATATTGTACCACATTATAATCTAATAGTGTAAATTGTTTTATATTGCTAACAATATTATCAGTCTTTACAAGATTTTGATAATCTTGACTAAACTAAATCACATGTATTTCTCATGCATGAATCAACAAAATCTACATAAAATATTTCTTCTGAAAATAACTACTTACTAAATGAGTATTCTTGTCTTACAAAAATAATATTTAGAAAAGATGAAACAACAACTGTTAAATAAAGTATAGCAATAAAATTAAACACAAGAAAAAAAACAAAACAAACTAATTAATGTCACTATCAGTAATTTAATAGAATAAAAATTAAAAATAATCAGTCTCCATTGTTTGTATGATTCTTCAGACTCTCAGATTACATAAGTCTTATAATCTGAGGAAGTGCTATAATAAATTTACTCGTCTACATCAAATTCAAGTATTTCGTTTGTACCGTTTTTGGAAATAGGGAGATTTTTCCAAAACAACAACCTATTTTCAGGCATTAAGGAACCTAGTTGTTTTATTATATTTTGCTTCCTTTCTAAATCGATACCTTTAGGGCTCGTTTTTTGAGTAAAGATTGGCAAGGTTTTTGATTTTAAGCAAAACATCTGCCTATAGTCAGTTTCGTTAAAATCTTTTTTGTAGAAAAGGCAGTGCTTTCCTCTTTGAACCAAAACTTCAACTATGTCTCTTAAGTAAACCCTGTTCCCCTCGTTATCCTTCATTTTGTTTTGTGCGACGTGTGATTTGTAGTTGTAGAAATCTGTAACTTCCATCATTTTAGATACTACCTTCCCCGACTTGAGTGACTCTGTAACTGCGTTAACGAAATCCCTAAAATCATAAACCTTGCCTTTCTTTCGCAAAGACTGTTCCACAAAATGGTGAAAAGAGTCGGCTGACATGAAAGTGTGCCCTGGTTCTAAATATTTAAGCACAATCTGTGTGGCACCTATGTCAGAACTATTTATAATTTGAATTAAAAATGTTAGCAAACACCAATTTTTATTTTGGGCTGAGCAGTTGTCCAGCCATAAAGTTATTTTCTTTGCATCACGTTTATTTAATAAAAAAGCCCTAAAGGTACTCACAATATCTTCCTGCTTCCTACCTGAGATCCCTTCATGCCAAACTGCCGCAAATACGCCACCGTTTTTAAATTTCCCCAATGGTACAAATGTTTCATTGTACACCACTAACCTTGGGCAAAATACAGTAGATTTAAAACTGTCTATTCTAGGTAACATTATCACCTTCTGTAAATCTACAGACACATAAATTTCATCTTGGCATTGTTCCTTTGCGTCTCTTTCGTAAATTTCTCGTGCTTTTGTATATTTAAGTTTGTGGTTTGAATGTGAATTGCACACCTCACATAGATAATCATACCCATTTATAACGTGTTCAGAATTGTGCAAGTTAAACGTTTCACACATCTCGCATTCCTCATGTCCGAGTTTTGCAAAAGATATATTCATTACGTTTGTCAAATGATTTCTATATGTTTCTATGCTGCATTTTATTTCGGGGTGGGTTTCCAAGAAGTTTTTGTGCATATCTGTTATTGTTAAGTCACTAGGCAGGTACTTCTTATTTGGGGCATGAGCTCTTCTATAATGATGAACACAAGGCTTAAAAGATTCAATGTGTTGTGTAATTAGTTCTTTATCGACAGTTATCAATTTTAAGTTGCGCCCATCTCTTTGATCCTTTTGTGCAATAATTGATTTATTTAAAACTGAAAGAACATGTCTATCATTTTTTTTCGCGTAACCTAAAGTACACAAAAAAAATGTCTTGCATACTTCGACTCTACCGTCGTCTTTTGGAAAATTATACGTGTATGTGACCTGACGTTTTCTCTTAGAAGTTTTTGCTGGCCCCTTTTTCACACAGTCTTTTTCTGTTACTAAATTCTTGATATAAATACCGCGATGTTCCCAGTCTAAAGACCAATAGTAATCATGAATGTTCTGTCTGTCTTTTTCTGAAAAATTAACAGTACACAGTTTTTTACATAAATTGTGGCAAGGTTCTCTTAAAGGATACTTTAGTAAACATTTTTCATGTCTAGCTCTATTTATTTGTGTTAAAGATGTTTTCTTTCTCTGAGATACGGATACATTTATAAAATCTTGATCATTTTCAACGTTGGTAATTTCTTTCGTCTCTCTGTCGTCATCATTACCAATATCGTTCGGAGTAAAGGAACTTGAAGATGATGTTACATGTAAATCGAAATCAGCAACGTAATCTTTGTCCTTAACGGAATCGTCTGAATCCTCTAGGAAAGTATAATCGAGACACGAGGGTAACATTTCTTCTTCGCACAGTAAATTATTTAATGTAGGGTCGCAAGCTGGAGCCACTTGTTCTTCACCTACAGTGATTCTGATAGTCTGCTCCTTAGCTATAAGAGACTGAGTAAGCTTAGAGATGTCATAATTGTAGACATGATAAGAATGGGAATTTTCAAATTCAAATGTACTATTTTTTATGGAATTCATGTCGTATAAAGTAATCTCATGCATCCAAATGGATTTATCATCTAGCTGCATTTTCAACTTTAGGGTTACGTTATGATTTTGAGGTACACCCTCAGATGCTGGTGGATCTGAATTCGTTACTGGTAATAATGACATGTCAATTATTCTTTTTAATCTCTGCGACTTCATTTTAGTTTTACCTGCAAGATAAGGTTGCTTTTCAAAAGTACACCTTCCCACACAAGCATATTAATTAGGAATAAGAAGGATTTGCAATAGGCAGTATAAACATAAATTATATATATATATATATATATATATATATATATATATATATATATATATATATATATATATATATATATATATATGACGGCGTACATACATACATATTTTATATTTCATATTTTATTTATTATAATTATGTTATACCATGTTAACTACGTCGGGCAAAATAACGCCGACGAGACGTCTGGGAAGACGTCGATCGCGTTGCGCTTTTTTTAAGGCCTTATTTACACATTAATTAATAATTGGTTCCAAGTAGAAGTACATTGATCTCTGCATAATAAACCTTTGCGAAATTAAATACATTTGATAATAGTTCTACTTAGCACTAATCACTGATCAATGTGTTAATAAGGCCTAATATCACAGTTAAGGATATGAAGTACAACTCGGAAAGGCTTGTCCAAGCCATGCCGCAGTCACTGAAGCTGGGACGTGCATGCACCTTTGTTAAAATAAAATAAATGTATTTATATAAATAAATAAAAATAATTATTATGTTCTAAACACTTACCAAAGTTTTCGCGTTCATGTACAGACTAACGTAGTGTATTAAATTCTCTTTGGTACAGACTCAGTACGGCACGTCAAGTTCGCCTCAAACCGCGATCATGAATGACAGTTGCGCGTGCGAAAAGGTATTGCCTGTCCTCGCGACGGCAATATTAACAGTATCATGCGCGCTCGGTTTTAATATTTTAATAATGTTACCTAGTAAAACGCAGTATTAGGGAATAGTACTTCACTTTAGGTATTTTAGATAATATGAATTGGAAGGAGTAAACTAACTAATATGCAGTAAAATTTATAAATATTGTAAACTAAATGGCTTTTTACAAGCAACTACATAACATCCTACAAGCTAAACTGCAGTAAAGTTATTAAATACTGCATGTCTTTTGGTTTTTCACAAGAAATTACAAAATCACCTACATGTTAATGTGCAGTATTTAATGTTAATACTGCACTTTAATTAGGAATATAAATAAAAAATATTTTTTCTTAACCTTTGCAGTATAATCAATTTGTATGGCGTTGAATAATACTGCACTTTAATAAGTTTTTTCTTTAATCTTCTAGAACAAAGTACTATTTTAAGTGCCACAAAATGTGATAAAACACTGCAGTTTAGTTAGGAAACAGAGAAAAATCTTGTGCAGTATTAATTTTACTGCGGTTTAGCTGGTAAACATAAAATATTTTAATAGATTTGTGATATTTTTGCTGTTACAACTTCCAAAAAAACATTAAAATAAAATAATTTATTAGCGCCACAAAAAAAAAGAATTAATTTGCCTGATAGCTAATAAAATGAGGATTCAGAATATATATTTAACTCAAAACCGACCAAAATGTCTATTACTGCACTTTAGGCTAAGGTGGGCAGTATAATTAAATATAGCAATATTATTTACTTAATTTTAGCTATTATTATTATAAATATTACAATTTTTCAAAAAACTTTATTAATTACTAATATTATTTAGTGTTGCTATTATGTTTATAGATAAAAAATATTAATCAGAATTACTATTATTATTGCGATCCACACAGTATGAACTAACTACATCTACTGGTATGTTATGTTTGTTTTTGTTGTTAGATTTTATTATGTTTATTACAGGATCCCATGATGATGGTAGTACCCAGCCAATTTCCCTATTGAAGTTTGGATATTTTTTAATTTCAATAGCTTCGCGAATCATCCTGGGGCGATAACGGCTCTCTTTCGCGAGTATTTGTGAATTATCAAAGCGAATGTAGTGGCTTGGGCAATACTGGCTATGTTTACAGACTGCAGATGTTGTATTACGACGGTGCTTCACATCAGCTATGTGTTCTTTGACCCGAGTTCTAATGGATCTCTTTGTTTGGTCGATGTAGGAGAACCCACAATCACAATCAAGTTTGTATACCCCCTGCATCTTGGAGAGAGATGTTGCACTTGACCGGTGGTAAGAACTGACTAATTTTCTTTGGCGGCTTAAAGTAAGTTTTGATTGAAGCACACTTTAAGATGTAGCCAATCTTGTCAGTGACTTCTCTCACGTATTGCAGGACTGCAGGGACTTGCTTGACTGTGGCTGGTTTCACTCGGTCACTGTGACGCAGGCGCGGCACTTGCAGCTTGTTGTCTCTTAGAACTTGCTTGACATGTTGCAGTTCTCCGGCCAGGTGTTGCTCGTCACAGATCCCTCGTGCTCTCTGAAACAAAGATTTTCCTACGGTAGCTAACTGTGAAGGATGGTGGTGAGATTCACCGTTCAGGTACCTATTAGTATGGGTCTTCTTACTATACACAGTATGACTCAAGGTGTTAACTGGGTTGCGTTTAACTAAGACATCTAATAAAGCTAAGGTATTGTTAGATTCTAATTCCATAGTAAATAGTATTTTATCAGATGGTAATATTGTGAAAGTGTCATCTACGTACCGCTTGTAGAAACGAGGGGTCACAGGTGATGTGTTCAGAGCAGTCTCCTCGAAGTCCTCCATAATCACATACACACCTCACCTCACATCACAATTAAGCAAATTAAACATTTTAGACGGTTTTTTAATGCAATTTTGAAATGCTTTATGATACTTTACTTTTGGTCAATTGTATGTCTTGAGCTACTTGATCCCCTTTGTTCAAAAATGTTTGTTAAATTTCTATCTCTTTTGGTTGAATTTTATGTTGCTGCCATAAAATGTTTCTCTCGTTTAAAGCTTTAATTATGTTTTTATTTATCCAGTCGGTTTTAGGAGGATTAAGAATTTTTATTTTTGAAATTTTACTGTCACTGATGTTTTTTATAATTATTTTTTCAAGATCACTGTACTCTAGTAACGTACCTCTAGTAATATCCTGCTCAACCTGCCTGATTTTCATACTTAATAGCTTCATAATGAATTTTCTTTTTTATTTCTGGACAATATTGTTTCGGCTTCAGGTACATCTGCTTATGATCTGACATCGCTGACTCTATAATAGCTAGGTGAAAGTTATGTTCTTTTAAGTTGGTTGATATGTGGTCTATTATAGTTTTTGTTGATGAAGTTAAAATATTATTTTTTTAAATTAAAAGAGCATAATTGAGTTTTCTCTTTATAAAATTAGCAAAATAATTAATTATGCTAATAGATTGTCCTTACTTTACTATTGCTATATAATTTTCCGTAGGAAAATTAATATTCCAAAGGAAGTTTATTAACTTGATGCACAGAAAAATAAAGCAACGTATTTAAAATATTTATTATTGAAACATCCGGACTGATAACCTTCTCTATATATGAAAGAGAAAAATAACTTATTCATTCACAGATTAAACACAACATTTTAAAAATTACTTGACCTAGGAAGCTGAATTTAGGTAGATGGATACTTTAAAGCACACGTTAGCTAAATGGATTTTGTGAGAGGATCGAATTAAAGGGTTCAAAAAATTATCGTAACTTTATATGAAAATCCTATGTTTTTGCTGGACAGGCGGAGCCGTAGGCAGCGATAGTTTTTTACATTATTATTGTATATCTGAGACGAATATTACCTAGATTATGAATTTAGTTCATAAGCTCTGTATTCAATAAGCTCAAACTCTAACCAAGAGATCAGCTGTCTAATTGAGTTCTTAGCACACTAATAATATACGTTGTTAACACCGTCTAACGTCTAACTGTCAATAATTTAATCTACGATGCACTCTACTGTAGAGGCTTAGCAACGTTGTGATGCACACTCATTAGTCATTGGAGAGTTATCTTATGCAAATGTAATAGGGAGGATATATGTTGACTAGTGTTTGCCCAGTGGTCGAAATCCAACCATAATAATTATTTTAGGAAAACATACATGTCGGACTAGGGGATACTAATAAAAACACTTGATAATACGACTATTTAATAGAGTGAAAGTTATTGTTTTCAAAAAAAAATGTTTTCAGAGATGATCAGTCAAAAAAAACCATTTAAACCAAAAATTTAAATTATTTTAAAAATCAGTAGGCCACCACAAAATGTTGGTTATGTTTCTTTATTCAAAAATTTTGTTTTTTTATAAGCTACAAATTTTATCCCCAAGCTAAAAAAAAACTATTTTTTTTTTCGCTACACTCAGTATTTATTTTATTAAAATTACAGAAAACAATGTTTACGTTATCGTCAAGCTGCCGTTCTCACAAATCATACTTCTTTTCTTTAATTCATCTTTCATTCCATTCTATTCGTAAAATAATATCATACATCTAATAATATTATTTTATCCTTAAAATATAATTTTACACATATTTATAATATAATTGAACAAATCCCACATCACATACATATACATACAGATTAGAATTATATAATTAAAGATCGTCAATACCTAGCTAGTCGGTGCCATCCGATACAAATCAAACCACACCGACTTCGAAAATATCTGATTAGGTATCTATAGTAAATGAAAACTACCAATCAGTTATATTTTACTTTTTAGTGCCTTTTTTGAAGTCGTTTTTTTTTTAATTATTGAACATAATTTTTATTATAAGTATCGGTAAAATCAAAATAATTACGTTTTCAGTTCTACTAACATAGTTCTTATAATTTTCCTGTAACTTACTTATGAATTTAATTCTTTTTAGAATTTTAAATAAAACTATCTTTCCGGATATTTTCACGTATTTATTTTGATTTCTGGTTACAACATTCCGAACGTTTTACATCAATGGTTATATTTAATTACAGCAATCATGGTTTATATAATTTCATTAAAGAATGAAAGGCTTAAAGTTATAGAAATTTATTTTTTAAAACCGCGCTTTATAAGCCATTGAGTAAAGTTCAACGTGAGGACATCATGTTCTTTAATGTTAATTTTACTTTTTATATATGAAACGTTAACGTAAGAATTTATGAGCTATGAGTTACGAGTGTTAGCGAAGGAAAACATCATGGGGAAACTTGCATGTCCGAGAAAACCTAGCAAGTTTTCGAAAGATATGTGAAGTCCGCCAACCCGCCCTTGAGCCTTATCCCCCTAGTATTGAAGTGAGGCCCGTGCCCAGGATAAAAGGTCTGAATATATAAAGCTATATAAAAAGAGCTGCAGAGTTTATTTATTTTAAAGCGCTTATCTCTGTAACTATCAATTGGATTTGCTACTTTTAGCGAAACAATTGCCCATAAATATACTACGCGGAAGGAGCCTCTTTTTAACGCTGGCAAATTCATTTACGCATACCACATACAAGTGGTTAGTTCCACGACTCATCGCCTAGAAAAGCCAGTAGTAGCCACTAAAACCCAACGGAACCTCCTCCGTCTTGATAGAACGTTGCAGGATCACTTACGCGTTCAACCACGACACCCCGACGACAAACCTACCGAAGCAGACCACACAACCAAGGGGTTGCTCCCATGATCAATTTTGCTATCAGAGAAGTACCTGGAGCAATCAACACGGTACACAGATGGAAGGAGCCTGGGACAATGTTAGTAATAGTAAATTCTAAGATACCTACTTATCCATTTTATTTTTTTTCTATATTTTTGTATTGTATTTTTTTTATAAAGTCTTAAATTTATGATTTTGTTAATATGGATTTTATATAGTATATCTACGGAACACTAAAAGCTAGTTGAGCGTTCATTTGGACAACTTCATTTTGTAACGAGAGCAATTACATATACATCCAATTAATGCTACACATTTATTTTGTTTCATTAGATATTCAAGTTATACACTAATTTACGAAAAAAATTTTTTCTTTTACCCAAAGATAATAATTATTAAAGGTACATGCCTCAGCCTCCGCCTTCGAAGAAAGTGAAAGTTTAAAGTGACGTGTTTCCATTGAAACTTGAATTTACTCTCAATAAAACATTTTTTATGTACAAAAACTAATCGATTAAAATTTTTGTAAAAAGTTTTTATTAGGCCTTAAAAACGAAGATATAATCTATACTAATATTATTAAGCTGAAGAGTTTGTTTGTTTGTTTGTTTGGTTGAACGCGCTAATCTCAGGAACTACTAATGCGATTTGAAAAATTCTTTTTGCATGAGATAGCCCGTTAACTGAGGAAGGCTATAGGCTATATATCATCTCGGTAAAATGTACGGTTCCCGTGGGATACATTTTTTTCAAGGGACGAACCCGAAGTGAAGCGAGGGTGAGTCTCTAGTAGGTAATAATATTCATTATCATCATATTGCCTCTATACTAACTAACCCGGCGAGAGATAATGAAGCGTCTCAAAATTATGTACTAAAGTGTTACGCTGACCTAATTCAATAGTTTCTTTCCTAAGGTAAAATTTTGTACTTGCAACCCTGAAAATATTTGTTATGTTAATAACCATTCACATGATTAATTAATTATTATTTAATTAATTAAAAACCATGTAATTTAAACTTTAAAAGATAATTTAAGATGATATTTTTTTTTCTTTATTTTTTACATAGGAGTTTGAGTCATGACATTGACTATGTCACCCTGTACAGCATCTAACTTAATAATAATAAGATGATCTTATTAAACAAATACTTCTGGTTTTAACCGTACTAGTGATCAATCACCCCGTGGTTGAAAATCAACCATAATTCACTAAGTTTGATCGATATTGAGAATTTTGTTTCAAATTTACATATATAGCCTATAAAATCCAAAGAATTTTGAAACTGGCCCATAAATTCAGAGATTTGTACGTACAGACAAACAAATTTTCTATGTTTATATTATGTAAGTACTCGTATAACATTGATAAAGGTTATTTAACATCATGCTGCGTATTTTAGCAGTGAAGTAATTATATATACCTAAATTAAATGCGCGTGCAGATTCGCGAATAAAAAATAGTCAATAAATTTTAGCTTTCTGCAGTCCTTCTCTATATAAACTTTAACTATGCCAAAGCTTATACTCCTCCGTACATGCAATATGTTTAAAAAGGGGTTCAAAGTTTTCTCCTCACGTATTAATATATAGATTCAAAAATAATAAAATAATTTTCATTATTACTTATGTAATCTAACAAAAATAACTCAAAAATCTGCAATATGGTGTAAGTAGAACAAAATAAGATGACACAACAATAAAATGAACAAAATGAAAATATCAAACCCAAGTAAATTAAAAGAATATCCTTAACAAGCTATTTATAATTATTTTTGACCTATTTTGTAAGTTGTCTTGCTATAAATGTTCATAGTTTTAGCGTGGTTTTATTCTACGCAGTTTTTGTATATTTTTTCTCAGAGATGAGATATTTTCCCGCAATAAAAAGTACCCTATAATATGTTGACCCGGATAACCAGCTATCATCATACCAAATTTCATCAAAATCCCTCCAGTGGTTTTTCCGTGATGCGGTAACAGACAGACAGACAGACAGACAGACAGACAAAAATTCTAAAAACTATAGTTTCGGCTTCTGTATCGATAATAATGTCTATTTCAATAAGATTTTCAAAAAAATATTTAATGTACAGATTCGGCTTAGTTAGAATTTTATAATATGTATAGATTAGTAATTACTTTCAAGACTTTCAAAGATATTTACATAAATTAACACAAAAACAAGGAATTGAAAGAAAAACAAAGAAATTAAAGTTTCTTGGAAGTAATTAAATTTAATATTAAAGAACATTTAAGATTATTGCTTTATTTAGGACCAGGGACTCACCTTCGCTATGGTAGGGTTACCTACGTTTCAATGGTTATAGAATAGATAGACTATATATTATATAATTTATAGCCTATCATAGCCTTCCTCAATAAACGGGCTATCTAATGCAAAAAAAATCGAATCGGATTAGTAGTTTCTGAGATTAGTGCGTTCAAACAAACAAACAAACTCTGCCTCTTTATATTAATATACTAGCGACTGGAGGAGGTCGAGAGATTTTATGGACAGCTCTATACATCAACGCGACAACCCATCAGTCTGGACAACGATCCAAGGGCCAGACTAACCCGACGCTTTACCGAAGGAATCCCGGACGTCAGCCTGAGCGAGATTAGGGTGGCTCTCAAACAGCTCAAGAACAACAAGGCACCGGGTGCAGATGGAATTACGGCTGAACTTCTGAAGGCGGGTGGAGAACCGATCCTTGTGGCCCTTCAGAAATTATTCAATTCCGTCATACTTCAAGGAAAAACCCCACGAGCATGGAGCAGAAGCATAATGGTATTGTTCTTTAAAAAAGGCGATAATGCCTTGTTAAAGAACTACAGACCCATATCGCTTCTGAGCCATGTTTACAAGCTGTTTTCGAGAGTCATTACGAACCGTCTTGAATGCAGGCTCGACGACTTCCAGCCTCCCGAACAAGCTGGCTTCCGTAGAGGTTTTAGTACCGTAGACCACATTCATACGCTGCGGCAGGTTATACAGAAGACCGAGGAGTATAACTTGCCTCTTTGCTTGGCGTTTGTGGATTACGAAAAAGCCTTTGATTCGATCGAGACTTGGGCTGTGCTGCAGTCTCTCCAGCGGTGCCAAGTTGACCACCGGTATATCGAAGTGTTGAAGTGTTTGTATGAAAACGCTACCATGTCAGTCCGACTTCAGGACCGGGACTCGAGACCCATCCAACTGCAGCGAGGAGTACGACAGGGCGATGTCATCTCGCCGAAATTATTTACCGCTGCATTGGAAGATGTCTTTAAGGTCCTGGACTGGAACGGACTGGGCATCAACATTAACGGCGAGTACATCACTCACCTTCGGTTTGCCGATGATATAGTGGTTATGGCTGAGACCATGGAGGACCTTAGTATAATGCTCAATGACCTCAATGGAGTCTCCGAACGAGTTGGTCTAAAAATTAACATGGATAAGACGAAAATTATGTCAAATGTCCATGTTGCAACCACTCCAGTTTCTATCGGCGATTCCATGCTCGAAGTTGTAGACGAGTATATATACCTGGGACAAACTGTCCAGTTAGGTAGGTCCAACTTCGAGAAAGAGGTCAATCGACGGATCAAACTCGGATGGGCAGCTTACGGGAAGCTACGTAACATCTTCTCGTCCCGAATACCGCAGTGTCTCAAGACAAAAGTCTTCGACCAGTGTGTGTTGCCAGTGATGACATACGGCACAGAGACGTGGCCGCTCACGATGGGCCTGATAAGAAAGCTCAAGGTCACACAGAGAGCAATGGAAAGGGCTATGCTCGGGGTTTCCCTGCGAGATCGAATCAGGAATGAGGAGATACGCAGAAGGACCAAGGTCACCGACATAGCCCGCAGAATATCCAAGCTCAAGTGGCAGTGGGCAGGGCACATCGCTCGCAGAACAGACGGTCGTTGGGGACGCAAAGTTCTCGAGTGGCGGCCACGGACCGGAAGGCGAAGCGTGGGTAGGCCTCCCACAAGGTGGACCGACGACTTGGTCAAAGTCGCTGGAACCCACTGGATGCGGATGGCCCAAGACCGGTTGTCATGGAAATCTTTGGGGGAGGCCTATGTCCAACAGTGGACGTGTTTGGGCTGAAACGAACGAACGAACGAACTAGCGACTCACCCTCGCTGCGCTTCGGGTTTGTCCCTAGACAAAAACAAATGTATCAATTTTTCAATTCCAACAAGTAGTTCCTGAGATTGACTCGTTCAACCAAACAAACAAACAAACAATCAAACAAACTCTTCAGCTTTATAATATTAGTATAGATTAGTACCTAAAGATTAAAATAATGCATTTTATATTACAAGGAATTCGTTAAAAGGACTTATAAATACATCTCTATAGGGGTTTTTGAGGTCGCTGATCACGAATTTGATGTCAAAAATTTTTTTTGACAACAAATCACCCATAAATATTTATTAACACAGGTTTGATAATGTAAAAATATTAATGAAAGATTTTTTTAATTTCTCTCAAGTAACTGTTTTTTAGTTTTTATTTTTTATAGCAAAGACGCATTATACCAAGTACGCGCCGTAATTTACCGAAAGTTGAAAATTCGAGTTTTTTTCAAAAAATCGCCCCGCTCACCAGAATTGACCAAATTGAGTCCAATTGCCTGCATTCGAAAGAGGACGATTGCCGCTATCTATACTATACATCACCCCTCGGGAAAATGAAAACAACCCTAAAAATAAGAGGGTTGAATCTTGAAAATGACGCGTTTTTCACGATTTTTTCGCATTTAAACCTAAAATTCACATGTTTTTACTTGACCAAAAAATCTGAAAAAATTCAAGGGACCACACATCTAAAACAAATTTTTAATTGCATTTAAACCATTTAAAAATGAATTAAACTGGTTGAAAAAAAAACCACAAAAAATCATATTTTTCGCCATTACTGTGTTTTCGTTTGGGGTTGTAATGTCGGTAAAAAAGCTTATACTGCTTGTTTTTCGACCCTCTTCAAGATTTTTGGATCGATTTTACCAGATTCGGTGGGGGCCGCCAGACCCCCCTTAACCCCCTACCCCCTTTGTGTAACCTTCAACATAATGTCTATATTACGTTGTAGAAATTTTAGAAACAGACGTTTTACCTTTCCCGTTTGCAAATATTTTAACCATAATATCCGCAGTTTATATAACTTCCTCTTGTCAACGACGCTTCGCGTCAAATGATCTTGTACTATTTGTTTTCAAGAAAATACTATACTAGTAGAACCCGCGGCTTCGCTTGCGCTAAAACTACAAAAAAAACTCTAAAAAGGTATATTTCATACTAACTTTTATACCCTATTTTGTCCCCTTATAGGATGAATTTCGAAAAATACGTATTTATTTAATTGTATTGAATTGCATTGCTATGTATTGAATTGCATGCATACCAAGTTTCAGTAGTAGTATTAGTAATTCTAATTATGTTTTTTTTATTGGGTTGTATTATAACGTGTTTTTCATTGGAATGAGATAATCTCCCGCAATAAAAGTAACCTATGTCACTCTCCAGCCCTCCAACTATCTTCACACAAAAAATACGCCAATCCGTCACCTTATTTTGACGTAAAAGAAGGACAAACAAACACACTTCCACATCTATACTAATATTATAAAACTGAAGAGTTTGTTTGTTTGCTTGCTTGAACGCGCTAATCTCAGGAACTACTAATCCGATTTGAAAAATTCTTTTTGCATTAGATAACCCGTTAACTGAGGAAGGCTATAAGCTATAATATTATCTCGAAAAAATGAAGGGTTCCCGTGGGATAGATTTAATTTTGTCTAGGGACTTTGTCTGAGTCGCTAGTTTATAATATTAGTATGGATTTCTGTAAAACTCGTGCTAGTGTCCAGCTCCGATTTTGCGTGTTTTTTTTTTAATTTTTGTTCAACGAAATTAATTTATATGTGAAACCTTTTATTTGTAGGTACATTTTTACATATAAACATCTTTCATACGATCAAATGCTACGACAACTTTTAAATAATCAAGTGCGAGTCGGACTCACACACGAAGGGTTCCGTATTAGTATAAGATGTAACACTATGTACTAATCGATAATTTTTTAATTTGTATGGCGGCCATTTTAAAATTCGCCATCTTGCTTTTTTATTTTTTTGTTGTTATAGCGGCAATAGAAATACACACTCTGTACAATTTCAACTCTCTACATAGCCATAGCCCGCTAACAGATGGACGGACAGAAAGACAACGGAGGCTTAGTAGTATGGACCCATTACCACCCTTCGGAAACGGGAGCCTAAAGAATTAAAAGCTGTCTTTCTTAAGGTATCAAAACCATCCTATAGCAAAATTTCATCAAAATGAATCCATCCATTTAACCGTGAGAGATGATACATTTATTGTACAATAATATGTATTATATGAATTCATTGTTGTTCTAATACTCTATTAGTACTATTGCTCTCTTCACTATTGACTATGAATCCAAGTATTAGCATTTTTTGATAATGTACATTTCTACACATCGTTTAAACTATGAGTAAAGGTTTCGGCCGAAAAAGGTGTAGTGACGTTAGGATATTTTCGCCGGATATTTAAGAAATATAACATGTTTTATCAGATGTTTTGAATTAAAATTAACATATTTTACTAGATATCTTAGGTCTACTTTCTAATAATTTAAAGTTCAATAAATTGACTGTTATGCCTAGGGAAAGTTTTCTATTACTGGATGAATGAGTGTTAGCTCTTCAAATTTTAATGACTTAAGTACCTGGCGACCTAGCTTCGCTTGGTGTTCTTTTTTGTTATTGTTACAATAACAGCGCAATACATCTTTTATTAAATAAGTGTCATATTAATATTGTGTAGGCATTGTCTATTTAGTCGTTATTTTTATTAGCTATAAGAGGTTTTACTTTTGTTTCCAAACGGGCTTTATTTGATTATGCTTATTGACTTACTGTTTTTTATTATTATGTAGAATTGATTATTTATTATAGTTTAAATTATTTGTATAAATATATACTTATATTTTTTTAATGTAAAATTAATATTTTGTAATTGAATAGTGTTTACTTTATAATAAGTTGCTTTTTGATTATTCTGATGTTAGTGTGGGTAATTATATTTAAGAGAGAGTAGTAATGAAATCGGTTTGAATTGTATTCGAAGAGTCATAATAACGGCTGGCTGTAACGACCCCGAAGTGCTGTTCGCGACCATCGCCTAAGCTGTCTCGCTGCGCGTTTCATTATATCATATTTTTTAGATTAAAAAAAAACTAAAAACTTGGATAAATACAAAAAAAAAGTAGAACTTTGTATCCAATATCCAATATAATCCATATAATGTTAATCTTGTACCTTGGTCGCTTGACCACGATGCTTATGCCTGAGTGTAAGAAATACGAACATAAATATCGAACATATTCTGCGTAGAATAATGCAAAAGAAAACCGCATGAAAACTCGAAAACACGCGTTTTCCCAGACATGAGACTAATATAGATCGATTATTCGCCCCCGAAAGCCCCCCCATACCAAATTTCAGCGAAATCGTTAGAGCCGTTTCCAAGATCGCCGGTATAAATAAATATATAAAGATATAAATATACAAGAATTGCTCGTTTAAATATATTAGATTTTACGATTTGAGTGAAATAAGGATATGGGGTTGCTTATATCCTAGATTAGTTTATAGGCTACATAATACTTTCTTAGTAGTAGTTAGACGTCTCAAAGGTATTATGTAGTTGTTACAGACAGCCTACCCACAAAATAACAAAATGAATTCAAAAAACTTGAAAAATTACACCAAAGTACCTTACAAAATTTGTTAATTTTAAACATTTTTAGTCTTAAACCTTAGTCTTTCCCGTGACCATGATTCCTGTAAAGCATTCGAAACGTCGAAAACGAAAAATCAAAATAAATCCACGAAAAAATCCGAAAAGATAATTTTATTTAAAATTATAGGCTACATTTTAGATTACGTCTACGTTTTACAAAGCTACTTGAACTGCTAGTTATATCATAATCTTAAGAATTTATCTGACGTAAACTGTGATGGAAAGTAATAACTCCTTATGGTAATGTTATTCCGATCTATTTATTATAAAGGTCTTAAGTTGCTAACACACCGAAGCCAGCAGCGGTGGTATTACAGAACTAAACTTAGTCCGGGCTTAATACTTTCTTAGACTAAAATATTAGTCCGGGCTTGTTTAAAACAATCACAATAATACTGTACTGTGTACTACACTGGCTCTTCAGTGGCCTGCGCTCACAGGCTGACACTGGTATTGCTAGTAAAGTTGCTTGGCATACAATTTTAAAACCGCCAGACTAAAGTACTCTCAACAACCCGTCGTGAAAACCCGCTAGATGGCTTCAGGGAACAGAGACAATAAGCTATTTTAACTTAAAATATAGAGAAACACTGTCAGGTGTTACCGCCGGGAATATTGTAGATATTCATAAATATAAATAATATCATAATTTCTTCTAAGACTTTGTTTCTCAACAGAAGTTACATTCGCGTACTAGATTTGGATTTTAGGGTACTTTCAATTTTTTATATCAACAATGACATTTCTATGGAAAAAGAACAGACGAAATATGGAAAGCACTAACTGCTGACAATCTAAAGTAATCTTTCCCAAACTAAACAGGTACTATACAAACTTAAATGCTTTTACATATTATGTTACTAGCGATTCACCCTCGCTTCGCTTCGGGTTCGTCCCTAGAAAAAATCTATCCCACGGGAACTGTACATTTTTCCGGGATTATATATAACCTAGAGCCTTCCTCAGTTAACGGTCTATCTAATGCAAAAATATTTTTTCCAATCGGATTAGTAGTTCCTGAGATTAGCACGTTCAACCAACCAAACAAACAAACAAACAAACTCTTCAGCTTTATAATATTAGTATACGAGTAGATTAAAGTGATGCTGGGTCCAATTACAGGTCATCGAAAGCCCCTATACAGAGCATGCTCCTAAGATAAATAAAACTCAAGTACACATTCTACTTGATTGTTGATTAGTAAAGTTGGATATCTACTAATAACAATTGAAGGATGTACATGTTCAATGTACACACAAATGTATGTATGAATGTGAATTATTTGAATCTGTCTTATTTTTGCAAGCTTTTATTTAACTTGCAATGGCTTGTACGTATGTTTGTTCAGGTCAAATTTTGCAACTGAATTTTAAAGCAGTTATCCTCAATCGAATGAGCTGAAACTTTACATACACGGTTAGGTATTTTAGATGACATTGCATGGTTAGATAAGTGACGTCATTCTAAATCCAATATGACGGACTCCTAACGATTGCGGACTATGTTGTTTTTATGCACCCCCATGATATGGATATCAAATGAAAGGGTTTACTGAGAAGAATACGAATAAATATCTAAGAAATTAAAAGTAAACTTTAAATTAAACCCATTTATACAATTTGTATCATATAAAATATTGTTTTTAAAAATGTTTTTTTTTTTATATGAAATTATTGTGACATATGTACATAGTACCTACATCACCTTTTCTGTTAGTATAAGTCTCGCTCAATTTATTTTTAACAAAAGACTTTATTTATTAAATACGCATATCGTACGTTCTGTCGGATTTCCTACTAGCAATATAAACACAAGCTCAACGTCAATTTCCATATTTTTAAAGGAGTCTGCCCACTACCCCGTCTCATACCATGACCGTGCTAGGAGTGTGTCAGGCAAAAAAATATTCTTTGTATTGAAATGTATGAGACTCTGCCCACTAGACCGTTCCGTCACCGACCGGCACCGTCGCGTGCCGTGCACGGAGCGTCAACAATTGTCGGCGAGAATATTTTGCCGGTGCCGGTACGCTCCGTGCCTGACACGCGACGTTGTTGAACCGGTGAGCGTACGGGTTATAAACGCGTATGATGACCGTTATAACCGCGTATGATGACCGTTCTAAGCCCGTTACGTATTGCCGCTTGTCTTGTAGAGATGGGTGATAATCGTTATTAAAGATGGGTTAGTACCGATATTTCTCAGGATTAGGTAATATTAATATATTCGTCTGGCAATATTATAATATTGTAACTAATACTTTTACTATTAGTGATATTTATCTAGAAACAATAGGTAATACTAAAACGGGAACCATACGGATATGACACGCGTATGATACGCGGATGATACGCGGTTGATACGCGGTTGATACGCGGTTGATACGCGGATGATACGCGGATGATACGCGGATGCTACGGTCACTATAACCGTTATGTACGGGCATGATACGCTGTTGATTCGGTCTAGTGGGCATAGTAGTCCGTGCCGTGCTCGTTTCCGTGCCTGATACGTTCATAGCACGGTCATGGTATGAGACGGTGTAGTGGGCAGAGAGCCTAACTTTAAAGACTCTTGAACAAAATATTTTATTTAATATGTTTGTACGTATGTACCTATTATTTGAGTTCATAAGCTACCTATTTTTTTTTGTAACCTTGATAATTTTTTTCCTTGAATAAAATTATCATGAATACCGCTTTAGTTATTTATTTTTTTAAAATACACAGATTTAAAAGTAAAAGGTTATCTTAATATGTATATATTTTTTAATAGATTGAGATCGTAACTTCGATATTAAGTCGTTTTAATGTTCAATGTTATCACGAAAGCTGTTAAAGCTTTAAAGCAGTATTTTGGTATTGTGTATCAAATCCGGAACTTGAGCTTAATAAAGTTAACAGCAGTATCCTTCGTATGTTATTTATTTATTACATAATGTAGTTTTAGACTTCTTTAATTCGGCTTTCTTAAATTTTCTTTAATTAGCAATGGTAGCCCAGTGGTAACCGGGTGGGACACCGAGTGAAGCGGGTTCAAATCCCGGGTCTTGCACCTCTGATGTTTTCACGTGCGAATCATTTTTAACATGATTAAAACTTGCCTTACGGTGAAGGAAAATTTCGAAAGACATGTGAAGTCCGCCCGCACTTGGCCAGCGTGGTGGACTATCGCCTGATCCCCCTCGTATTGAAGGGAGGCCCTTGGCCAGCAGTGGGACGTTAAAAAGGGGCTGAATACAAATCTTAGATAACCTCTCCTATCTATTAATTACCTGCCAAAAAGCTTAAGAGTTCATACATTTTTTGATATTTTACGTTGATTTCGAGAACCAGATTTAATTAATATCGTTGATACTTCAGATATGAGGCTGTACGAAAAACACTTATTTATTTTCACTGTTAATTATAATCATAACGTCATTATTATGTAATAAAATTATTCGCAGTTTCGTATACAAGCAATAAAAGTAATTTTTCAATCACATGGCTTATGAGTTTATTAAAATTAATTGTTATTTTTCTAGTATTATAATAATATATACTACTCGTGCTAGTGTTTTTTTTAATCTTATGCTTTTAGTTATACAGCTAAGTTATAACCCCTCAACAAGCCTTTTTTTGGGGCTTTTAAATAATTAAATAACGCCATTTTCACATAAAAATTGAAAGTCATTTTTCAATTAATTCATTCAAATTTAACATTAATTATTCGACATTGGTATATTAGAAATATATCGTTTGTCATAAACTCTATCACCAGTTCGGGAAAAAAATCCCAGTCCTGAGAAGAACTGGCGACATCTGACAGCGGGACTATAGTTCTTTTGAAACGTTTTAAAACTAAAAACATCATAATAAATTAGTCAAAATGAAAAGCTATTGAATCAACAAATAACTCACTATTCGCTGTTGTCGCTTCTCTAAATACTTGTTCTGATTTTGTAACCAATGGAGAGTTGAAAGCAAGTGCCATTGACTTTCACCACTGCTTGTTTAAGTTTCACAGTTTTATTTCCCGAATACAATTTTAAGCATTACTACCCATGTAATTAGCATAAAAATGGCTTGAAATATTTGAACTTACAAATTTAGACTTATTATAGCCCGCAGCTTTAGGGGAATGGTGTTAATTCGCAACGTTTAACTATAGACATTTTTCAATTTTATTATTGAACTAGGTCGGACGCGGCTTCCTTTGAATATTGGACTAGACGAAGAACTTCTTTTTCTTTTTGTTTCACTGCATTTTCCGCTCAATAGCAATTATTTATGGATTAAAATTAGCAATTATTTATGGATTTATGGATTTAAGATATTGGCGATTTATGGATTTAAGATATTGGAACAGATTGGAGAGAAATTAAGGCTGGAGATCACTTACAGCCTTGATTTACATATTGTGTTCTTTACCACTCTGTTTTACACCTTGCCTAGCTTTATTAGCGTCCGGCAATCCAGCTAAGTGCGAAGCCAACTCAATCGGTCAGTTAATCTCACATAACTACCTGTATGTATGCAGGTGGTAGGCGTAAATGCATTTCTCAACATTAATAAAATCTCTTTGCCATTTTGTTGAAACTGTGGGCTAAAACTGGACTGATATATACGAGTATGTATAGTCTATTTTTTCTTACGTGTCTTAAATAGTAAACAAATATGGCGTACAGGTGACCAGAGATAATTCATAGAGATGTGCATGACGAATGAATGACTGAACTTAATGGTTTTTAATTTTTATGCAGTGAACGTAAAGTATTGGGTAGAAATAATACGACAAGTTATTTTAATAATTTTATTAGTCTGATTCCGATGATAAATTACTCGACTCTTCTGATATTATATGTATTATAAAATTAGGGGTCGGTGTATCTGTTGCAGCATCTATTAAGTCGTCAAGCTGCAACATTTTGTCTTCTTCTTTTTTCACATGTTCAATACAATTTATCCAAGACGCCGTACCAATTTTTCTTAATCCTTCTCTGACTAGCTCCTCGACTTCAGCCATTTTAAAACTTTTATTATTTTTTCCTACATGTGATTTTAATTGTGCCCATATTAATTCTATTGGATTTAATTCACAATGATACGGCGGAAGGCGCAGAACAATTATATTTTTATGAGCGGCCATTTCATCAATAACTTTTTTATTATAATTGTCTTTATTAAATTTTAATAAAAGTTGTCAAAATGTCACTTGTCTATTTTAAAATCAATGACGTGAAAGTTTTTTTAAGATTTATTTGGCCTTAATATAAACTCATTTTTAAAACTTTAACCTAAAAAAGCAAAAAGCGGTCGGAAGTCCCTCACTCCGTTTTAATAAACTGTGCAATAAGATACGAAATAATAATAATTACAGTAACAAATAAATAATAAGTATAAATTCATTAAAAGCAATTAAAAATCTTCTATATTCTACAGCAAAACATTACTATTTTTAAGCCTAATAACAATTTGAACAAAATATCGTAATTTGTAATTTAAAGATATTGTTATTTTTAATAAGTTCAGTTTTCACTCTCGATAATTCATTCTAAATGTACATCTCTATAATTCAAAGACAAAGTAGCGTATCGAAACGTCAAAATGTTGTGTTCATATTTTATCTGTGGAAGTTGGTTCTGTTAATATTTCAATTTTAGCAAAAATAATGTGTTTAAATCATTAATTAACAGCTTTTATTAGTGTAATTCGTAGCGTGTGTGTTTCTGAAATAGTTATAAACGATAAACCCAAATCTAAAATGTATGATTGTCCGAAAACAAGTGATTTTCGTTCAAGGTAATGTTTGTTTACCAATTAGGACACGTAAGAAAAAATGGACTATATAATAGTTGAGATCCAAAATTACTTGCTATTTATCACATGTAAATACGTATATAATACCCATGCCCTAATTAGTACTCGTACGTGTTCATAGAAATTTGATTCATAATTAACTAATTTGAATCTTATTCAAGTTGTGGTATGTCAGGCAATCGCGATTAAAATAATGTACCTGGGCGACCGAGCTTCGCTCGGACTTTGTTTTTTATATATCGTATTTTTAGATGAAAAAAAAAAACTAAAAACTTAAATAAATATAAAAAAAAAAACAAAAGTAATAACTTTTTTTCCGACCGGGATTCAAAGCCGGACACCTGTGATTGTCAATCTTGAACCTTGGTCGCTTGACCACGATGCTTATGCCCGAGCGTAAAAAACTATCAACTATTTTTTGCGTGCAACAATGTGAAAGAAAACTGCAGGAAAACTCGAAAACACGCGTTTTCCCAGACATAAGACTAATCTAGATCGATTTTTCACCCCCGAAAACCCCCACATACCAAATATCAGTAAAATCATTAGAGATGTTTCCGAGATCGCCGGTATAAATAAATAAATAAATAAATAAATATACAAGAATTGCTCATTTAAATATATTAGATAGATATTCTTATTCTCTGATCTCAATGACTGCTTGCTTTTTTCGTAAGAAATTTAAAACGTGTTCTGGTCGTAATAAAAACTGTAAACAAAAATATGTAAATATTGATTAAAGAATATATTAAGGTAATTTTTATTATTTATTAAGTAATAGTTTCTTCAAAGTAAAGTAAATATAAATCAGATGTATTCCAACACTCTAGAGCTACCAGATGTACGTCATTTTCGTAATGAGCTGAAATTTTGAGGATTACAAATCCTCTAAATAATCTATTATAGAAGTAAAGTTATGCGTACTTATTAGTTTAAAAGTCGGACCCTTTTAACGCTATCTATGGTCAAGGTAATAACTAAGGCCCTTTGCACACGATGTTTTAAGATAAACTAAAAAAGGTAGATAACTTTGGTTCGTGTCGATACATATTCTTGACCTTGATAGGGTATTAAAAATCTTCGTGTGTTTGTGTGTCCTAAAAGTACATGAAAAATTTACTAACCTACGTAATAGTGACAAAATTGATTTTCACATATTATTTTTCCAAAATATTATCAACAACCAACATTCATTAATGCCAGACCGTTTCCGTGCTTCATAACTTCAGCCACACGCTTTGAACATTTTTATTTTAGTGTGAATATAAACTTAAAATGAACAAACATTTACGATTGCGGCGGCAAAAAAAGAAAACACTGTGAGGGATTCGACAGTTACTCTACATCGATGAAGAATATAATTTATAAATAGGAAATAAGAAATTTGGTCGTTATGTGATAGAATTATAATTTACGGTTTATAATGTACGTTTTCACGGTAAGTATACAATAGAATGACTACTAAAAAAAATTATCTTATGCCCGCTGCATAAAATGCCTGCGTTTAATCCCGGTCTTGTGACTTACCGTAGTTTCTGTACTCAAACTTCAGTTGGCATCAAAGGGTCTTTTGATCACATTAAAAGTAGGACCGTTTGACAACAAAAAATATTTCGAGTTAATTAAACGTTTTTCCGTACAAAATGTATGGGAAAAGATTTTGGCGATTTCTGTCATTTCTAGTACCTTAAATGGTCCCATAGTCTTTTGATCCCTACATGAAATAGGATCGACTGACACAAAAATTTTTTTTTGATATTTCAGCATTTTTCTTGCTGACTGTACATTTTTTCCAAAATCTGTAAATGCAGTTCAGAATATCTCAAAAAATTATGAATGGTTTCCTAGGAACGTTTTCCTGTAACTATAGCGGTTAAGGTACCTGCCCTTACTGTCCCGTCTCAAAAATCCACCCTATATATATATATATATATATATATATATATATATATATATATATATATAACTTTCTGTGGGTTGTATTATAACATGTTTTCCCGTAGGAATGAGATTATCTCCCGCAATAAAAGTAGCCTATGTCTCTCCAGCCCTCCAGTAGGAGATAGTAATCTCCACACAAAATCACAGTCCATCTCTCTGTTTCGACGCGAAAGAAGGACAAACAAAGAAACAAACGAACGAACAAACAAGTTATTTTATAATATGGTTGTGGATGTCAGTCCCAATTTTTCAGTTTTCTATTTTTCAACGATTGCAGAATAACATTTTACCTAAGCTAGATTCTACATTTTAATATTGTTGTGAAATAACTGGAATATCGAGTTGAGTTTTCATTAGCATTAACGAGGTTATGTTTATTTATTTTTTCATTTATTTAGTTTTTTTTTGCAAGACGAGAAACACTTAATTCGACACGTTTTGTAATAAAAAGCATAGTTCCCCACTATTTATTAATCTTGTTTTATACATGCAGAATGACAAAGCAAAATGATACATGAAATAGGATCGACTGACACAAAAATTTTTTTTTGATATTTCAGCATTTTTCTTGCTGACTGTACATTTTTTCCAAAATCTGTAAATGCAGTTCAGAATATCTCAAAAAATTATGAATGGTTTCCTAGGAACGTTTTCCTGTAACTATAGCGGTTAAGGTACCTGCCCTTACTGTCCCGTCTCAAAAATCCACCCTATATATATATATATATATATATATATATATATATATATATATATATATATATATAACTTTCTGTGGGTTGTATTATAACATGTTTTCCCGTAGGAATGAGATTATCTCCCGCAATAAAAGTAGCCTATGTCTCTCCAGCCCTCCAGTAGGAGATAGTAATCTCCACACAAAATCACAGTCCATCTCTCTGTTTCGACGCGAAAGAAGGACAAACAAAGAAACAAACGAACGAACAAACAAGTTATTTTATAATATGGTTGTGGATGTCAGTCCCAATTTTTCAGTTTTCTATTTTTCAACGATTGCAGAATAACATTTTACCTAAGCTAGATTCTACATTTTAATATTGTTGTGAAATAACTGGAATATCGAGTTGAGTTTTCATTAGCATTAACGAGGTTATGTTTATTTATTTTTTCATTTATTTAGTTTTTTTTTGCAAGACGAGAAACACTTAATTCGACACGTTTTGGAATAAAAAGCATAGTTCCCCACTATTTATTAATCTTGTTTTATACATGCAGAATGACAAAGCAAAATGATACATTTTCAAATTATAATTAGTACGGCTTATTACCACTACTAAAATGCAGTAATCTATACATATAATAAAACTGTAGAGGTCGAATATCTGTACATAGAAAAAAAGATGCTAAAAAGCGATTTAGGAGAAGAGAAGTAGAACAAATCCAGACTTTTTTCATTTTTTTATTTCTCTGTCTGTTTGTACGGGCTAATCTCCGAAACTGTTGGACCGATTTAAATAATATTTTGCATGGTGATTTTTGCAGTTAACATTTTAAATACTTTTCATCCCGGAAAATTATAGAGTTTCCGTGGGATAGTTAAAAATTATAGTAACTTATATAGCTTAGTACACAAAAACTACTAATTGGATTTTAATTAAACTTTACAATAATATAGTTCATACATCAGAATAACAAATAGGCTACATTTTATTCCGGAAAAATGTACGGTTCCCGTGAAATAGATTTGTTTTGTTTGTCTAGAGTCGAACCCGAGCAAAGCGAGGATAAGCCGCTAGTACTTAATTAAAACCTATAATTTAATACAATATTACTTATTTCTTATTATTTAATATATTAAATTCACACATAACTCAGATTAGTTTATTTTATTTCTTAGCTAAAGGAACATTTTATTATATAATTTAAGCTGAAGAAGAAGAAAAAGGAAGGTTAACCCATTAAGCCGTTGAATTGCACATTGCAGCGAAGTCTTAATGTCTCAAATGCAAATTTTCTCATACTTTTTAGTTACCATATTAAAGTCTATATTGGTGGTCCCGCTTTCATTCCTTATTAAGATAAATATGTAATTACAAAGCTGATATCTATACATATAATAAAATTGTAACTAAGCTGAATCTGTACATTAAATATTTTTGTGGAAAATCTTATTGAAATAGACATTATTATCGATACAGAGGCCGAATCTATGGTTTTTAGAATTTTTGTCTATCTGTCTGTCTGTGACCGTATCACGAAAAAAACCACTGGAGGGATTTTGATGAAATTTGGTATGATGATAGCTGGTTATCCGGGTCAACATAATATAGTACAGAGTTTACGAATCAAGTGCGATTCAGCACTTCAAATTCAACTTTATTCTTCAAGTTAAATATTTTGGAACAATAATAATATATTACAATTATATATTTTTTTTCATTATTTGTTATCTAATAATAATTATTATTATTACTATTCGGTAGTTTTTAGTAGTGTGTCTCTTTACTGTGTACTTTTATTATATACTAGCAGAACCCGCGGCTTCGCCCGCGATCAAACTTTATTACTTGCAGAAATAAGGAAAACAAATTTCATTTTAGCGAACGTAACTCAAAACATCCAGTATCTTAAAAGATGTTACGCGTATATTTAGCAAGCTCCACTACCCGTATTTTTTGCACATTTTTCTAATCTCCATCTCTCCAAAATTAGAGGAAGAGAATACAATGATACAATTGCATACAATGTTTACGATTTTAGAGTCATGTTACTCGGTTAATATGGGTTGTTTAACTAACATACTAACAGGCTAACATCTACGTTATTTTTAAAGACCCAATGCTATGTACATCTGAAGCTTACAGTCTCCCTCCTTCTCCTTTTTTTTTTAAGTTACATATATAAATTTCCATTCTTATTTTGCTGTAGCTGCTGTGGCCAGACGAAAAGTTGCACATAACTTTCCTTTGGATTCGGAATAATGTGTGTTCTCTACTTTATATCCCACACAGTAAGTGTGCAATTACGGAGGACTTGAGTCATATTACTCTATTTAAATATATTCAACAACTCCAACTTCACCGTCCAGTTTTACCCACTTACGGGCTGAATTTAAAAAAAAAACTACAATCCATGTTTATTTAATTGTATTGAAGAGCATTAATTAATACCTTTCATGTAATTCTGATCATAAACAACTTTTTCCTCATATAAACAGCACAACCCCCTTTTACCCTTTCAAGGAATGAATTTCGAAAAAAAATGATATTTGTATTGTTTTAGTTGTCATTTTAAAGGTAAATACCATTTTCCGTGCATTAATTACAGAGTTTCATACAAACTTTCATCCCCTATTTGACAGCCTTATAGGATGAATTTCAAAATTTTTTCAAATACGTATTTATTTAATTGTCTTGAAGAGCATTAATACCAAGTTTCAAGTAATTCTGATCATAAATAATTGTTTGCCCATATAGACTTTATCACCCCCTTTTACCCTCTTAAGGAATGAATTCCGAAAAAAATCTAATACATATATTTCTAATTTTTCATCTTAAAGCTAAATACCACTTTCTGTGCATTTTGCGTTAAGAATAACAGAGTTTTATACAATCTTATATCACGTATTTTACCCCCTTAGGGGATGAATTTCGAAAAATCCTTTCTTAGCGGATGCCTACATTGTATAAGGAATATGTCCTCTAAATTTCACGTTTCTACGACCAGCGGTTTAGGCTGTGCGATGATCGATCAGTCAGGCAGTCAGGACAAAGCATTTTATGTATATATAGATATTTTTGAAGTGAAAACTTCTATAGGTAGGTTTGGATGGGGAGTAAATTCATGTAAGTCGTCATCGACATGGTCACGTGACGTGTTAACGCTAACACTCAAGAGTGCCGATAGATGACAAAATCAGATAAATGTAAACAGTTATAATTTTAAAATTTTAATTTATGATCAAACAATTAATTTGAATATCCAAAAATAACAATTGTTTGCTTATAGTTTTAAGTTTTCACTTCTGTCGACAGTCCTCATGACTGTACTGTGTGTACTGTGTGTGTACACAAAGTTTTATTACGTACACATAATACTAAGTTTACTATACTCAAAATAGTTATTGATTATTTGATGAGATATTGTATGCTCATTTTATATAAAATGTGTTAAAATTATTTTCATAGTCTAAAAACAAAAATAACGACATTCTTTTTTTTATTCATTCAATTCTTCATTTAAATATTTTCCTCTAAAAGCTGAATGCTTATGAATGGTGAATGAATATTATTCATGTTTTTGAATCTATAAGCTTAAATAAATAATGTTATCTCTCAAACTCATTTTTAAATATTTATACAAAGTAGGTATATGTGCATCTAATACTAGCGACTTACCCTTGCTTCGCTCGGGTGCGTCCCTAGACACGTTTCATTTTTTTTTCATTTTCAATTCAATTTTCTAAAATAAAAGTAGCCTAGTTACTCCAGATAGCGATCTGTCAGTGAATGTCCCGTTAAAATTAGTCCAGCCGTTTCAGAGATTAGCTGGAACAAACAGACAAACAAATAGATAAACAGACAAAAAAAATGTGTTTTTCTTATAAGTACCGTATATAATTTCATATGCATTTAGTAAAAAACTGTTATTTTGACATTACAAACAGACGCTTCAATTTTATTTATCTGTATAGATTTGACTACGACACTATCTAGCTTAAATGTGACTTCAACTTTGGATAAATAGTGACAGTTCATAATGATACTACTACTCGTACTACTTGGCTGGTTCGAAATACAGTTCAACAAGACACCCGAAGTTTCCTCATGGATTCCCCAGTTCCTAAATAAACTCTGTATCACAGTCTGTTTGCATAATACTTTCTTAGATTTACGTGAATATTTGACATTTTAAATAAAACTAACTTTTAGATTTAAAATCAACAAATATTATAAGTTACTCTGGTGAAATTTTAGATTTTTTTTAAATCATTTTTGTAAATTGTGGGTGTTTGAAACAATTATATAACGCTTTTGAGACATCTAAAACCTTAGTCTCTCCCGTGATCATGATTGCTGTAAAGCATTCGAAACGTCGGGAAAAAAATATAGTTTTATTAAAAATATAGTTTATAAAAAGATAGTTTTATTTAAAAAGAGTCTGACTAAAAACGTACTAGTTTTATATATGAAGGAAGACATGAAAACCCCAAAATAACAGATTTCTCTTCATACCAATAGACATTAATTGATTTCCTAAATAACGAACTGACTTATACTAGGTAAAAATTTCACTTTAATTACAAAGCATCGATTTCAAAATCTCATCAAAGTAATTCCACTAAGCGACAAATCGTTCCTTGAAATTTGCCCTTTAAATGAAGCCATCATTAATGTATAACCTATTCCGACGAATCAAGTACGTTTTTGATGGAAACAGAAATCGAGTCATTACGTCTTTAGTGTAAATCTAATATATAAATATCCCGTGTCACGGTGTTTGTGGTCGCACTCCTCCGAAACGGTTCGACCGATTTTAATTATTTTTTTTTGTATATTTGGTAGGTATGAGATTAGGTCGTAAAGTATTTTTCATCCTCCTACCCCCACCCCCCATTTTTATCGCGATTTTAGTATTTTTGTATGAACAATGTTATATCTTATTATATAAAAGGCAAAGGTGATTGACTGATGTATCAACGCACAGGCTAAACCCTTAAGGCTAGCAAATTGAAATTTCGCACACTTATTTCTCATATGACGGAGGCATCCACTAAGGAAGGATTTTTCAAAATTCAACCCCCAAGGGGGTGAAATAAGGGATAAAAGTTTGTATGAAACTTCTTATTCCTTGAACATATTTGCATGAAATTTCGTATGAATTGAGTACGACAAAAATAATGAGTTACGTGTTTCAACGTTTTCTAAAATTCTACCCCTAAGAGGGTGAAATGGGGAATAAAAGTTTGTTTGAAACTTTTTATTTCTTGGACATATTTGCTTAAAATTTTGTATGAATTGAGTACAGTAAAAATAATGAGTTATGTATTTTAGCATTTTCCAAAATTCAACCCCAAAGAGGGTAAAATAGGGGATGAAAGTTTTAAATATACGCACAGGCTAAACCCTTAGGGCTAGAAACTTAAAATTTCGCACAGTATTTCTTTTATGACGTAGGCATCCACTAAGAAAGGATTTTTAGAAATTCCACCCCTAAACGGATAAAATAAGGGATGAACGGTTGTATGGAAAACCGTCATTTTCGAAGTTAGAAAGTTAGAAACGTGAAATTTCATATACAAGCTTCTGATTAGAAATAAATAAATATTTCAGAGTTTTTGAAAATCTATCCCTGAAGAGGGTGAAATAGGGGTTGAAAGTTTATATGGGAGGTTCGTCATTTTTGAAGTAAGAAGCATGAAATTTCTTATACAAGCTTCTGGTTAGAAACAAATAAGTACGTATTTCAAAGCTGTTGAAAATCTATCCCCTAAGAGGGTGAATAGGGGATGATGAAATTTTATATAAGCAGTCCGTCATTTTTGAAGTAAGAAGAATGAAATTTAAAATTAAAGCTTCTCAACAAAAATAAATACATACTTATTTCATCGTTTTTGGAAATTCAACCCCAAACGTGAGAAATAGGGTGAAAACATTAGTGTAAAATTAAAAAAAAATGGCCTGATTTGCTTGAAATTTACTATTTGTCTTTCTTGATTGAACTGATAAGCAAACTATAAACATGTATTTCAAAGTTTTTCAAAATTCCATCTCTTAGACGAGAGAAGAGGCGAGAATTAATTTATGTTTGTTTCGAAGGGTTAGCATATTTGTATGGACATATTCCCAAAAGAACTTGATGTACATACTTCTAAATACAAAAAACTTAAAAAAATAATAAAAACTGACTTTAAAACACTAATAAATGTAATAAAAATTTAAAAAACACGACTGCGTAAAAAGCAAACTAAAAGGTGAGAACAAGTTAACAAAGGATCTTTAAAAATAGCGTAGATTTTAGCCTGTTTATAATATGTTAGACGAGTTACTTGATTTTTAAGTCATAAACATATGCGAGTTATATATCATTGTAGTCTCTTGCTCCAACTTTGAAAAGATGAAGTAGGAAATGTGCAAAAAATAGAAGTAGTGGAGCGTGGTAAATACTTTAAATAAAAATGAATTTACAGAATATACGTAAAATGTCTTTTCAGATACTGGATATTTTGAGTTACGATCACTTAAGTTTTGTTTTCTATAATGTCTTCAAAAAATAGTATGAAACGCGAACTTATATTTGCAATTAATAAAGTATGTATGGCCAAATATATATATATGTGTGTGTGTGTGTGTGTGTGTGTAAATGTGTAAGTAACAACAACACAATATTCGGCGGTACGGAGCCCTCGATGCGCGAGTCAAATCATACATTTGCAAATCATTACATTCATCAAATTATTACTAATAGCAAAAAGCCAAAGAGGTTTTTTGTAGTACATATTTGCTTGAAATTTCGTATGAAATGAGTTCGGCAAAAATAATAAGTTACGTATTTCAGCGTTTTCCAATATTCAACCCCTAAAAGGGGATGAAAATAGGGGATGAAAATTTTAAATAAACACACAAGCCAAACCCTTAGGGCTAGAAACTTAAAATTTCGCACACGTATTTCTCTTATGACGTAGGTATCCACTGAGGAAGGATTTTTCAAAATTCAACCCCCAAGGGGGTGAAATAGGGGATAAAAGTTTATATGAAACTTTTATTCCTTGGATATATTTGCATGAAATTTCGTATTTTTCGTAGTTTGATCGCGAGCGAAGCCGCAAGTTCTGCTAGTATAAATATATAGGGTTCTGATAGTACCTACTATATATTTTCTTAATCTCAAATACTACCTATAAATTTAAAAAATTAAAAGTCATTCATAATACTTAAAAATATATGTTACCAAATTGTACTGTATTGTTATATTACTTAGTCAAACAAAAATAATCTTTATATTAAAATTATAAAGTCTAATATTCAGTATCTCCTATTCATAACAAATGGTGGCTATAATCATCTTGACACTGATTGATCTTTCTCAGTAAAACTTTCTGTAACTTTTTTTAAGATCAAGGAAGTAAAAGTCAAAAATCGAAATAGTCGTGATGATTACTTTTTTAGTGTATTATTAACTAGCGACTCACCCTCGCTCCGCTCGGGTTCGTCTCTACTTACTTTTTAACGTTTAGTATAGATTTTCAGAGATGAGATATTTTCTCGCAGTAAAAAGTATCCTATATGTTGACCCAGATAACCAGCTATCATCATACCAAAGAACAATGGCAGGACTCTATACAACGATTTACCTGATATCTATTTGAGGCGTCTTTAAATGAAAAAATGCTCAAACGATAGGGATTAAATAACACAAGTTTATCCAGAAAGATTTATTTTATTAGGAAGTCAAAAAAAAAGATATTAGCATTTTTATTTTATGATTTGCGGTTATAAACCTACCTAGCAATGACAGCTGTCACTGATTATTGTACCGAATAATATAAATTAAATATTATAAATTAAAAAATAAGTACGTTAGTGTTACATATAAGTTACGTTTTTAATTTCTTTATCATGGATGAAACTAGGTAGGTACTACTTTGAGTCGTACGTTAAGAGAAATCAGTATTAGTTGTAGGTATACACTGGTGATTGTCCAAAAGAATGCACAAGTCGTCGCATGGGGCAGGTAATCGTGTCCGTGGGCAAAGCGACAATTAAAACTAATAATAATCTAGTAAAATGGAACAGTAACAGCAAAATCAAACGTAGTAGTCAGAGGCATACGTAAAATCATGGATGACAAATAAAATACAAAATCTAAATAATAATATGTCAATATCAATTATCAAGTCAATCTCATTGTCATCTGTTGTGTTGCTATAACTATTATTTTAATTACTGTACTAACTGTAATAGCTTCAATTAAACTTACAGCATAACATATGATGTTTCCATTATATGTAAAGCTGTAAGATTAATGAACAAGACATAGATCATTATTTAATTATGTACATAAGACTTTTAATAAAAATATTTTAAAATAAATACGGCATTTCATTTTGTTCTGTGGCAACAATTTTTACATCATCTTTGACGAATGGCGAAGCCGGAAGTACATAAAAACAATCAATTTTGTAACTTTTAAAAATAGCAATTTAGTACTATTTACTTGGCCAATCAATTAAAATAAAACTACCTTTTCGGATTTTTTCGCGGATTTGTTATGATTTTTCTGAAAAGATAGTTTTATTTAAAATGTCAAATATTCGCGTATATATTTTGACTAACTTATCAGCTTGTAATTTAAAAAAAAATCTTTATAAAAATATTTAAAGTTAAAACTTAAGTTTATTAGGTACGCTTTGTGAATTTTTAAGTAATAGTCAGAAACTAAGTCTGACGGAAACTTCCTTCAAGAGGCTGTGAAAATGAAAAGTTGACACGTTTTTTGCAGAGTCAGTCTTAAGTATGCTTTTAGAACATTTTAATGAAATCGTCTTATATTTAAAAAATATTTTTTTGAATAAAACTATCTTTTCCGGTTTTTTCGCGGATTTATTTTGATTTTTGCTTTCCGACGTACCGCCAGAGGTGGTCGATAAGTATTCTAACAGTATATGTAAGAAAATATTGATATACGGAAAAAGATTAGAGTTATTTTGTGAAATTAGATTGAGTACCAGACCTTTAATTACTAGGTAGTATGTTTTAAGAAAAAAAAAATGCACAAGAGAGCAGAATACCGTCTTATGAAAGAACAATAAAGAATTCCATAAGGCATTTAAAAACGCTATAATTTGATAAAAATGTAGACTTTTCGGTATCTTTAATATTTAATACTAAAAAATATAATTTAGAAAAATGATAAAGTACATAATCACATTTGAATATAAAAAATGTCAATCGCTTTTTTTGTCATGTTACTTACGTAATGATTCTGGACTATATTAGATGAAACTCGTACCTATATACGTAGTAAGAAATATAGATTTTTTAAAGAGCCCTTTTATTTATTTTTTTCTATGTATGAGGTTCAACTTAATCATCTTTTTTTTTCAGTTCTTCACCGTCCACTGCTGGACGAAAGCCTCCCACATGGAACGCCAACCATCCTAAGTTAATATACCCACATTATTTTTACTGCGGAATTTTCAAAACCGTGAACCGTGTCATAATATGGCTTGCAGTATCTAAAATAATAATGTCCTCCCGACCGATTGTGGTCACGGCGGCCAATCTCATTGAGACTAGCCATCTGCGCAAAAGATATTCTAGTGCACTCTATTCATGTCACTCTCATACTCCGGTGGAACGACTACTCGACACGACCAGTGAGAGTTAAGGAGCAAGACCGACGGCTTTACGTGCTCTCCGAGGCACGGGGGTGAAACACCGCCAACTTCCCAACTTCGGGCTGTTACTGAGGCTTACTAAACAGAAAAACTCAATTAAATTTGGCCCGCCCGAGACTCGAACCCAGGATCTCTGGATGTTGATAGCCGTATATACTAGCCATTCTATCACCGAGGGAGGCTGTATCTATGAAGTCTCCACGGAGCCTAATGAAAATGTAATTTAATATTATAGCTACTTGATGTCTTGGTCTAATCAAAGAACTTAATATTGTTATATTATAAAATAGTAAAGGATAGTCCCTTAGGATAGCGAATGAAATTTGATTTATTATGGTTTAAAAAAGTTTTACTTTTAAGACAATTAATTTCAACTTAAGAAAGATTTAAATTATCTATACAGATAAATAAAATTGAAGTGTCTGTAATATCAAAATAACAGCTTTATACTAAATGCATATGGAATTATATACGGTACTTATCTGTTTGTATGTCTGTCTGTCTGTCTGTCTATTAGTTCCGGCTAATCTCCGAAACGGCAGGACCAATTTTAACGAGACTTTCACTGGCAGATAGCTGATATTATAAGGAGCAACTTAGGCTACTTTTATTTTAGGAAAAGAATTAGGGTTTCACTCAAAAAAATGAATACTTACCTAGGGACGCACCCGAGCGAAGCGAGGGTATGTCGCTAGTTTCTTATATATTACTTTTTGATATTACAATTTTCACCTAATGTTAGGACTTTGAAAGTCATCGTAGAAATTATTTCTTATAAAATATTTTTCTTTCAAGCCGACAACGTTACGAATGAGTAGGTATTATATAATTTGGACCTGGCTTCAAATAGCTTAACGGTGTTCGCAATTAAAGCCTTTCACTTCATATAAGAGTGGTTTTACACTGAATACTACATAATATTACGTTTTCTTTAATAGTTAAATGCATTTTATATAATATAATAAATGCGAAAGTAACTCTGTATGTCTGTTTATTTCTTACGTTTTCACGCCTAAACCGCTGAACCAATTTTGGTGAATTTTGATAAAAACAGATTGGAACTTGGAGGTCGTAGGCTGTCTTTTATGGTAAAAATAAAACATGAGGATTATAAAATAGAGGATGAAAGTTTGATTGGGAATCTATTATTTCTTAAGTTAAGTAGGTATATGAAAGTTCATTATGTTTTTGGCAAAATATAAAGTGTTTCGGCGTCGAAGGACTCGGGAGTGATATAGGTATGCCTCTATACACCTAGGAACAAACCCGAGTATCTGGAATATATAATACTTTATTCGACAAATACCTATTAAAACATAGAAATACATGGCAAAGTTCTAGTTATAATTTAAAAAAGTAACATTTAATAAGAAAGCTACGGAGGAACTTTTAACAAGCTCTTTGTTAATGAAGGAATCGCTTGCTTTATTGTGTTCATTTCGCTGAAATATGAACTTAATTATTCTAAAATAATGAATTATTATATTGAATATTCTAATAATATCCAAAATTCCTTCTATGTAATATCTATCTATCTATAGCAGTCCTGTTAAAAGCTAATTTAGTTAGAAAGCTATAAGTCCAAAATGTTGGCATACATTTTTCATGTAAGGAGAACAAAAAGAGTACGTGTTTTTGCGCATTTACTACAGTGTCATATTTCATGTCAGTGTTTCAATGAGAGATGCCATTGTGACCAAGTGAATAGGAGATCGTTATTATGTATAATAGGAGCGACATTATCATTATGTACATACTTACACATTAATTTTTTTACAGGATTAAAGGAACCGGTCCTTATGAAAATGTACGTAAATACAAAAAAAATGCTATGTATTATATTATTGTAATTAACGTTACGTGAAATTAAATTATTAAAAAGTTTATATTCCATCATAATTTATACGATGTATTTGGATATTATTCTATTTTAACATTAGTTATAATATAAAGAATCTTTCGATCTATACAATCGATCGAGTACAATTCAGCCCTTTTTTAACGTCCTGCTGCTCGGCGTGGGCCTCTTTCAATATGAAGGGGTCATAACAGGCCATATTCCATCACTTTCGCAAAATGAGGGTGGTTGACTTCACATGTCTTTCGAAAACTTGCTAGTCTCATACATGCAGGTTTACACGATGTTCTTCTTTACCGTAAGCTAAATGACAATCATGTTGAAAATGATTCGCACATGTAAATATCAGATGTGCGAGACACGGGATTTGAACCCACTTCACTTGGTTTCCCACCGGTCTACTATTGCCCACCACTGTGGGCATACATTCAATTGTGTTGATTATATTAACGAGTAGTGCTTAACAAACTGACAAATATATCTTCGTGTACGCTCTCTTATAAATTGCATTTGAATGACAGCTGTTAAATAAAGAGAAATCGATGAATAAATCTCATCTGCCCAATACAATCGTTAGACTGTTGAAAAAACATGTGTCTACGTGATCAAATAATACAGTTTAGAATATACGAGTATCTTTTTGAATTATTATTTATGAACCTCTATTGAACTTTTGCGTGGACCTTTTATAAAAATTTTGGTCACCAGATTTTCTTAGCATTAATTTTGTATTGCAATACATATTACGGTGAACTGTAAAACATTTTTTGATTGAGCGTTAAGAAGATATTTGTATTCAAAGTAAATATATTTACTAATTTTTACCTCCTTTATAATATATGTTTAGGAAAACATGAGAAATTTTAGGATTTTCACCTATACTATTAATAGAGAAAAAAAAAACTAGCATTTTCTCGCGGTTCTACTCGTGTCTTTTAATTACTCCGCTCTCGTAGGTTGTGGTGTGATGTAAGATAGCTTAGTCTATAATTTTCCTTTAAAAGTAGGCTATAAAACGCAAAAATGGATTCTCCAAATCGGACCTGTAGATGAAGAGATTAGTGCGTTCTAACATACTAACAAACTCTTCAGCTTTATATATTAGTAAGTATAGATGTATAAAAGTTAAAGCTAATATTGTTAAATATAATATTGTTAAATATAATATTGCATAAGTTAAGGCGTATTGTTTTAAGGTCCCCACAGGACAATACATAATTTATTTACCGATTTCAGGGAAAGGATGGTAGGTACCTCAATACAGTTGTATGTTTCTTTTTTGTGTACGCAATATCAGTAACTAGACTCGTATTTTTTATAAGTTATTATATTATGTCAAGTTCAATAAGTTGTGTTCCCAGATTTTAAATATTAATTTTAAAGTCAATGATTTTCTAATAGTAAATTCTAATTTAATTTAATGAGTTACATTAACTAAACCGCTTAGTAGTAGTTGTATAGTTTGTATTAATTAACACATTATTTTGTAGTATTAGTAGAACGTAACATAGCTGTATTATATTCTACTAGCAACTCACCCTAGCTTTGCTCGGGTTCGTTCCTAGTGAAAAACAAAAACAAATCTATCCCACGGGAACCATAGGTACATTTTTCCGGGATAAAAAGTAATCTATGTGCTATCCCAGACTCAGACTATAATCTATCTTGGTACCAAATTTCATCCAGATTCGTTTAGCTATTCTGTCATAATTGTGCAACTAACACACATCCAAATTTTCGCGTTTATAATATTAATAGGATTTTCTATTGTTGTTAAATTACCACATAAATAATGTTTTATATCCAAATATGTCCTAGAAACTACTACTACTAAAATCTGAACGTAATTATAATAGGCACTATATTATTTATTTCGTTATTCAAAGTTGACTTACATGAAATGTAAAATTAAATCTTAAAAAAAAGTTAGAAAAAGCTTGTGTTTAAAGAGAATTCATATTAATGTTACCAAAGGCGATTATAGGTACAACCCGTCCGACTTAACTGTGCACCTGGCACTGTGACGTCACTCGGATCGTACAATTTGCAAAAAAGATAATTTCTTTAAAATATTTTTGACGAAACCGCTTTTCATGGTGTCCGTCCAGTCGGTTCTATTAAGAAAACTAACTTTTTTATATTGACTCGGGGTCTGGGTGTTGTGGTACCGTCGTTGTTTCTGATTCCCATAACACAAGTGCTTTAGTTGCTTAATTTGGAACATTCTCAACATACTCAACAAAGGAAATTTAATAAAAAATACTTATATAAAGAATTATTTTTACTAGAAACAAGGTTACTACAAATATGATAATATATCTAATCATTATACGTTTTTACTATATTTAAAAAAAATTAATGTACTAAAATGTCTGTTATATTTTTTCAGTGAAACTTCTCTACATCGTGATTGCTATTAAAAAATGTCAGGCGCTCGTTTGATAACATCTCGGCCTGTATTTACGCTGACTACAATATACGTATTTAATATATGGTTGTAACTTGTCGGTTATGATTTTTTTTAATCCGTTTCAGTTTTCCGTCTGCCATCGTAGATGCAAACAGAGATAGTACAACTCAACTCTACCATACAAGTTTCTCATACGATTAAACTGTAAACAACTTATTTTTAGTTATGGTAGCGGCACAATATTAATGAAAGCTTTTATTGAAATGTTGATATCTTAACGATGTTTTCAGATGAACTAGGTATCTACTAATTGATCATAATTTGAATTCATTGACGACATATTTGGCTCAGTTTGTTGTGACCCTACTTGCTGCGCCAGCAATCGCGGGTTCGAGTCCCGCTGGGGGCATTCATTTGTGTGATGAGTACGAATGTTTGTACTCCAGTCATGGGTGTTTATATTTATAATATGTAATTAAAGTTATATATGTGTAGTGTATCAACTATCTGGTATTCATAACATAGACCTCGTAGCTTACCATGGAACTAGATGGTGGTGTGTGTTAATGTCCCAACATATTTATTTATTTATAAAAAAATTATAATCATTTAAATTAACTGCTAACAATAGCTTTGAAACAGAATTGTTAACCTAAAAATGAGCAAAAACGTTTGCCCAACGTCAGCAGAATATAAGAGAATATTCAAATACGTAACCTTAATAGTTATGAAGCTGAAGAGGTTCTATTAGAATTTTTATAACCTTATGGCAGAATGTGAGATGAATAGAATACACAAAAACACGTATACATACACATAAATACATACACAAACACCCTATTTCTGTATTTAATGTCGAGCATTTTTTGTTTTTTAACTTCAGCATGGTCAAGTAGGTATTATAATTTCATCCTATAATTATAAGTAAATAAAAAAATATCTAATTAACAATTCTTAATCTAAATCAATTTTATTACAAAATATGTATTTTTACATAAATAAACAGGAAGATTTATTCATAAAATTAATAGCAATTTGCTAAAAATATACCCTTCAAGTCTAATCTTCTGAATCTTATTACTCAATGAATAAAAGTAAAAAAATATGAGTTAGTCGTCAGTCAGGAAAACGTTTAAAGATAAAGGAAACTTGCCAGACAAATTACTCGCTCCAAACGCTTTGCTACACAAAAATTATTTAGTTTTCCCACAGAAGAAAACACCTTGCAGCAATTCTTTTGACAAAAGACTGATTAAATCATTCAAACATTGAGTTAGCAATGGTATTGCCTAATTCACAGTTACTTAAAATTAAATAAAACTATCTTTTCGGTTTTTTTCGCGGTTTTTTTTTTTTGATTTGTGGTTCCCGACGTTTCGAACGCTTTACAGCAATCATGGTCACGTCTCTCCCGTGAATCTAGATAAACCTGCGAAAAAATCCGAAAATATAGTTTTATTTCAAATGCCAATATTCGCGTAAATCTAAGAAAGTATTGCTTAAAATTAATTTAAAAGAGTTAAATTGTATCCAGGTATATGGTTTTTTCTGGAAACTTAATTAACTAGGTGTATGTTCTAGGTACTTGTAGAATAAAAAAATGCTCTAAATACGCCCAGATGCTCTCTAATGACGTTTAATTGAACATTATTTGGCTTTTATAATTATAGTGTCCTCCTGACCGATTGTGGCCACGGCGGCCAATCTCACTGAGACTAGCCAGATGCGCAGGAACTATTATAGTACAGCACGTGTATACGTACAGACACAACGTGCACTCTCTCTCTATTCCTGTTACTCTCAAAGTCCGATACTTCGACACGACCGGTGAGAGATAAGGCGCAGGACCGACACTGCGCGTTGTCTGAGGCATGGGGGTGCAACACCGCCAATTTCCCAACTCCGGGGTACTACTGAGAATATCTTAACGAAAAAAATCAGTAATTAAACTTGGCCCGAATCAGGACTCGAACCTAGGACCTTCGGAACTGCAGTCGTACATGCTAGCCACTAGACCACAAGGCAGTTAAACTTTTATTATACCCAAAATATGACGATAGTTAATTATGATCGTAATTAATAAAATTATCATTCAATTACCTTGTTGATGACTTCAAAGCGTGCCAGTTGAGCACAGATTACTAAGCCAATGTATTAAATTATTACTAAAATATTATTATCAATAAAAATTAAATTATGTTCCATCAAACGTCAGTCGGGAACATCGGGGAGGAATTAGACTTTTTTTATTCTACAGATTATTATAATCTATGCATATAATAAAATTGTAACTAAGCCGAATTTGTACATTCAACATTGTTTGGAAAATCTTATTGAAATATAATGTATATTATCGATACAGAGGTCGAATCTATAGTTTTTAGAATTTTTGTCTGTCTGTCGTTACCGCATCGCGTAAACACCGCTGTAGGGATTTCGATGAAATTTGGTATGATGATAGCTGGTTATCCGGGTCAACATATAGGATACTATTTACTGCGGGAAAATATCTTATCTCTGAGAAACCTATAATAAATTTTAAAACATAAGTAGGGACGAACCCGAGCGGAGCGAGGGTGAGTCGCTAGTTAAATATACATTTTTACTAAGTAATATTTTAGTTTATTTATTATATTTTTTTCGTCATTCATCTCTAAGTAAAATTGAAAAGATATCAGAATATTATATTATAACATCTAAAATATTCAAGTAAAAATATTGGTGAGCTTTTAGTAATTGGTAAAGTTTTAGGTTACAACGTTTTACTACTATTTAAAAAGTCAATGTCAATCTTTATCACAAACCTGTATAATATTAGTAATAATACGTAAATGTTTTTTTTTTTTACTGTAGTAGTCTATGATTGGTACTAGAGATAAAGTCGAAGTTTAGTTGTTTCTTATACAGGCTGTATATTTATATTTATTACATCAATTTTTATTTCGGTCGGGTTTCACTGAAGATGTTATTTTAGCACCTAACTAATACTTAAAGCGTCCTCTACAAATAAACTTAAAAGAAAAATAGGTCAAGACATTTATTTACTTAGCTTTTTCCTTAAATGTTGGGAGGATGTTTTACATCTCTTTATAAACAGTCATTTTAACTGTTATTTGTCCAAACTTATAGAGTTAATACGAAAGTGTATTTGTTTATTATTCTTTTATGCAAAAATAGAGAGGTCAGTAACATATATAAATATATAAAAAAATATATAATACTAAAATAACACTATTACTAATTATAAATGCGAAAATTTCTTCTTCGTTCTACTATTTCACGCTGAAACGGCTAATTAGTATACAGGTAGACTATAACCTAGGTTCTAGACCTAGAATAACACGTAAGCTTTATTATCTCTTAATATTAAAAGCTGCTCTATCTATATATAATATTATTAATTTGAAAATTAAGAAATATTCAGCTTTAAATCATACAAAGGGTAAAAGTATAGGGGAAGGATTCACAAGCGGTGTTCCAATGGCAACATTCCGGGTGAAGAAGATATGGTTGGCCAATTAACACCTGGAGGATACCATAATGGCAGATCTCAGAAGGGTGGGAATCTCGTGGAACCATGTCCAAGCTGTACGTAAAGATAGAAGGGCATAGAAAACTACTACCGTATCTTTAAGTTCCATCACGTAACGACATGACAATATCATCATCCTTTTTTGCCACCTGTACGTAATGTTTCTATGCCAACTCATACGCATATCCAATCTGATTTATCGTATTTGTTTCTCCATCATATGTTTATCGGACAGCATTTTGATGATAAGCGAATCGAATATCGAGATAAGATTTAATCAAAATTAAACGCACTCAACGGTTACTGAAAAAAAATACAATATCTGGGATTTGTAAAATATGTCAAACACGACAAAAAAAGTATGCCTCTTGAGTCTTTTGTAATCTCTTATCGCTAAATGATTTAAGAAGTATGTATTGACGCGGGCAAAATGATTCACTAACATCTGCATATTTTTCACGGTCGTTTAGTGAAATAATGTCCTGTTAATGTAACTTATGTGCTTAATTTTTGCTATGTGTTATTATATACTAGCGATTCATCCTCACTTTACTCGGGTTTGTCCCTAGTTTGCTTCCTTATACAAACTTTTATCCCCATTATAACCCCCTTAAGGGATGATTTCCGAGATAAAAAGTATCCTATGTCCTTCCCAGGGTCTCAATTTATCTTCTTACCAAATTTCATCTAAATCGATTCAGTAGATCCAGAGATTGTGCATAAGTTGTTTTTTTTTTATGGGACAAAGGGGGCAAACGGGCAAGAGGCTCACCTGATGGGAAGTGATAACCTCCGCCCATGGACATTTGCAACACTGCAGGGCTTGCATATGCGTTACCGGCCTTTCAGGAAAGGGAAGGAGGAGGAGGAAGGGGGGAGGGAGGGAGGAAGGGAGGAGGGATGGGGAGTGGGCTTTCCGGACTCTCACTTACTGGACGAAACGCGACAGCATAGTTGCCACTTCACGTCGATCTCCTGTGAGAGAGTGGTACTATAAGGGACGTGCGGGCCCATTCGGCTGCTACCCAAAGGTAACAAGCATGGCACTACCACTTTAGAAGTTGTTGTGTACTAAGCTGTATAAGTTACTATAGATTTTTAACTATCCCACGGAAACTCTTTAATTTTCCGGGATGAAAAGTATCTAAAATGTTGAGCGTGGATATAAGGTACCATCATGAGAAATTTCATTCAAATCGGTTAAACAGTTTCGGATATTAGCCCGTACAAATAGACAAACAGACAGAGAAACAAAAAATTTGAAAAAAAATCTGTATTTGTTCTATTTCTCTTCTTACATCCCCCTGACTCGTTTTTTAGCACTTTTTTTTCTATGTACAGACATTCGACCTATACAGTTTTATTATATGTATATATGAATAGATTTTTCTTATTTACTTGAAACAAATTGAAGAAATGAAATTGTATTATATACTATATAAATTGTGTTATATATTAACTCACGGTTTCGCTCGTGTACTGATAGTCTCAGGGATTATCACGTTCAATCAAATAAACAAGTTTATCAGCTTTATAATATCAGTAGAGTAAGTGCGGCAAATATGGACCACCATAAAGATTTTCTCAAATAAAATTTCAAAGTGTAATCAGCCTTTTTTATTTAAAAGAGTTTAATAATTATTTGGTACTAAAACAATTAATAAAATTCTTAAAAAAAACATCAACTTTTTTTAAAATAATAGAAAAAAAAGTCGAAAAAAAATTATAAAAAAAATTACCTAAGATTAAATCAATATTAGGATGATTAGTCATTAGTGCGAAATTTGTACATATATAAGTAAACCGTATCTTCTATGCCAGCACACTTTAAATGAGCCCTTCATCATCATCATGAGAAAGATGAGGCTATAAAGTGTACATTAGATCCATTTCTCTCCATGAACATATTCAGAAATCTTTTTTACTAAAAACAAAGTCATATTTAAGCACATTATTAAATTTTGAATGATTAAAAAGATTATTATATACTAGCAACTCACCCTCGCTCCGCTCGGGTTCGTCCCTAGTTACGTTTTAACGTTTAGTTCAGAGATGAGATATTTTCCCGGAGAAAAAGTATCCTATATGTTGACCCGGATAACCAGCTATCATCATACCAAATTTCATCAAAATCTGTCCAGCGGTTTTCCCGTGATGCGGTAACAGACAGACAGACAGACAGACAGACAGACAGACAAAAATTCTAAAAACTATAGATTTGGCTTCTGTATCGATAATAAAGTTTATTCCAATAAGATTTTCAAAAAAATATTTAATATACAGATTTAGCTTAGTTAGAATTTTATTATATGTATAGATTTAAGTGATTAGACGTAATAATGTACTTAACTACATTGATTGATATACAATTTTGCAGATTTATCACATTATATGCTCACACTAACGACTTATCCTTGCTCCGCTCGGGTTCGTCCCTAGGTACGTTTTAACGGTTTGTATAGATTTCGCAGAGATGAAATATTTTCCCGGAGTTAAAATCCTAAATGTTGACTCGGACAACCAGCTATCACCATACTAAATTTCATCAAAATCCGTTTAATTTTCTCGTTATGCGTTCCCATATAGACAGACAGACAGACAGAAATTCTATTATATTTACTATTATCTATGCTATTTCAATAAGATTTTCCAAAAAAATATTTAATGTACAGATTTAACTCAGTTACAATTTTATTATATGTATAGATATAGATATATGCTGAAAGCTGTCAAAATGTAACAGATACATGATATGTTTATAACAATCATGATAAGATATGGGTCATCGGGAAAATTAAAAAAACATTTTGAACAAGGTCACCTTTTATAATTATATTAGAACCTTATACTAATAATGTGGACATAAAATGGATTACTAGAACTTAATGTATTAAAACTTTTAATGTAAAACGTGGCATTGGGATGGTCTGAAATTACGTGATCGATGGATAAATACAAAATGATAGACAGTTTAAAGTCGCCGTGTTCTAAATAATAGTAAACAAGAACAAATAAATTACAAAAGTATTTAGAAATTAGGATGTTACAGAATATTATATCGAAAGATTTAGGTCATAGAAACTTAAAAAAAATAATAAAAAGCGACTCCCAGACATTAGAAAAGTAAAAAAATGACTAAACGACGTTTTCATTTACAATAGTACTATACATATATACCTAATGAGATATTTTCCAAGTCGATGCTAGCCGATGTAAAGCAAGCAAATTCTGTGGAAGTCGGTTAAAAGTTGATTTTGTAACTTAGTGGGTCCAACCAAAATAATAAGACATGGACAGTCAAACAAATAAACACCTTAATCGAATTTTAATATATAATATAACATAAACATTCACATGTACGTACATATTTAAAAATCAATAATATAGAGAAAATCACTTGAAACTTAACTGTTTCCAAGCGATTTCATAGATTCTAATCTTTTTTATTGGATTGTAAATATGAAAGTATATCAATACAATAATTATAATAGTGAAGGTAAGAAGGATAGTTTTATTTAAAACTAGCGACTCAAGTACATTTTCAGGGTTAGCTATGTTTATACACAAATAGTAGCTAGCTACTACTAGCTACTCCTAAGATATGCATTTAAATTATATAGCGATTTACCCTCGCTTTGCTCGGGTGCGTACGCCGTACGCGGATTTTGTTCACAATTTCATGGTTTTAATTTTTTTCGCGGAACCCTGATTCTTTTTCTGAAATAAAAGTAGCCTAAGTTACTCCTTATAACATCAGCTATATGCCAGTGAAAGTCCCTTCAAAATAGGTTCAGCTGTTTCGGAGATTAGCCGGAACAAACAGACAAACAGACATACACAAATAGTAAAAAATGTTGTTATGGTATGTGTACCGTGTATACATCCATATGCATTTAGTAAAAAGCGGTTATTTTAATATTACAAACAGACACTCCAATTTTATTTATCTGTATAGATAGATGTATAGACTAGCGACTTACCCTTGCTTCGCTCGAATTCGTTCCTAAGTATGTTTTATATATATGTACATATATATATTATATCAAACTATTACGTTATATACGATTAGTATGATAACAGTTCAATTGAGCGAAATAAATATTTTTTACTCAGAATTTTACTATATGTATAATGTATAAAATGTACGTAATGTATGTTTTATTTGTATTTATTCAAGTTTTTAGACTTGTTTTTATCTAAAAATTACTATATAACAAAAAAGAAGTCCGAGCGAAGCTCGGTCGCCCAGGTACTTACTTGTAAAGTTTCAACTATGACAAGAAGTAAGCTAAAGTTGACTTTCTAGATATCTATACATATAATAAAACAATAGAGGTCGAATGTCTGTACATAGAAAAAAAAGCTAAAAACCGAGTAAGGGGGATGTAAGAAGAGCAATAGAACAAATCCAGATTTTTTTCAATTTTTTTGTTTCTCTGTCTGTTTGTCTGTTTGACTGTTTGTACGGGCAACACATATGACTAGAGTACAGACATTTATGCTCATCAAACAAATGAATGCCCCCAGCGGGACTCGAACCCGCGACCGCTGGCACAGCAAGTAGGGTAACTACAATAAAAAAAAAAAACCGACTTCCTGGCACAGAAAAGTAAAAAATAACCAAACGGGGGTTTTCATTTAGAATAGATACCTAATCAGATATTTTCGAAGTCGGTGTGCTTTGATTTGTATTGGTTGGCACCGACTTCGAAAATATCTGATTAGGTATCTATTCTAAATGAAAACCCCCGTTTGGTTATTTTTTACTTTTCTGTGCCAGGAAGTCGGTTTTTTTTTAAAGTTTTTATTTTTCCATTTTTAGTGTAAACGTAATAAGCAGGTAATTTGTAAGAAGAAAGATTTTTAAAAACATATTCGATTAAGCCTTCAGATCCCTAATGACACTCACAACCGATCTAGGTGTAAAGTTCTCATCAATACAAATTAATCAAGCCCAAACACCAGGTAATTGCTATAAATCGTTGAGGAGTTTCCTCGACTGTCTTTCGGCTCCATCATCAGATCAACTCCAGACCTTCATTAAATAGTAATGCTTTAAAATACTTAATGAAAAAAAAATTAACAAGCGCTCTAGTCGCCACTACGATTTTCGAAGGTTCCCCTCGATTTCTCTGGGATGCCATCATCAGATCTTGATTTCCTTATTATGGTACCACCCTTGGGATGTCTCCTTTCAAACAAAAAAAGAATCATTAAAATCGGTTTATGAACGACGAAGCAATCCGCGAACATACATAAAATTACATCCACGTAAACAAAAATTTTCATAATTTTTTTTTCATAAAATGAAAACTACTCGGCCAAACTATCTTAAATTTTTATGGGACCAAATGGCAGCTATTCCGCATCAAACAAAAGAAGAATCACGTAAATCGGATCATAAATCTCAGAGTAATCGGTGTACATACATAAAAAAAAATACCAATCGAATTGATAACCTCCTCCTTTTGGAAGTCGGTTAAAAAAAAAGTACATACTAATTTTGGTGGCGTAGTATCAATATTCAATATGCAATCTTTTAGAAACTGCTCGATAATTTTTATAGAATCTAGTCTATTCACGAAACTCCTTAGCTATTTTAGTTTGATTATTACTTTATTATTTAAATGTCAAACTAACGTGAAGCAAAATTTTTAGTATTCTTTCATAATCAATATTATTAGTATAATTATAGTAAAATACTAGCGGCTCACTCTCGCTTCGCTCGGGTTCGCCTATAAACAAACAAAAACAAATCTATCCCACTGAAACCGTACATTTTTCCGGGATGATATATAAACTAAAGCCTTCCTCGATAAATGGACTATCCAACACAAAAATAATTTTTCAATTCCACCCAGTACTTCCTGAGATTAGCGCGTTCAACCAAACAAACAAACAAACTCTTCAGCTTTATAATATTAGTATAGATTAAACTGCCAATAAGTTTAAATCAAAACTAAATTTTAGATGATGGATGAAAAAATAGTATTTATGAATGAGTTGCAAAAACGATTACTCCGCTCCTAGATCAGGTCAAGGTAGGTTAGTTATCGGAATTGTCAATAAAGTGAGTGGTCAAAGTAGCGTTAGGTAAGTAAACATTATTTGGATGCAAATATGCAATAACATGTTAACCCACAAAAATAAGAATAATAATGTTTTTCACAAACCCGTTCTCATTTTTATCTAAAAACGATTGCGAAAAACTTGAGTTTTATAAAAAACACGGGTTATTTGATTTAAAACGTTATTGCAAATCGTTGGCATTTATAGTACGCTCTAATTATTGTGAAATAGTATTAGATATTAATTTTGGACACCCTTTCGTAGTGCCCACTTTATATGAAAAGCTCATCTGATTGAAATAATAATAATAATTAATATGTTAGGAAATTAACACACAAGCTACATATATAACTTTAAATACATACATATTATAAATATAAACACCCATGACTGGAGTACAAACATTCGTGCTCATCACACAAATGAATGCCCCCAGTGGAACTCGAACCCGCGACCGCTGACACAGCAAGTAGGGTCATTACAAACTGAGCCAAACGTGTCGTCAATCTGTTCCTCCATTCCTCCATATCTCTGGTAGAGACAACAATCAAACATTGAGCAATACCAGCTTTCGCCATTCCGAATTTCCAAATTTCATAAATCCGTTAAGCTCTTATTTTTTATAAATAACTAACGACTCACCGTCGCTTCGCTCGGGTTCGTCGCTAGGTATGTTTTAACGGTAAGTTTAGAATAGACTATACTCGTATATACTACATATATGTATGTACATTGTACAATGTACGTATTACGTTCGAGCTTATGATATTAGTACGAGTAAATCGCTCGAGCGAAAACTTGATTCGAAAGCTTATATTATTGATAATATTATAGTTGCTGACCTTACTTTTATGGCAATGCAGATAGCATTACCATAGAAGTAAGCTTATCTGATTTTAATAAATGCACATATGTAGTTAACTACCGCGTTTAAATCTGCAGTGTTCGGGAAATCATATATGGTTTTTGTTGCGCTGTTTGTGTATTGATTAGTGTGTAAACAAATGTCATGTTTTAAATAAAATAAATAAAAGCCTAGTAAATTGTGCCCAACTGGCACTTCTGGAAGCCACTTAACAAAAGAATTGAATTGAATTGAATAAAAGCCTAGACGGTGACAGTTTTGGGTTGGGTAAGTCCATGTGAATGACAGTTTTTTTTTTGGATTCAGTATCAAAATTCATAAGGAATGATTTCACTGTGCGCTGGCATGAAGACATGGGGTTCTTATTTTATTAGACAAAATGTGAAGAAATTAATAAAATACATTTCATATAGGTACATATGTACGTCTTACAATTATTTTAGATCTAGTTCTGATTCGTCTATTTCTTTTTCCTCGTAAAAATGTAGCTCTGTTTTCTCTAGTAGATTATTATCAACGTCGAATCAATAGCTTATTTACTCATACAATTCTAGTTTTTTGATTGAAACTCTAACCTATACCCATTTTTTAACGCCGGGAAATGCATTTACGAGCAACACTTACATATATTACAAATAACAATGTCAACCTAAATAGAGTTCCTCCTTTTTTTGTGAGTTGATTCCGTTAAAAAAAACTGGAGAAACCATAATAGTTTCGTCATGTCCATCTGTCCATAAGTCTGTATGTCCCAGTTGTTTTATTCGGAGACTATTGGAACCATATTGCTAAAATTTGTCAAGCAGGTGTAGGTGTATGTGATTTGCTAGTAAGCAAGAGTCAAATTAGAAAAAAAATATGAATAGAGGTGGTACTCCAAACAAGTAACTAAGGGATAAAAAAGATATTAAGTCCATATTAGCACGTGTGTTATTTTATAAGTATTTAAAATTGAGATAGTTTTTAATCGACAAACTAAGTGGCTCTTTTGTTTAAGCCAAGAGTGGCTGAGATATATGCTTCTATAGTCGTAAATAATGAGTGTGTGTGACAAATTGTAAAAGCGTTCAATGTTTTTAAGTTTTTTTGTTTTGTGTGCGACTAATTTACACAGCTTGTGCTTATGTAAAGGATGGAAACCAAATGAATGCATGATAATATTATCTTCATTCATTTCTCTCACTACAGTATGAAATCACTTTGCTGTGTTTCTTTTGGAAATTATAGATCTGCCAAAAGAAATACGTCATATACGAATAGTCAGGACTAAGGAATTTTTAAGCAGATTTTTGACTTGACTTCATGTTACTGTCTTGAAGAACAACGAATCCCCCCAATGTGTGTTCAACTTGTCGTGGGGGGAGGGGGGCTCAGTAGTGTCTGGCAGTTCAGCCGGGCGCAAAGCTAAGAAACGCACAGGGAGGTGGTCCGTTTCGGTGGGCGGTGGGAAGTGGTCCATTTCGGTGGCCGGTGTACCATACTGGTTGCTCCTGGTACTTCTCTGATAGCAGAGTGGACTGCGGAGAAACCCCATGGTTGTTTTAGTCTGCTTCGGCAGACCTGTCGTCGGGGCGTCGTAGTTCAGTAAGTAAGAGATCCTGCGACGCCCCATTAAGACGGGGGAGATTTTTTTGGGTTTTAGTGGGTAGTACTGGCTTTTCTAGCCGATGAGTCCCACATAACTAAGTGTATGTCTACAGGTGGTATGCGTAAATGAATTTCCCAACATAAAAAAAAGAAAAAAACTTGGAGAGCAACGAATAACTAGTGCATAATATTTTGATTGAAAAATACCTCAACGCGGCTCAAGAAGTTCCTTAAGCCGCTTATTTCCTTAAGTTTCTCAATTGTTATTGCAAATTAGTATCTAATGGCAAAAGATTCTTTATTTTTCTCCAATATATGTAAATACGATGACAAAGCCACAAGGTCAGTTATTGTTAGAAAAGTTAGGCCGAGCTGAATGAAATACTTGCTATAATTTTGTGCTATAATAATGTCGTGTTTCTAAAAATAAACTTACTTTACTGGTAAATATTTTATAGAATTTAAATTTGAACTTAGTACATTATTTCTAAGTATTGATTACAATAATATGAGACGTTTATAATAACTAGTGATCGCCGCGTGGTTGAAAATCAACAATTATTCATTAAGTTATATATTTATTGTCTTGCGTATATTACAATATTAATATATTCTCAATTTGACCACAGACTTTAACAATAAACAAAAGAGTATATATACGTGTGTGTGTGTTAAATACATGGTAGTGTGTGTAATGTTATTTTTCTTTGACTGCTTTAATGTATTTTTTATGCATAATTTAAAAAAATGTTAGCATTCCGCACTCCTTCTCTATATAAACTATAAGTATGGGAAATTTCATACTCCTCCGTCCGCGCAATTTTCGTAAAAAGGGGTACAAAGTTTTTGCTTCACGTATTAATATATAGATAACATTCAATAACCCTGATTACGATAGCTAGAGATAGTCTTGATCCTTGTATGGCTGCAGATCATTATGTCCTGGAGGTAATTATGCAAAATGTATCCAGCCCACAAAACGGTTTTTTGAGTTACTGTCCTAAATGACACCTACATATCAACTTTAGTATATACTGAAAATATCCAAGCCGCCAAGTGTCTCTTTTCTTTTGAAACATGTAGACGGTCTTGTTAATTTGATATACTAATTTTACTAAAACTCCTATTTTCTCAAATGGATCTATTTTGCATAACTGCCATATATATATAGAATGAATCATTGGCAAATTGGCGGTGTTGCACCCCCGCCCCGGAGAGCTTGTGCAGCCATCGGCTATACACCAGTAGTCACTAAACTAGGTTGGTAAGTCAATTAAGTTGCAAGCTGCAGTTCATTAACAATTGCTTTCTAAATTTTGTTTTAAAATCGATCCAGTAGTTTTTACGAAATCCTTGATTAGACGGACAAAAATCTTCTTTGAGGCCACTTCTCAAAGTTGTTACTAATGTAATTTAAATAATTTTAGAAATATCCAAATACACAAAGGTAATACTTTCTTATATGAAGCCATATTGGAAGATACTCTGGTGTCATTTTTGATTTTTTAAAATTATATTCTTAAAATTGTGGGTAGGTACTGTCTGTAACAAGAATATAACGCCTTTGAGATATCTACAACCATAGTCTCTCCCATGATTGCTGTAAAGCATTCAAAACGTCAGGAACCAGAAATCAAAATAAATCCGCGAAATAATCCGAACAGATAGTTTTATTTAAAATACATAAAGGTACTTCTATATTTTATGCTGTAGGAATGTTTTACTATGATATAGTATTTACAGTTAACCTACTGGATGGTATTAATTTATGTTTAAATATTGACTTATTTATATCCTTTCTTCCGCTAGTTTTCTTCTTTAAAAAAAAGTAAAGTTAAATGTATTTAAGTTATTTTATAATAAGGTTTTCTTGCTTTACACATACTTTGACTCATCACTAAATAGCGCTACAATATATCAACTACTTGGTACACCCTTCGCCTGACCGTCGTAAATATTAATACACATTGGTACGAGTATTTCAGTATGAAGAACTTTTTGGCATTTTCTATTTACGTAAGTAAAGCCGCATACAAGAGTTAGTAATAAAAAAATGGAATATTTAAATTTATTTATATGATCATTATTTTATTCCAAACTTCATTAACGGTAAATTGGAAAAGGGAGTGCTTGATAGCCTTCAAAATCTTGACATAATGTTATCAAACTTTCAATTTTACTTTAAGGTGTATAAAGTTCAAAATGTAATGCCATATTATGTTGCAATATTATCAACTCAAGCACATGGCTCTATTTCATTTAAACGGTCAGTTTAGTTACGAGTGTCGTGACATTCGCACAGTTAAATTTAAATATATAAAAAAAAACATATGAAAACAACAGGAGTGAACTGAATTATATGTATGTAATTTTTTTTTGTTTTAAATAAATATATGTTTGTATTTATTTTTAAAGTTATTATTAAATTTTGAATAATTTAAAATATATGTTATGCATTTTGCGTTGCATTGCTTTGCCGTTTTATATTTTAATAATTTTTAATATATATTTTTTGGAAGAGTAACACAATACTTATTAGATGAGACTTTAATATGTTTTCTTTTAAATAAAACGATCTTTTCGGATTATTTCGAGGATTTATTATGATTTTTGGTTCCCGATATTCGAATACTTTACAGTAATCATGGTGAAGGGAGAGACTAAGGTTTTAGATGTCTCAAAGGCGTTAAAATGATTCCAAAAATTCAAAAATGGCACCAGAGTACCTTACAATATTTGTTGATTTTAATTCTAAACATTTAAAAAAAAATACAGTGATAATATTTAATTAATTTTACCTGTCATTATTATAAATATTACATTAAAAAAAAAAAAACTAATCGGAATACAACATCTGCAGTCTGTAAACATAGCCAGTATCGCCCAAGCCCCTACATTCGCTTTGATAGTCCACAAATACTTGCGAAAGAGAACCGTCATCGTCCCAGGATGATTCCCGAAGCTATTGAAATAAAAAAAAAAAAACATCTAATCATCAATAGGGAACATGGCTGGGTACTACCATCATGGGATCCTGTAATAAACATAATAAAATCTAACAACAAAAACAAACATAACAGACCAGTAGATGTAGTTAGTTCATACTGTGTGGATCACAATAATAACAGTAATTCAAATTAATATATTTTTTATCTGTAATAATAGCAACAGTGTTGCTTAATATTTTAACTTTAAATAATAGCAATCTAAATTAATAATTTAAGTTTTTAATCACTTATAAAACAATAATATTGATTAAATAAATAATCAATATTTTTAATTTTTTAATATTCATTATGGTTATACATAATATAATAATAGCAATGCTAAATAATATTATTAATTAGTAAAGTTTAAAAAGAAATGTAATATTTTATAATAATAACAGCTAAAATGAAATAAATAATATTGCTGTATTTAATTATAATTTTTTTGAACAAGTATATAACGCCTTTGAAACGTCTGAAACCTTAGTCTCTCCCGTGACCGTGATTGCTGTAAAGCATTCGAAACGTCGTGAACCAAAAATCAAAATAAATCCGCGAAATCATCCGAAAAGATAGTTTTATTTAAAATATCAAATAATATTCGCGTAAATCTAAGAAAATATTATGCCTTCTTTTAATCAAACCGTCACAAGTATTATTAAGATGAAACAATAAATATCATTTACTTCGTGCTAGAATCGAATCTGTGTCCTTTGTCAGGTTTTACAGTTTATAGGTATTGCCAGTCAAGCATAAAAACATACGATAAATCATCATTGTGATCATCAATACTGCTTAATTGTAAATGTACATTATTCTCAAATTACTTTTTTCTGCTTTAAGCGACAATGGTGATTATATTTTTTTGTATAAATTAATAGCTCGATGAAGTAATTTCTCACGAAGTTAGTTATAATGTCACGTTACTTTTAGGTTTGAGCGATAAGTTCTAACATATTTGTAAAAAATACTATTATTACTATGTAAGTCTGTACAAAACATTTTTATTAGATTTTTTTTTGTGAGCACTATTAATATATTTTGTCATCAAGCGTTGTTAGGACGTTTTTGTTAAATATTGTTACTAAGCATAAATAAAAAGAAGTCATTCCATCTTAATTATCTATAATTTTTCTCTGCAATCTGGCATTAGCCACATACTTTGAATTTTTTTTTTTAAAGCGGCGTAAAATGAAATTGTCAGCCTTTCAAAAATGCCAGCATTATAGTGCCCTAAGATATTACATTTTCCAAATATTTTAAGGTCCAGATCACCATAAGAAAACTATGGGAAGACCATGGAAATTGCGATGTTTACCTTTAGATATTTCGAATACGTAACTGTTTAGAGCAATGTATTAGGATAATTTCATGTGCTGTTTAAATTATAAAAATATTATTTTAAATCCTATAAATATAAGGATGATAAAACTTTACTCAATTCGGTAACTAGATGAAGGAAAATGATAATTATCAAGGCAAATTTAGCAGTGTAGGTCACAAAGAGGTTTCAATGAAGCTTCAGAAGTAAATTGTTACTTATTTTTGGGGTCAAAATAGGTCACACGGAAAATAAGTGATGTGAATAATGATTAAATTTAAAATAGGCAAAAATAATGTTAGAGCAATTTGTTTGTTTGTTAGTTTTCCTCTTGAAGTCTCAAGGCGGATTGAAGAAGGACATAACCTATTTCATAGGTAGTTGGTCTAATAACAATTCAAAGAAGTATGAATCAACAATCGTCATTATAAGAACTTTTTAATGAAGATAATTTTAAACATTGAGGGCATGTTAATAGAATAATAAAATAAGATAAAAAATAATCTTATTTATACAGGTCTTTTAAACCGTCGATGCGAGTTTTTGAATATAAAAAAAAACTATAGTCCTAATAATTCATTCATATTCAGTAGTAGCGGCTCACCCTCGCTTCGCTCGGGTTCGCCTAGATGATTCTTTAAATTGACATAACTTATTTATTTAGGAAACGATTGAAATAAAACAAATACTAAATGTTAAGTGAAGCTTACCACAATACATTAGTGAACACCGCACCCAAATCGGTTAAGCCGTTTCTAAGATTAGCGCGCACAAACGCACAGACAAACAGACAAACCGACAAACAGACAGACAAACAGACAAAAAAACTAAAAATCATTGATTTGGGTTCTATTGCGTTAATAAAGATCCCCAATAATAGTTTTTTTCAAATATCTTCCATGTACAGACAGCGATCAGTTACAATTTTATTATATGTCTATGTATATATATGTATGTCTATATAATTCAATAAAAAACCATGAACTTTCAATGAAAAAAATATTGGTAGTACAGGACTCGTTATATAACTAATACAATATACCTATCTGCTTGTTTTTGGATACTCAGTGGGTAAGCATAAGGTACCATTCCAATTAACAAAACAAAAATATATTTCTTTACTTATAGACAGTTCTTTTTTACTGTAATAAAGTATCTCTAATGATATATTTTTTCTGGCAAATTTCGTTAAGTAATAATGTTAAAAAATATTAATGAAGACTTTTAACTAACAATTTTAACGAAGTAAAAAAACCTTTAAATAGACATGGGAATAAATGGAGCTTTTCCTAAAAAAAATTTTCTCTACGTCCAGATATGTTCTAAATTTTAAAATGATCGAATGATTAAATCAGCCTAATAAGAGGCAAAGCCATCGCATAATGTAAACATAAATTAAAAACCTCTTTTTTTTTGAAGTCGGTTGAATAGGAAATAATTCTAAGGAATTTCAGTGGTTTACGGTTAATTTGGCACGCTACATCAAATATGTCACATAAAATTCATAAATACTCAGTAAGTATATTATATCATATAGTAGGCTAAAATTTCAAACTTGAATAATCTATATATTTACGCTGAGCGTATTTCATTGAATTTCAAATGAGATAGAAAAAGTGTCACTGCTATTTTTTTCCAATATCATTGGACGAAAAAAATCTAAATGACTGCGTGTGACTAATGCCAGCTTTGATAAATGTTTGCAGGGAAAAGTTTTTCCTACTAATTGATTCAATGAATAAGGCTTAGACAGAGAGCAGACACAAGAGTGTTCCTAAAAGGCTTGTCTTTTTACATGGAATGTACGGAATTTGATAAATTCATATAATATTTTTATATTTATGCAAAAATTATAACGCTGTCTATAAAAGGAAAACAATAACCCCATTGTGCATAAAACATTTTCCGAAGAATAACCTCCTGAAAAAAATTGTATTTATTATTGATATGTTAATTTTGCAGGCTTTTATGATATGCATAATGGCTTGTCTTTCCATACAAATCTTAAGTCATTTACATCGAAGGCATAACTGAAAACAAAATAAAAAGTATAGAAGGAAGATCCAATATTATAATCAATATAATACATCCAATGTATATTCGAAATTTATGTAAAGTAGTTATTTGTGTCTATAAATAAAGTACCTAGTAGATAAAATTGACAGAGAAAAGCGATAAGGAAAAAATCAACCGTATGTTATTTAATAAGAATATTTTGATATAAATCACAGATTAAAAAATTATCTCATTCATACGATTAAAATAAAAAAAATAGACAGTCAACGGAACTGCCGACAGTAGCGAAGACTTATAACTTTGGAATAACTATGTTTTTTTTTTTAATTTTCAAATTAATTATAGTATAAATAATATTAAAATTTCATGATTTTTAAATTGAAATAATTATAACTCTGGTTTTCACATCCATTGGCACTCCGAGTAAAAATTATTTACATTTTGATATAGTTTATAAACACTATTCCACAACCTGTACATTTTTGTGGTGCACTTTACGGATGAACTATCAATCTTTAGTTTCAGGCTTTAACATAGTAATTTTAAAATTTTCATGTCTAGATATGTTATCTGTCATTAAAACATCATTTTATAACCATTTTTAAATATAAAAGATACAACACTCACATTATTTTTAATTTAAAATATTTTCGTACTACTAACGTCATCTGTTGAAAATTACAGGACTAATAAGGCTAGTGTTCGAATTTTTCAACTAGTTAGCATTAATACCATCTGCCAGAAAACCGAAGAGTAAATATCGACGTTGTCTTAAATTTCAATTAAAAAAAATATATAATATTTTCTATAGACAATAATATGGATCCTGGACGACAATGTTATGTTGTAAAAAATGATATTTCTTGAAAAAAATGAAGAAACAAATCGCTCAAGTTCACCCACTTATAGTGGCAAATTCTGTGATACCTCATTCTATTGATTATATTACAAGATATATTATTGTTAAAAGAAATGATAATGTAATGTACAAAGATCTTATTATAAATCGTGATAATGTTAAGGCAGCATTGATATATCAAAGCTGCCTCAACATTATCACGAGCAATACGCAAGATATATCTTAAATTCGTATCACGACGTTACAACCGATGAAAACAATTTACAATGTTTACCTGATAGTTTTAATTTTGAGATTGTACAAGATCTTTGACCCCACTTGCTGTGCCAGCGGTCGCGGGTTCAAATCCCGCTGGGGACATTCATATGAGTGATGAGCACGAATGTTTGTACTCAAGTCATGGGTGTTTATATTTATAATATGTATGTATATATGTGTAGTGTATAAACTATCTGGTATCCATAACACAAACCTCGTAGCTTACCATGGAACTAGATGGTGATGTGTGTTAATGTCCCAACATATAAAAAAAATAAATAAAAAAAAGCCTTTCATTAAATTTAGGTAGTGAATATGATGATCAATATACATTATATGATAATGTTTTCGAATCTGGAGCCCCAACTTTTGAATATAATCGCAAACCAATCAAATTGATCGAATCGAATCGAAATTAATAGATCTTGTATTTTACTTTAGCCTAGATTGCGTTCTTTAAACACTAATGAATTTACATGTGATGGATATATTTGTAGAGCATTTTCAACTTTATTTCTTACTGGTAAAGGTGACCCTAGAGATACACGAGTTTGTAAAATTTTCACTAATGAATATTTTGAATTCATTATAATACCATCTGCCATCTTCATAACATGGCAGATTATCAAAATTTCGAATGCCCTCGCAAAGCTACGCTTTTTGCTAGTTTATTAATAAAGACATATGACGCTGCGCGTTACGTCACAGGTAGTATATCAGTGAAGCGAACCCATAAGTTTTACCCCTACCCTAAGCGCTCAACGCCTCTAAGAAGTTTTCACTTCAATAAAATATTTCCAGCGACCATGCTTGCTGTAAATCATTTAAAAACCCAGGACTTAAAAAGCAATATAAAATCCCAAAAAAAAAAAAATAGTTTATTTAAATAAAATATTTCATGTGTTTAATTAATTTTACGTTACGTTTTATGAATTTTACGTTTGGTTTATCTGTTTAAATCGATAATGTGAAAATATTGTCCGTACTCGAAAATACCAATGTGTACAAAATTTCATAGCGATCATTTTGAAGGTAAAGAAGCCGCTGCATTCATCAGTAATGCCATCTAGCGACGATTATTGTAAAAGTAGAGTTATTGAGGATTTTCAGATTTGCAAAAATGTATACGTACATGTTTATGTATAAAATTGGGCTAAAATAAAAGGTACTGTGATAATTATAAAAAACTTAGTCTAACTACCTAACCTAACATTTTTTGTAACGTTGGGAAATGCAGTTAGTCACGAAGTGTGGGACTCACCGGTAAGGCCAGTACTACCCACTAAAACCCAACGGAACCTCCCCCGTCTTAATGGGGCGTCGCAGGATCGCTTACGCATCAACCACGACGCCCCGACGGCAGGTCTGCAGAAACAGACCACAACAACCATGGGGTTACTCTACGGTCTTCTCTGCTATCAGAGAAGTACCAGGAGCAACCCGTATAGCACACCGCCCACCGAGGCGGGTCGCCTCCCAGTGCGTTTCTATGTGGTGCTATTCCACAAACTTGAGTCATATACTAGCATGCCTTGCTTGCTGTTACCTGCACTTAACAGGATTAAATTTTGATAGATATTAGTAAGAAGAGAATAACTTGAAAGACTATTTTGTGATTTTTTTTTTCCCATTCTCATATGCACCTCTATGTTAACTAATCCACCCGCGTTGTAATGGAATATGTATTTGGTAGATGTCCTTGTATTATAATAAGACCTGTACAAATGAAAGGATAACGTTTTTAATGTCGATTAAGTAAAGAAGTCACTATTAATTAATAAACGAGTAAAATCACAGGAAACCACTAGTATTAGTAGTATTTAAGAGAATTATCTTTTAGAGCGTATTATAGATAATAAAATTGCTCAAATATAAGATGTTGAAGTATTTGTTACTGATCTCATTTTTTTCTTTATCTCAAGATTTAACACAAGGTCAGATTGCATTGACTGAGATTATAAATAAATAGTTGAGAAATCTGACGGTGATTACAACTTGGTTGTGGTCGCTCGTGTCCTGACATTTGAAATGGCTACACAATTTTATCATAGCTTTACAATCAAACCTAAATAAAACAATATTGCTAGGTTTTATGAGATCTGGGATCGGAAATTGAAGTACGTCTTTTAAACTACAGATGTTTTATTGCTTTTAGTCCACAAGAGTAACTTTCATTTGGTTCGCAAACACACTCATTACATGAACAGTTTTGGTTTGACTCAGTCTCTGACCACTACCTACCACCAGTAGTTACACTTGTATTACTACTCCAATTTACCTTACTTTTTCACTTTTTCGTATTTTTTCTTATTCTCTTAACTCCGAAATTCAACTGAACTATTTACGCATTGTGACATTGCCGTCACGTTTTATATGCATAAACAAAGAACATTCTAGTATTCGAAAATCGGAAACTTATCTACTAATAATAATTCCTTTCTGGAAAATATTTTGTTCCTTTCTTACAAAAGGCAATTTACCATTAATTGTTCTTGTCGTTAATAATTGTCATACGTTGACAACTACTATCTACAACTACTGTCTTAGGATGTGATAAACATACTTCAGGCGTTCGATTTCAACTGGGATGTAATTTTAGAGATTTGCTTTTCTGTCTCACTGGGTTATGAAGCCATACCAATAATCTTTTCTTAAAGCTCGTCTCTGTCGCTTTCCTGTCATAACATATTTTCTTATGTTCACTTGCTTTGAGTCCTGCCTTTTGTGCCTTCTAATGCACATCAATCACATTCGCTCTTAAGTCATTAACATATTCCGCTTACAGGGGTTCCGGCGGGTAACCACTAAACAGATTTTCCGATAAAGGCAGTTTTCTCCAAAAATTGGCAAAAACAGGTGTAATTGCAATGCATTGTACAGTAGTCCGATAAAATATCAGAGATAAATATCAAATTGTTGTATTGTCATCCGAATTCGATGTACTTACTTAGTTTTAAATTGATCGACACATGAGATAAAATCAACTTTCAAGATTTGTTTGTATGACAGGTGAAGCTAATAAAAGCATGCTATAAGCACATATCAATTGTGGAAGAAGCCACTGGTATTAGAGAGTTTATAATGCGAAAATCAAATTCGTTCAAAATCGAAGCAAGTAAGGTAAATGTATATGTCTGGATGGTACTTTGTACCTACGTCGAAGTCAATTCATTTCATCTAACTGCAGCAGATATTTAAACACATAATAGGCATCTTCATTAGTCATTATTATATATTCCATGTTTTTCTAGTGGCCATGGTGTAGGATATCACATTGATATTATATGGAGCTTTCTATGGATACACGGAATACATGGAATAGGATCTAGAATAAAATAGGATACTGTTTTTTTTTTATTTTATAGAGGAAGTTCAGAAGAAGAAATGGTTATAATTTCAACTTACCTACTTAATCATGTTGTGACTAAAACTATATATTAAAAAATTTATTATAAAGTAATCTAATCTTAGCAGTCTAATTACGAGACTTTTTAAGTAAATTTCTTTGTGTGTGTTTTTATAAATAAACTATTATAAAATTTGATCTTTTGACATTTTATATAATACTAGCGACTCACCCTCGCTTCGCTTCGGGTTCGTCCCTGACAAAAACAAATCTATTCCACGGGAAAAAATACATTTTTTCAGGATAATATATAGCCTATAGCCTTCCTCAGTTAACGTGCTATCTAAAGCAAAAAGAATTTTTCAAATCCGATTAGCAGTTCCTGAGATTAGCGCGTTGAACCAAACAAACAAACAAACAAACTCTTCAGCGTTATAAAATTAGTAAATGTTAATTAATCTGAACTAAAATTTTAACGTAACAAATTAGTAAATAAGGTGTGCAACTCAGTTTCACATCGATTTTGTTTACAGATATTTTTAAGTCAATGTATTTTCTCTGCCACCAATAAGGCATAATATGTACTTGTTATAAAATACATGTTGACATTCAAACTTAAATAAATGCAAAATTGTAATTTTTAAATTGAAATTTCAATATTTTTCGGGGAAACTGTTTACAATTAAACAAAATTAACTAAAAAAGGGCTCTGCCTCGTGAGTTTGTATATTTTAAGATACTCTTCGACAAATTTTCATGTTTCTTTACCACGTATTTATTAGATGGTGCTATATATTAATCAGCTCATATATCATTATCTTAAAGTAGTATCAAATTTTTAAAGAAGACTTTTCACTAAACTACGATTAATAAGTAAATGCTTGCAAATAAAGTAGTTAAGAATGATAATAACTATATTATAACATGAGGAATGTAAAGATTTGCTTCTTGTAAGATTGAACCCGCGACCTTTATCTCTTAAGGCCAGTAGGGCTGGCGTGAACACTTGTATTCGTATCGTCATCGAGAATATTTTGTATAGGATTTTGTAAGCGTGGGATAGCAGCTTAGGTACCACTACATCAAATGATTGATCTAAAGCCTAAATATGTGTTTTAATTTTTGTTTCAGTTAATTAGGAGCCATGGCGAGCAACGAAAAAAAGGACAATTTTAATTCTACGTAAGTGTCAAAAGAAATTTTATCAAGTATCAAAAATTTAACATTACTTATTTTAGTTGACTGAGTTTTTGTTTTTAATTTTATAATTTTCATAATAATCAGCACACATATATTTTACATATATATTCTTATATTTATATTGTAATTATAAGTAATGATTTCGTATTCAGCTTTATTTTCTACGATTAATACGTTTTAATGTTTAGTATAGATTTCTCATAGATGAGATATTTTCTCGCAGTAAAAAGTACTCAGTATGTTGACCCGGATAACCAACTATACCAAATTTTATCAAAATCCATCCAGAGGTTTTCTCGTGATGCGTTCCCAGACAGGCAGACAAAAATTCTATATCCAATAATCAAATCTATATTCTATAAACTATAGATTTGGCCTTTGTATCGGTAATAATGACTAATTCAATAAGATTTTCCAAAAGATATTTAATGTACAGATTTGACTCAGTTCGAATTTTACTATGTATATGTATAGATAAATAAAAAAAAATAGAATTGACTGACCCTATTGAATGATTACTTTTAGGTCGCATTGTATGGACAAAGGATTAGAATAAAAATCATACGTTTTTATTTATTTAGATATCATTTTAAGATAGCTAAAATGATTAATTACTACTATAAAGCCTCGATTTACTCTAAGGGTACGTAAGGCAAATCATCCACACTACCGCACAATATTACAAAGATTAAAAATTTCTAAGTTTGGATGTACGGGGTAATCTCTGAAACTACTGATTCGATTCTGAAAATTCTCTCACTAATAGGAAGCTACTTCATCTACTTCAATCGAGTGCTATAGACTATTTATATTTCAATAATATGACTTGAAGTAGACCATAGCCTAAGGCAGTTAAGGCACCTTGTGACGCCTCTGAGCGTGAAAAACAAAAGTGAAAGCGGAGATGATGTTTTTGTTGATGAACTTAGTAATGAATAATTAATTTTAGCTCAATTTTAAGTGACCCAGCTTGCTGTGCCGGAGTTGCGGGTTCGAGTCCCGCTCGGGGCATTCATTTGTGTGACGAGCACGATAGTGTGTACTCCAGTCATGGGTGTTTAAGTTTATACTTATAATATAAATGTATTTAAAGTTTTATATGTGTAATGTATCAACTATCTAGTATCCATAACACAAGCCTCGTAGCTTACTATGGTACTAGATGGTGCTGTGTGTTAAAGTCCCAACATAATATTTATTTATTTATAAAAGTTATTGATAAACCTTTCTTGAATATAAAATATTTTACAAGAAAATTCAATTTGTCATATATTAAAAAGTCATCTGTTATTTTCATGAGATGACAATGCTCTATAATAGAAGCCTTTGATATCGTTTACTTTACATTTTCTATATTTTGTATTTTCTTTAAAAAATATCAGAAAGCTGATATTATGTACTAAATAAAATTTTACATCGAAATATTATTTTATTCGTATATAAAAAATATGAGCGAGTGTCTGTTTTGAGGTTAAATTCGAATTGAAGAGTACTTATATCGTGAGGTCTTGGGTTCGTGTCCCGGGTCGGTTTAAAATAGTTTATGGGTTTTTTTCGGTCATGTAATACTCAGCAGCAGTTCGGAGTTAGGAAATTGACGGTTTATACATCCTTGTGTCAGAGAGCATGTTAAACTGTCGGTGTGATCATGTCGAGTTTTCTTCTCACCTGTCATTATTAAAGAGATAGAGTGTGAACTTGTATCTGCGCACACACTTGTACACTATACACTATCCGCGCAAATGGCTAGTCTCAGTGTGGTTAACTGACGAAATCAGACCCTCCACATTGAGATTAAACGTTTCACATCCACGTTTTTGGAAGTTGGTTCGAACACATTTGTTGTTGTTGCATTCAACCCTTTTTACCGTTTTACTATTGAGTACGGGCCTTATTTCTAACTAGCGGCTCACCCTCGCTTCGCTCGGGTTCGAGGAAAACAAAAACAAACCTATCCCACGGGAATCGTACATTTTTCCGGGATTAAAAAGTAGCCTATGTGTTATTCCAGATTATAATCTATCTCTGAGTAAAATTTCATCTACATCCATTCAGCCGTTCTGGCGTGAAAGAGTAACAAACATACATACATATGTACATACATACATACATTCTTACAAACTTTCGCGTTTATAATATTAGTAGGATTCGAGGGGGATCAGGCCATAGTCTACCACGCTGGTCAAATGCCGGTTGGAGGACATAAGATGTCTTTCGAGAACTAGTTTGGGTCTCTCACACATGCTGTATCCTCACGATGTTTTCCATTACCGCGCTATTAAGTAATAGTAATCATATCGAAAATAATTCGCATATGAAAACATGCGATATATGCATAAGAAGAGGTGAGATACCCGTATTTGAACCCGCTTCAACGCGAAATTGGATTTTAAAACGAGCATATTTCCACTGGGTTACTACCGCTGGTTGTTTACTTTACTGATTATTAATTAAGTTATAAAAACCCTAATTAACCTCACGGCTAACCACTAATAGGACAGTCCAAGTACTTCCATAGTCACGAAGCACGAAACACGAATAATCCGTAGTTTATGAATAATTGATAATATTTAAATATCTGTTTATAAGAGCAAGGTAATATTCCAATAAATAATTATATTTTAATAGTAACTTATCTTACTCAGCTCTGACACGTCCCTTGGTGCCTTTTGTATAGGCAGCCCCATTTTTTTTTAATATATTTTTTTTTACTAATAGTAGCCTATGTGTAACTATTTTATTTTTGTACTTTTCATCCAAATTCATACAGACGGCTTAGTGTGGATGTGTAACAAACATACATACCCCTGCATATAAATGTCACAGTTATAACAACGGTTGATTTCTTTAACTAATTATTTATAGGTAATTCCACACTTAATATATATATATATATATATATATATATATATATATATATATATATATATATATATGTGTGTGTGTGTGTGTGTGTGTGTGTACATATAATAAACTATGCGAAAATACTACTTAAAAATGTTATTGTAGATAAGAACTTAAAAAAAAACGACTTCAAAGAAAAAAAACACTAAAAAGTATAAAAATTACTGATTGGTAGTTTTCATTTATTATAAATACCTAATCATATATTTTTGAAGTCGGTATGCTTTGATTTGTATCGGTTAGCACCGACTTCAATTTCATTTCATTTTTTTTTTAATTATTGTTTCGCCATTTTTAGTGTAGACACAGTGGTAACTCAGTAAGAAGAAAGTATTTTAAATTAGGTAAAAAATCAATCATCCCCTATTTTTTACACTTAGGGGTGGTTTTCTTATTTTTATAAATTTAAACGGGTCCAACTTTGTGGTACAGGGTGTATCAATATCCAATAAAAAAAATTATCGAAATCTGACTACACTGTTAAAAGATATGTGTGGTTATAATAAAAAAAAAACAATAAAAACTTATAATATACGTGTCGAATTCAAAATCTCCTCCTTTTTTTTCGTCAGTTGAAAAACAATTAAGACATCAAAATTAAGTTATTTAAAATTCGCAGGAAATAAGTAGGTTAATGGAAATCTCTTATCTAATGATTAAAAAAAGCAATCCACAAAATCGTTTAAGCTTTACATATCATTAAAATTTATAAAATAACTAGCGACTCACCCTCGCTTTGCTCGGCATTGTTGGTTCCTAGGTATGTTTTTGCGGTTTTAAGGCTATATATTATATATAGCCTTCCTCAATAAACCAGCTATCTAATGCAAAAAGAATTTTTCAAATCGGACTAGTAGTTCCTGAGATTAGCGCGTTCAAACAAACAAACGCTGCCTCTTTATAATATTTTTTATAAAATAATGATAAGTTTTGTTTTAAATAATTTGCCTAAAGTCATAGAATATTTTTAAGATCATATGAGATTAAATCTACGTAAGTATTATAATATGAGCCAATAGAAAAATTTAGGCTTATTTATTTTAAACATTAATTTAAAAAAAAAAGCAATATTTGTGTTTTATTCCGACATTTTTCCGCGAAAATTTATTACGAATCGGTGGAAGCTATTCGACCGGATTATACTTCATGAAATATGGTTCAAGTGTCCAATTACTAAAATAATGTAATGATTTTTGTTTGTACGTATCATTAATTGCTTATCATTAGCTATATTGAGTAGTCGTTTTATGGGTGAAATGGGTAAACCTTACTACTGATCACTTAGTTGTTATTAGTACTTTATTCGCTTGTTAGTTTCGAAAATATCAACACTATCACTATGTTCATTGATCCGGAAAATATTTGTTTTCGTATTTCTTAAGACAACAGACTTTTTTGTCAAGTCGCGGTCAGTATTCCAATTTGTTATAAGTTAGCGAAAGCTATGAATGTAGCCTATAAACAATTTTTTGACTTTATAGTAAAATTGTATTTTTTATGATATTATATGATTTGTTATATTTAATACTAGCGACTCAGCCTTGCTCGGATGGGGTTCGTCTATACTTACGTTTTAAATTTTAGTATAGATTTCTCAGAGATGAGATATTTTCCCCCAGTAAAAAGTATCCTATATGTTGACTCGGATAACCAGCTATCATCATACCAAATTTCATCAAAATCTGTCCAGTAGTTTTCTCGTGATGTGGTAACAGACAGACAGATAGACAAAAACTATTAAAACTATAGATTCGGCCTCTGTATCGATAATAATAACTATTTCAATAGGTTTTTACAATAAATATTTAATGTACAGATTCGATTCAGTTAGAATTTTATTATATGTATAGATGAATTTATAACGCACGTACACTTTCATGAGTTTTTTTCTGTATAGAAATACCTAATATTTTATACTGATGATATCTTTCTGACCCATTTGGCTACGTTGGTCAATATGAGACTAGCCACGTGCGTAAGAAATGATATTATGCACAAGTTTGTGCTTAAACACAAGTTCCACTATTTCACTCTCAATGTCCGAAAGCCAAATCACGGAAGTCAAACACTGCCAATTTCCTGAATTCGGTCTTGTACTGAACATTTTTCTGACAAAAAATTTCAATTTATACTTGACCTGATCCAGAAATTGAACCCAGGACCTCCGAATCTGCAGCCGCACATGCTAGTTAAAAAAATTTGAAAGTTTATTATAATTTATAGGATGAAGCAATGAATAACAATAACTGTATGAGTAATATTTTTTTCAATTCGCGAGAGTAAATTGATGTATTCCGAAGAATGAATCAATTTACTCTAAGACAATAACGATCTACCATATTTCTACATAATCCCTTGTCCTAGTTGAATATATCCAGTAAGTCTTTTCGAAAAGCCTTATGATATTAAATGAAATTTGTTTTATTAAAAATTAACTTACTTTTAGCTAAATAATAAAATAAAAAAATTAAAGAGTGCATATATTAATGTGTACACGCGCAAGAAATAAAACTTCTGTAGGTTATCGATACTCTTTATGAAATTCAATTTATGTTTTAAATAATTAGGATAAGTGAGATACTAAAAAGAACGCATATTAGGCATATTACAATCATATATTTATAGAATATCATTTAACGAAAGAATATAATATTATATATCATTTGTCAGACAATAATACCGGTTACCATGGCAACAAACGTACGTACATTTTTTCGTAACGCATTCACCAGCTTACCCCCCAAGTCAAGCGTGCGTAAAGAAGTTTTACTTCAAAATCGGGATACGCTTTCGATATATAATCAAATCAATATAAGTACAGACCAATGATATACAATAAAGCTATTTTTCTGGTAAATGTACTGAAAATTATTTTATGTACCTACTTTGTATAATTGGGATTTATTGGGTATAACTTACAAGTTAAGTTTTAAAAAAATAAGGTAGATATATAACGCAAAATCCTTTTTAAATTCAGTTTGGCTGTGTTATATGAAGCAGAAAAAAATAATTAAAGATTTTTTTTTTATTTATTTATTCACTGAAAATTTTTTGATCTGGTTGCCAATGTACTTAGGGTATTGTTGATAATGACATTATTAAAGTACCAGCCTTCTGCAAATCATTATTTGTAATAAACGACCTCTGCCGGCCTTGACTAATTCTATGTAATGTGATTGTTATCACTGAAGCAGAACTGGAATTTATTTTTATTTGTCAATGAGAAAATCAAGTCATTTTTTATTGATGTCACGCTTCTATTATTTATTGCTCATCTAATTTAAATATTTTCAATAGCGTAAAGTATTATATTTTTCAATCAAAATGCATGCAATGCGATTCAAAAACAGCTTAATTTTGACTAAAGTGCACCAAATTTAAAATCGCATATAAAATTAATAAATTATTCAAAACATTTTTAAAAACAAGCTTTTATACCTATCATATAAATTTTGTAATGTAATAAATGAGTTTAATTTAATTTAAAGTTTATATTTTATTTTCTAGGTTTAGGTTTCATATTATATTTATTCGAGTTCTTCTCAGCAAACCCTTTCATTTGATATCCATATCATGGGGGTGCATAAAAAAACATAGTCCGCCATCGTTGGGAGTCCGTCCATCCATGTTGGATTTAGAATGACGTCACTTATTTAACTGTGCATTGTCATCTAAACTAAACGTGTATACAAAATTTCAGCTCAATCGGTTAAAGATAACTTTCAGTTGCAAGATTTGACCCGAACAAACATACGCACAAATATTGCAAGTTAAATAAAAGCTTGTAATAATTAAAACACATTCGTTTCATTAGGTTTTAGGTACACGGTGGATAAAAAAAGATTTTTGGAAATTCATCCCTTAAAAAGGTAAAAAAGAGTGGTTTTCTACCCACGTAGACAGTGCCCATGTGCGCAGGCAAATGCTCATAATATTAATTAAGGTATAAATCAATATATCCACAGACGAAAAAGAAATACAATTATTATTCATTGTAAAGTACACAATACTGTAAATTGCTTTTGTTAGTTCGGACAAATACCATAAGGGAAACGTAATCTATTATCATTGTTTTTTTTATGATTTTTATTATATTTTGATTTTTTTAATTTTCAGAGCAAATTTGGCTAGTACAACTGGGTTTCAATCCACTTTGAGTATAGATTCAAAAGATATAGTTATCGATGAAAAACCCTACAAACCTTTCGAGCACCGTAACCTGGAACATCCTAATTCGTAAGTAACATTTTTACTATTTTAATATTTTAGTATTTTAGGTTAAATATTCATTTGGATTTTTAGTAAATATCATTACAAATTAAAAAAAAAAATTTAAATAATTTTTAATTACACAGATAACTTTCATAAATGTAAAAGAATGATGAAAGTCTTTTTTTACCATTAAGAGGCTTTAGTTACTCTCCGATACATAGGAGTGAAACATCATTGGGCCATTGGCCAACATTGCCTTGTGTAGTGACACTGTACAGAATAACTTGACTGAAAAAACTTAATAACTATTCTAAGCCCGACTCGGAACTCGAACTCACGATCTCCGGCTCGATTGCCATTCTATTATTATGATCATAATTATGTTTATAAGCAAAATAAGCCATATAAATTCAAAAGCGTTTTTTCATACAAGCACACGATAATAATAATATCGATAGTTAATAATATTTGCGTGTCCTGGGTTCGAACAATTCACTTCTGTCAAACACGTTTGGCTCAGTTTGTAGTGACCCTACTTGCTGTGCCAGCGGTCGCGGGTTCGAGTCCCGCTGGGGGCATACATTTGTGTGATGAACACGAATGTTTGTACTCCAGTCATGGATGTATATATTTATAATATGTTTGTATTTAAAGTTATATATGTGTAGTGTATCAACTATCTGGTATCCATAACACAAGCCTCGTAGCTTACAATGGAACTAGATGGCGCTGTGTGTTAAAGTACCAACATATTTATAAAAAAAAAACAATACTTAATAACATATAATATTCATTACGAATTTTATTACGCAATGTACATTTTTAAATCTATATTTCATATAGCATTTTGTAACAATACTATTTATACAATTCTTATTACGCAAACAGAAAAACGCTTGTGTGATTGATGTTCTTGTGCACATGTTTTGCAGATAGCACGTCGGATCGTACGCGAGTGTTGCAATTCAATGAAATGCATCATAAAGGCATGCATTATTATAAAAAAAATATTATTAAACACATATAAATATATATTTATTAACTTATTATATTCTTATCCGACAAATATAAAAAGAAGTCCAGCTAACGTATGGCCTTCTGCCTGTTGGTATGTGTGCCTTGATCTCAGAAATTACTAATAAATATTTTTATGTATGATCTTTGTTTCTTCAGAATTGTTGAGTATATATTTTTATAAGCCTGAACCTTTTTAGGATCTGAACATTGAGTTTTCGGCAGAAAAAGCAGTACTTGCTTTACTAGTACACCTGGGTGCTGAGATAAGATGTAATTCTACAATCGTTATTTATAAAATTAAAATTATTTTCAGAACTATTGGCTCCATTATACATCTCCTAAAAGCTTGTCTTGGCTCTGGTATCCTTGCTATGCCAGCCGCCTTTAAAAATGCAGGTCTCGTTACTGGGCTTATTGGAACTTTGATAGCTGGTATAATCTGCACACACACAGTACATCTAGTGGTAAGTTCTTATATGTAATTACTAGCGACTCACCATCGCTTCACTCGGGATCGTCCCTAGGTTGATTCCCCATACAAACTTTCATCCCCGTTGTCATCCCCTTAAGGGATGATTTCCGGGATAAAAACTATTCTATGTCCTTCTCAGGGTCTCAAAATATCTTCTTAACAAATTTCATCTTAATCGATTCAGTAGTTCTAGAGATTACTTTCTACAAACAAACTCACAAACTTACAAACTTTACCTCTTTATAATAGTAATATTAGATTATCTTAAATCTTAAGGATCTATATAACATCTATATAAGTCAAAACAGTTCAGTACCTTTTTTTCCTCTTTTCGTCAACCGTTTTTCTTTGTTTTCGAAGCTTTTGACAAGCTTAAGCGTTAGAAAAATTGATTAGATATGGTCGCATTTCGACCACGGAGCGAACACTAGTATTATTTTATACAGATCTGTAATTCAAAGACCCAAGTATAATAACTATATGTTGACACTACTTGGCCATTATACTACATTATTGCTCAATAAAATGTTAAATTTAATAAAAAAAAAAAACGTAAACAAGAAAACATGTTGACAAAGAATTCTTGTGAGTTCGCGTCTAATGGCTAGCGATCTCGGAAGTATTTACTAATAATAAATTATTAGTGTTAGATTATTATTGTATTAGCGACTCACTCTCGCTTCGCTCGGGTTCGTCTCTAGGTATATTATATATAGTTTATAGTTTAAATAGAAAAAATATAATGTATGTAAACAACTTCCCTATTTGAATCGGATATTATTCAATTTTTCATTGGTCTTAAAATTTTTTGTGGGACCCTATTTTTTTTTCTAAAATAAAAGTAGCCTAAGTTACTCCTTATTACATCAGCTATCTGCCAGTAAAAGTCCCGTCGAAATCGGTCCAGCCGTTTCAGAGATTAGCCTTAACAAACAGACAGACAGATAGACAAAAATTGTAAAAAATGTTGTTTTGGTATATGTACAGTGTATACAGCCATATGCATTTAGTAAAAAGCGATTATTTTAATATTACAAACAGACACTCCAATTTTATTTATCTGTATAGATGAATGAAATACTTTATAGGGACAAACCTTGAGAAACAGGTTACAAGGTATGTAGTCTATTATTAGAATCGTTACTTTAACTTATATTAAAACGATTTGTATAAAACTTTTACTGTAAAGTAGAGGAACTTATGAACGCCGATTATACTATAGGTATTGTATGCTCTAAAATATTTTTAAAGGCAATTCCGTCATACATTTTAAATACTTAAATGTCTTTTGAAATAATATACAATTAGGATTTGTATTTTTTTATAAAATTCGTATTTTTTTTTTCTTTTAATCGTAAATCGGTTTTTATTATTTCAACAATAACGTGACGTTACAATGTTAATCATTGAAACCTTTTTCCTTAAATACTTATTTTAAATATAATAATATCAAAAAATCAAACGAATATAATGATAAGTATATGGTCAATAAAAAAATTCAATCATCACTCACATCACATTCAAATGTAGTTTACGCTAAAAAACAAGTAATTATCTGCAAATATTTTAGAGTTTAGGCTTATAATCGTTACAGCTGCTACATAAGTACACACATTTTAAACCTTAGTCTCCCCCGTGACCATGATTGATATAAAGCATTTGAAACGTCGGGAGCTAAAAATCCAAATAAATTTGCGAAAAAATCGAAAAAGATAGTTTTATTTAAAATGTCAAATATTAGCGTAAATATAAGAAAATATCATGTTGCGAAAATATACTAAGCAAAGTAATAGCAAACTGACATACATATAAAATTAATTTCACATTTATAATATTAGTTTGTATTATATATTTAATTGAATCGTAAATATATTATATTTATAACGCTTCGCTTTAGCTTAAAAAGCGTTCCGCGCGTCCCCAAATAATATTGCTAAAGCTATATTATTGTATACAAAAAGTGTAAACATAATATTATTTTTAAATGAGCAACTGTTGACTTTTCATCGGCACTGATCAGCTTCTTCGTCAACTTACAATACCTTTTGATACTCAATTTAAATTTAAAATATCACGATATCAAAGGCCTTAAAAATTCTATTTAAGTTAAAAATATTTTAATTGTTTACTAAACTTTTTAATCTATTTTCTAAGTTAAAAGCTACATAAATTGTCTTAAAAGGAATAAATTAAGATTATTGTTTTATTATATATAACGATTTATAAGTATTTTATTATGTATAGAAATATCTCAATCCAAAAAACTCCGTTACTATGATTTGAGAGAAGAATCATTTAACCTTCTAACTTCTTAAAACTACTATTCAAAGAGTACTTGAACAATACCATTGAAAGGGTCGATGTAAATGGTAAAAGGTCCCATTAAATATGGGGGTTCTGCAAGGGTCACTTGTTAGATAAATGTTCTTCCTCGTTTATATTTTGCCCTTTCTGGTGCAAAGTAATTGCAAGATAATATTATTCATCGGTGAAATTTCTTTTATACTTTACGAAAATCTTAACTCTTGTTGTCCACATAAGTCAATATAAAAAATTGTCTGATACAATTATTATACATTATCCCACTAATATTATAAAGGCAAAAGTTTGTGAGGATGTGTGGATGTCTGGATGTATAGATGTATAGATGTTTGTTACTCTTTCACGCAAAAACTACTAAATGGATTTTAACGAAACTTTACAATGATATAGCTAATAGCATAAATCAGAATAACACATAGACTACTTTTTATCTCGGAAAAATGAACGGTTCCCGTGGGATAGGTTTGTTTTTCTTTTTTAGAGGCAAACCCGAGCAAAGCGAGGGTAAGCCGCTAGTAATTTATAATATATGTATACATGTATTACACTGAGATAGCTACTTTCATAATATAATGCTAGTATTGTATGTCATACTACTAGAGCTATTTATAGGGTAAAGGTGCCAAATATAAGAGACCTTTTTTGTGTTTTTACGTATTTCTCTAAAAAAAAATAAAGTTGAGGTGGTAAATAACTTAATAATAAATTAAATATATTGCATAATTCAACGCTGTGCTGTTTCTGCAATATAAATGAAAAACAAAAGGAGGAAGAACTTTTTTATCCATGCATGAGTTTCCTAATTTGGGAAACTTGATGTTCCTAAACTGAAATATATATTTTTGAAAAACCTACTTAATTTGAGCAATTTTGAATAAGACATATAATTAATGCTTAAAAAATGCTTATATTGACTTATATCAATATTGATATATCGTAAGAATTGACTAATATTTTCTATGAATTTTCACGATGTTTTCCTTTTATGAAAATAATAAAAACTATTGTACACCCAAAAACGAGACAAAAATAAAACAGTGCAGTGGTAGGAAAATACACAAAAGGCTATTTAAACGACGATTTCTTCCAGGAAACATTTAGGTGTAGGAAATATCAGTGTGAAGTGAACATATAACAGAGTTATTTTAGTATATTAGAAAGTGGTAATCGTGTTGAAAATGATTCGCACATGAAAATCTCTGAAGTACGAGACCTGGCCTTGAACACACTTTTGTTTCTAAAGCAAGTGTAATGCAAGTAAACTACAGCTTCATAAATGTGTCAAAACTACAAACTATTATACTAAATTTCAAGTAAACTTAGAAAACATTATTTTCCTTGCAATATTGCTACTCCTTTCAAACCCATTAAGCCTAACTTTTAAATTTCTAAAAGCTTTTCTTTTTAGTTATCCATGTAACTAAATCGATATGTTGTAAAAAATTATAAGTATAAATTAGCGACTCACCCTGATTGATTTTCCATTAAAATTTTCATCTCCATTTTTAACCCTTTAAGAGATGATTTCCGAGATAAAAACTCCTATCCTAATAAATGTCCTCAAGGGTAGGGTCTCAAACTATCTTTTTACCAAATTTTATCTAAATCGGTTCAGTAATTTCAGATATTACTTCCTACAAACAAACTCACAAACTTACAAACTTTACTTAGATAAACATAACCGTGTTTCACAATTTCTTATTTTCTTATATAAATATTTTGTTTTAAAAAATTACAACACAAAAATAAATGTTTATAAGAATATGTTTTATAAGGTACATTTTTCACTAAAAATGAAGAAAGATAAAGTCACATAAATAAAAATTTAGGAAAATATTTTTATTTCATAATTTTATATAAACACTAGCTTCTCCCAAGTGCGTCCCGAGATTTCTAATAGTCCTGTTTGCTCCTGACCCTGAGATCCTGGGTTCGAGTCTTGGGTAGGACCAAGTGAGTCTTTCTGTTACGAAAGTCTCAGTAATACCCCGAAGTTGGGAAGTTACCGGTATTTTACCCCATCCTTCGGAATGCAGAAAAAGCCTTCAGTCCTGCGCTTGAATTTTCAATGATCGTGTCGAATTGTCGTCCCACTGAATAGTGAGAGTGAAAGGAATAGAAGGTGAACTTGTGTTTCCGCGTGCATACACTTGTGCACTATAATGTCTCCTGCGCAGTAGGCTAGTTTCAGTAAAACTGGCTACCTTGGCCAAAATTGGTCAGGAAGACATCATCAACAGCATCTGATACTCCATAGTCTATGATTTTACTAAATTTTATCCAAATCCGTCCGAAACGTGACAAAGTAACAAACATACATACATACATTTTTCGCAATTTTAAAAATAGTCCGATTATCTACAGGTAAAAATATCACAAGAAGTGTGCGTAGAAGCTAGAAAGCCATCAATGGGATTTGCGGAAACGTGTGGCGCCTCCTTCGCCTTCGGTCCCAAAAGACTGAGGCACTGGAGCGGATTTGTAAAGTAAGAAGTATTTTTTTACAATTCTAATTTTTATAAGTTAATGTGATGTTAAGTAAAAAGAGCAATGTATCAAAGTGTTTTTATAGTATCAAGAATATTGTAAACTACTTATGATTGTCTGTTGTTAATACTATCTTGGACTTACTTGATAAACAAGATTATTTTTTCAACACTTTTGCGATTTTCTTTTGATTTTTGTTCCTGAGTTTTCGATAGCTTTATAGCAAATATAGCCGGGACACAAAAAATTTGAAATGTATTTCAAACCTCGGAAACCAAAAATCAAAATAAATCCAAAACAAAGATGAAAAAACAAATAGTACTGAAGTACCTTACAATTTAAAATTTTCTTTTTTATTTTAAAATTTTAATGTTCCTTGAGGAACAGTTAAAAAAAACGCATTTTTTTGAATTACTTAATATTTTGTAAAATAAATCCAGTAGGTTATATTTTATTGTAATTATAACTGATTCTTATAGTTAATCCTTAACAGACATCATAAATATTATGATTTCCATCCTATGAACAATAAAGATAATATTATTTTCTAAGATAACCGCTTCTGCCTTCTTCTTCTACCCATCCTCAGTATAGCATATTATGAACATGGAATCGTAGCACGTAAAAAACTTTTATTACTAGTAATCTATATATTAATACATGAAGCAAAAACTTTGTACCCCTTTTTACGAAAATGGCGCGAACGGAGGAGTATGAAATTTCCCGCATTTATAGTTTATATAGAGAAAGAGTGCAGAATGCTATTTTTTTTAATTATGCATGAAAAATACATTAAATCAATAAAAAAAACATTACACACACTACCATGTATTCGACACACACACGCATATATACTCTTTTGTTCATTGTTAGTCTGTGGTCAAATTGAGAATAGATTAATATTGTAATATACGCGACAGTAAATATATAACTTAATGAATTATGATTGATTTTCAACCACGCGGCGATCACTAGTAATTATAATTATCTAAAATTAAAAAAAAAAACTGAATTTAATATCAATCTTTAGTACGGTTTAATAAATCTATAGTTTCAACGTATTTAACGGTCATATAATAACGTAACATAACATTAAAATAATATGAAAATGCGTTTTTTTTTTTCAGAAAAGATACCTATATAGATAAACTCAAATATCAAAACCCTATTTAGATACAAAATTTGATACAAATCGTTGAAGCTGTTTCCGAGATACATGAAATAAATTTATATACATATTATTATTACATACGAGAATAATTTGATATTATAAGATGATAATACTTGAAAAGTAATAAAAGTGTATATATGATTCCTTTGAACATCGCTACTCGGCTGTTCATAGATATGAGAAGGATAATGCCATAAAGGGTTGACAGAACTTAGACTTAAAAAAATATTATATCTATTTTATATTTTAGTGTATTTAGCCCTTTTTTAACGTCTCACTGCTAGGCTCGGGCCTCCCTTCAATTCGAGGGGGATCAGGCCAAAGTCCACCACGCTGGCCAAGTGCGGGTTGGCGGCCTTCACATGTCTTTGGAAAACTTGCTAGGTTCCCTCAGACATGCAGGTTTCCTCACGATGTTTTCCTTCACCGTAAGGCAAGTGGTAAACATGTTTGAAATGATTCGCACATGAAACTATCAGAGGTGCGAGACCCGAGATTTGACCCGCTTCACTCGGTTTCCCAAGCGAGCGCGTTACCACTGGGCTACCACTGCCTTTTCACTTAAATGGTATTATATTTTAGTAAAATTCCTTATTTTCTGTTTCAGAACTTTCATAGATTTTTCTATGACTCTAACGTATTTAAGCGTACTTTGTGTATACATCGTGTTTATTGGTTCATCTGTTAAAGAGGTATTTGATATTTTTATTTATTTTTTATTTACAATATACATATTATGTGTAATATATAATAAGCTTGTGAGTATTCATTTGTAATAATTTAAATAAAAATACATTTAAGAGATGTTTGGGTGAATGACATATAAACAATTTCAACATAATGTGATGACACGTTTGGCTCAGTCTGTAGTGACCCTACTTGCTGTGCCAGCGGTCGCGGGTTCGAGTCCCGCTGGGGGCATTCATTTGTATGATGAGCAGGAATATTTGTCATTCAGTCATGGATATTTATATGTATAATATGTATGTATTTAAAGTTATATATGTGTAGTGTATTAACTATCTGGTATCCATAACACAAGCCTCGCAACTAGATGGTGCTGTAAGTTAATGTCCCAACATATTTATTTATTTAAATATTTTAAAGCTTTTGTCTGCGTGTCTGCAATACTTGTCGCTTGAAAATTGCTTAACGGATTTTAATAAAACTTTCTTATATCAGAAGTCGTAAATTCGACCAACCTGCAATATTTAAATTAGTACAGTATTATTAGTTTATTTTTAATTTGTTATTTCTTTACCAGGTTATTGAAGTGTACTATCCTGAGTATAACTACCCAATTCAAATCTACTGCCTTCTGACATTCATACCTTTAGTGTTAATTTGTCAAGTTAGAAACCTAAAATACTTGGTACCGTTTTCAATGATCGCAAACATTTTTATTGTCATTGTATTTGGTGTGACAATGTACTATATGTTTGTGGACCTACCACCAATAAGTGAAAGGGAGATGGTAGCAAGTGTATCACAGTGGCCACTTTTCTTGAGGTATGCTATAGTTTATTAAGTCAAACGTATAAGTAATATGGAAATACGATGATGATACGATTAAAGTAATTATAAAGGTTATTGCCCTACTTTGATGTTTTTTTTTTAAATTTACTTTGTTTTTTATTTCAATTTCAATGTAAAACTGATAACTATAATAATAAAAATAAAAAAAGTCTCCGCGATAACTATAATATGAATTATAATTTATAAGTAGGTTTGATAAGAGGGTTTTTTTAATTTTTTAAATTGATATTTCATGTTATATATAGAATATATTAAATTATAGTATACTATGCTAAATGGTGTCATATTTTACTTTATGTTATATGTGTAATATTTATAAGTATGTATCTATTTATGTATGTATGTATGTTTGTATGTATGTATGTACATATATATTTGTTTGTCTGTGTATGTATTCATTGTAGATCTCTTTAAGATAATTTGCACCCCTTCCTTCTCTCTTTCTTTCTCTCTACCCAAAAAATGCCTAGAATAGATCGCCCTTAAGCGATAAGGCCGCATATTGTACTATTTCTCTTTAATCTGTTTCAGCTATGCAATGTAAAATAATGGTGTACAATAAAGAATATTTAATTTCATTTCATTATTACATATTTGAAATATAATTTCAGCACGGTAATATTTGCTATGGAAGGTATTGGAGTAGTTATGCCTATTGAAAATGAGATGGCCAAACCCCAACAATTCTTAGGTTGTCCAGGAGTTTTAAACGTTTCCATGGTGATTGTCATAACTCTTTATGCCATCTTTGGATTTTTCGGATACTTACAGTTTGGTGATGAAGTGAAAGGAAGCATAACGTTGAATCTACCTCAGGATTCATGGTAATTTTAGACAAATTAAAAAAGATCTTAAGCTTCATAGTGTATATATATGTATATATATCTAAAGAACGGTAGTTGCTCGTTAACTTGTAGTTAACGGCTTATGTAAATTTTATTAAAATTTTTACTGTTTGTAAATACATATGTTGTTTGAACAAAGTTTCGAATTATCGAAAAACTTTGGAGTAATGATATATTTATTACATTATGCATATTGCAGTATAACTCTGGCAGTCTTGTTAGATTAAATTTTACAAATACGATACTATATATATATATATATATATATATATATATATATATATATATATATATATATATATATAGTATTTTATATTATTAGAAATATTTAAATGATTAAAATTAAAAGTTTAATGATAATTTTAATAGCTTAAAAGTGATTAAATGTTACTTTCAATTTGCAAGATTTCATTATAGACAAGTTTACTATCCATTATGTAAGTTATAAATAAAATGTTATTCTGTTTCAGGATTGCACAAGGTGCTAAACTTTTAATGGCGTTAGTTATATATCTTTCTTTCGGCCTACAGTTCTATGTACCCATGGAGATGATACAACGTCTTTTACTACAGAAATATTCTAAAAAATATGAAAATTTAGTTCAAATCAGCATTAGGACGTTTATCGCTATAGTTGTCGGTAAGTAATAGAGGTTAAACAAAAATAAACTACTATTATATCTTTTTTAGTTACAACTAGCGACTCACTCTTGCTTCGCCCGGGTTCGACTCTAGGTAGTTCCTCCCAATACAAAATTATTTAATAAATTTGGTTTTAATTTTTTTTCAAGGGACCCTATTTTTTTCTAAAATAAAAGTAGCCTAAGTTCCTCCTTATTATATCAGTTATCTGCCAGTGAAAGTCCCATCAAAATCGGTCTAGCTATTTCAGAGATCAGCCGGAACAAACAGACAGACAGACAAAAATTGTAAAAATTATTGTTTTGGTATATGTACCGTGTATACATCCATAGGCATTTAGTAAAAAGCGGTTATTTTAATATTACAGATAGACACTCTAATTTTATTTATCTGTATAGATAATAACTTTGCAGCTTTATTTTTATTTAATTTTCGGAGATCCTATAATTTTGTATAATCTTGATATTTTGACATTAATATTTTTTTATATATTATATTTATTTAAGTAACTTATGTTTTATGTCAACAGTGGCAGTGGCTGTGGCGTTTCCTAATCTGGAACTCGTCATCAGTCTCGTTGGAGCCATCTTCTTCTCTACTCTTGGACTACTCATTCCTGCAGTGGTCGACACTGTCTACCGCTGGGAGAAAGGCTTAGGCAGATTCAACTATATTTTGTTTAAAAACATAATAATTATTATTATTTCCATCATTGCTTTACTATCTGGTTCCTATGTATCTATACTTGGTATGATAGAGGACTCTTCACACAAACCCGATGTTCATGTTAACTCTACGATGACGTAATTATAATAATTAATAACTGATTTGGTTATTTACTCGTAATGTTTGCCTGCGGCTCCAGTCGCATAGTTCATTGATGTATCCCGCTCGATAGTAGTTTCACACAAGTTCCAGCCTCTTAGGACAACCTTAGCGAGTGTAATTTCTTAGCTTAAAATCCCCTTACATAAACTGTCAAATGTCCTCAAGATTCAAGCTTTAGTTGTTTTTAAGATTTGCGATTGATCAGTAAGTTAGTGAATATTACTTTACTTATATATAAATAGATTTATAGATACGGAAACAATTCAGTTGAGTTCAATTCAATTCACTACACTTCAGTTCAATTCAATTATCAAATATTATGTTTAGCAAAATTTGGCACCCGAGAAAAACTGATACCTACTGAATCTGTGATCTCTGGAATAGGCTACTTAGTAAACAAGAAACCTTAATTTTATGCTTCGTTGTATAAAGGTTCTTCAACTCTATACTTCGTTTTGTAAAAAGCCCACATCTAAAACTTGCTGGTTGTTGTCATTTCATTCTCCCGCAGTAAATGTTTGTATAAGCAGTATTTAGCCTCTGGGTAAAACAACACGTTTTGAAAACTTACATACACTGATAACATGAAAACATATTTTCATTCCTGCTTTTAATATTATAATATCAATCTTGTATCTGACGATATTTAAAAACTCTCTTTTAACTCTTTTTTTAATATATCAAATTCCTTTATTTCGCTCGGGTTCGTCCCAAGGTACGTTTTGAGGGTTAGTATTGAATAGGTACTTTAATTTTTTATTATAAAATGTAAAATTTAATTTTAAACTGTTATGATAATAACAATTTAACTTATTTTATCAAAATCATTATGCAATACGAATATTACAGATATATGTATGAACTGCTAAGTACGGTCTAGTTCTTTTTTAACTAAATCATATATTTTTTAAATCCACTATGAAGTATGTATATCTTGCTTCCACCTCCTAACACTGTTTATTTAAATGAAAACTGTGACCCTGGTCATTGAGATATTTGGTTGTAAATATTCCTAACATGAGTACGTCCGATAAGGTAAGAAGAAGTCGTTTGTCATAATATAAGAACATCATTATAAGAAACAAAATGTAAAGTAGTTTAAGTAGATATACATAGTTATTAATTAAGAGAAGTCATGTTTGTGCGAACATGTCGTTATTATTGTAATAAAGCAAATAAATGGATATTTGCGTTGGATATTGCATTTTATCCAGCGACAGATTAATCGAATGCTATTTTGAAACACAAATTGAAGTGAAAACCTACACCGATTGATTAAAAAATGAATCATTTTTATCTTTCCGTTTTTACTATTATTTACAACGAAACCATTCAAAGATATAGAAATGACAGGATAAAGTTGAGTGTAGTGTTTTTATTTCAAATCTTGTTTTGTTGAACGGGTCTATATGTAGGTATAATGTAAATAAATATATTTGAAATAAATTATTATATATATACCTAATTATATAAGAGTTTTTTTATTATTATAAAAATTACAGCTTTGTTCATTTCATAAATCTTATTTGAAACTGGCGACTTACCCTCTCTTCCCTTTTAAGTGATAGTAACCTACGTGGTACTCCATTTCATATTTGATTTGTGTAAGGCAGTGGTAGCCCAGTAACGCGCTCGCTTGGGAAACCGAGTGAAGCGGGTTCGAATCCCGAGTCTCGCACCTCTGATATTTTCATGTGCGAATCATTTCTAACATGATTACCACTTGCCTTACGGTGAAAGAAAACATCGTGAGGAAACCTGCATGTCTGAGAGAACCTAGCAAGTTTTCGAAAGACGAGTGAAATCCGCCAACTCGCACTTAGTCAGCGTGGTGGACTATGGCCTGATTCCTCTAGTACTGAAGGGAGGCCCGAGCCCAGCAGTGGGACGTTAAAAAGGGCTGAATACATACTAAGTTTCATCCAATTCAGCTGTTTTAGTGTAAAGTAATAAATATACAAACCGTCACATTATAATAGTAATCCGAAATTTTAATGGTAATTTTAGATTAATTTTTTTCATTATTCGTGTCAAAGAACATTTTAGATTGCCTCATTGGTCTAGTGACTGGCATGAACGGCTGCACATCCGGGGGTAAAGGGTTTGAATCCCGGGTCAGTGGCCAAGTAGAGTTATTCTATTTTCTATCAGAATTTTGAATACCTCAGAGTTAGAAAGATAGCGGTGTTACACCCCCATGTATCCGAGAGTACGTGTCAATTCCTGCGCCTGGTCTCTCATCAGTCATGTTGAATTGTGATCCCACTGGAGTTTGAGAGTGAAAGGTATAAGAAAAAAGTGCACTTGTCTTTAGATGGTTATATAGCTAGTCTCAGTGACATTGTCAGCAACCGAAATTGGTCAAAAACAAATCCTTATTAATTACCTGCATTGTAAATATGTCAAGCCTGGCTGTATTATATTTTTTGGTTTGATACCTATCCTATGCTGACATTTACTCTTGATATTTCTATCTAAAGAAATAAATATATCTATTAAATATTATAACTAGAACGAATATGACAGGATCAATCCATCCAATTTATTTTTTTATATGTAATTTTATCTGGATTTGACAGCATCGAAAAACGTGAGTTAGAGAACTACACGTAACACGTATCTATCAAATATTCGTAGAAAGTGGAATACGTAATGGTGTTCAAAGGACTATTGCAATTCAATAGGTAGTATGTGTACATGAAAAAAAATATTATGGGAAAATATCCTACCACTATTTAATAATAATAATATCATTTAATTCAAGCATCGAGGATCATATTTTGTTAGTAAAGACACAAAATAACCTAATGTTAGTAGCACACTTAACCTACTTAATCTTAGGATTAAGTTAAGTTTTACCTTATCTAAGACAGGCTCGATTTGCCAGCATGTGCAGCATTTGACAATAGTTCAGATACTGAAAACCAAACCTGTTAGCAAATGCCCTCAGGATGCCATTGGAACTGGCCCGATTTAATTCTTTTATCTAATAATTTCCTTTGTCAACATAATTACTACTTAACTTACAGCCTATAACAACTATATAATGATTTTTGAGATATCTAAAACCTTAGTCTCTCCCGTGACCATAATTGCGGTAATCCATTTAAAACATCGGGAACCAAAGATCATAATAAATCCGCGAAAACATCCGAAACGGTAGTTTTATTTAAAATGTCAAATATTCGCGTAAATCTAAGAAAGTAATAGTCGAGTGTGAGTTAAAATTGCGCTAGGAGTTAATAGAATATATTTTATTGGTGAATACGTAATATGGCTATAACTTACAATATTATGACGTAATGGTACGAATAGTGATTGCAATCCGGCGTCATTTTCAGTCCGGCCGGATCCGGACTGGATTCCCATCGATCCGGCCGGATCCGGTCGGATCCGGCCGGATCGATGGGAATCCAAATCGAATTGATTAAATCAGGATGATTTTCGCTTTTCGGTTCAAAATGAACTGTTAGTAAGTTAATCAAGTATCATTGTACTTAATATAGGTAGTTTATAAAAAATAAAACATATATAAAAACAACTTTGACGCCTTGGTGACTTTGGATAGCCACGACAGACTTCCATTGCCTTTGCCGCACCCACCACATTTCGACAGCTCTTATAAAAGTATTCCATTATGGATTATCTTGAATTGATTATAGAAGAGGAAGAAGATGATGACCTTTTAATTCGATACTATCTCAGTGTAAAAAGGGTCTTCCACTCATCCAATTTTCATCAAAAAGTCGAAACAATGAAGGTTTCTACGTTATTAATTATAAAACAATATAAAAAATAAATTATAAAGCAATGGATGCCGAGACACCAGTGTAATTAAAATTTCATCATTTTCAGTAAACCCTTCAACAGATGCCATTTTATGATTTTTTATTGAAAATACCTCAAAATACACGTGGGCGGCGGCGGCACTGCGAACATGAGCGGGGCAGTAACGCTAGGGTCTAACATCACAGTCGCAGCGACACTGACACGGCGTCAGTGACGCTGTGCTCGAATGTCGTTTCCTACATATTCATAATGCATTAATCTGCCGCCCTGTCGCAACCTCACTGACGCTTACACTATGTAAATGTAGGGAACGACATTCGAGCGCAGCGTCACTGACGGAAATACTTTTCAAAGAGCTGTCGAGATGTGGTGGGTGTGGCAAAGGCGATACGATGATGGACGTCTGTCGTGGCCATCCAAAGTCACCAAGGCGTCACTGACACCAGTCAACTTACGCGGCGTCGGTAACGCTATAAACGCCGCGTTATTGACTCTTGCTTCGAAAGTCTGCCTTTAACAGGGTCGAATCTCTTCTGCATAGGGCCTATACATGCAACATCTCTATTATTTTGCCAAAAATTGCTAGCACCGGATCCGGTCGCCGGATCCGGTATATTGGTACCGGATCCGGTAAACGTTCAATGGTGCCGGATCCGCCGGATTACCGGATCCGTTTTTCCGGATTGCAATCCCTAGGTACGAAACTGTGATCCCTCAGTCCTTCATTTTTTTGAAGAACTTATAACAAAATTTTGAAAAAAAAAAAATTTAAACCACAAGACACAAAACGATTTATGTTGTCCTAGTTAAAATAATATAGATTCTTTTCAGAGTTTGGTAAATAATGATAAAGAAAAAAAAACGAAAGTTTTCCTTTTATTTTTACAACCTGGAATCGAATGTAGGACCATTAAAATATAAATAGATACATATAACATAAGAAATACATTTTATGATCTAAAACAGAGAAGGAATAAATTAAATTCCTTTCAGAATTTCACATTCGTTATGTTGCTTGGCACTCTTAGAACACTTAAGTTGCTTTGATTAAAACCATAAAACACGCTTTATATTGTATCGATGGAATAGGTAAGATATCTATTAACTGATTTATATTAGACTAGTGACTCACCCTCGCTTCGCTCGGGTTCGTCCCTAAGTTGCTTCCCAATACAAAATTAATTAATTAATAATTTGGTTCTAATTTTTTTTTCGTGGAACCCTTCTTTTTCTAAAATAAAAGTAGCCTTAATTACTCTTTATTACATCAGCTATCTGCCAGTGAAAGTCCCATCAAAATCGGTCCAGCCATTCCAGAGATTAGCCGAAACAAACACACAGACAGACAGACAAAAATTGTAAAAAATATTGTTCTGGTATATGTACCGTGTATACATCCATATGCATTTAGTAAAAAGCGGTTATTTTAACATTATAAACAGACACTCCAATTTTATTTATCTGTATAGATGTATAGATTTGTATTATGTATAACTAGAATTTATCGACACTACGGTGAAAACTTTTATTGGTACCTTTTTCAAATAAAAACAAAGTAAAATAAACTGTAGTACAGAGGCATTATTTACATCTGCACGGACATCTGTTGTAGATGGACGGAATTTTCGTTGACGTTAGATACTTAGAAATTCTGAAAGCCGCATATAAAAGTTAACTAGCGACTCACCCTTGCTCCGTTCGCGTTCATCTCTAGGACCGTTTTAACGGTTAGTATAGATTTCTCAGGATGGGATATTTTCCCGCTGAAAAAGAATTTATCCTATATGTTGACCCGAATAACCAGCTATCATCTTACCAAATTTCATTAAAATCCGTCTGGTGGTTTTCTCGTGAGGCGTTACCAGACAGACAGACAGACAGACAAAAATTCTAAAAACTAAAGAAACTGATAACCACCATATTCTTAAATTCAAAATAAAAAAAATGCCTCGAATAATGATTTTTAACAAAATTCTTCTTTTGTTATCCTAAAAAAGGAACTTTTTTTCCTTCAGATCTTGAAGATTTGTTTATTTTTTTTATCACGAATTCTGCAAAGTCTCTTTCATCAAAACGCAAAAAAAAGGTTTAATCAAAAACAGTTTTGTTCATTAATTTAATACTGATTTTAAGCGCCCGGTTTGATTATTATGTTTGCTTTAAAGGTTTGCAGAAGAGATTTTTTTCTATAATATAATACGTTGACAAAAGTATTTTACAAATTACAACTTACATGTACAAATTTGTACAATAAGGAGCCACGTTGAAGCACCTACCATGTACGGCACCTTTAACCACTTCATGGCGAGAAAGCCCAGGCCTGCGTGATAGATGATGAAGCAGTCCTATTTGCACAAACAGTAGGTACTAAACGTATTTTCCATAATAATACTATGTGCATGTAGATTTTACTAAATTCAAAGAACTCCAATTCAATTTTATAACATACCGTTTAATATAGAGTTGAAAAAGAATGACTTGCTTTTCTTTTAGCATTTTACATTTCAATCAAACTGCTGATAAAAGTATCACTCATCCGAACACTCATGAATATTCAATAGGTACGTTTGTTTTAATATAAATGTACATCAAAATCCTCTTCCTCTTCTTTTTTATTAACCGATTGCACGACGCAAAAGAGGGTAATGTGTTTATCAGCCTATGTATATTTTTTTTAAATTGGATTAGTAGTTACTGAGATTAGCGCGTTCAACCAAACAAACAAACTTTTCAGCTTTATAATATTAGTATAGATATAAATATTGCAGACCCCTATAACACGTATAAAAGTTAAATATACAAAATTATTCAATAACCTTTTTCAGTGAATATAATGCAAATAAAGTACAAGTAAATTTTACTCTTCCGGTAACCAGTTTTAAATCAGAATGGATTTGAGGTAATATTACGATTTCGCACTATTAGAAGTTTAATTATAAAAAAATGAGGCTTAAAATGTTGGTTAGGTATATAATTTGTATACAAGTATTCTCAAATGTATTCTTAATGTAATCATAATCTTTTAATCACACTGCGATTTAATCATTCGTTTGTATTATTTAATTTTTTTAACATGTCCATATAAGCAAAATCTATACAGATAAATAAAATTGAAGTGTCTGTTTGTAATGTCAAAATAACAGCTTTATACTAAATGCATATGTAATTTATAGGTTACTTATAAGTTTTGTCTGTCTGTCTGTTTGTTTGTTCCGGCTAATCTCCGAAAGAGCTGGACCAATTTTAACGGGACTTTCAGTAGCAGATAGCTGACTTAGGCTACTTTTATTTTAGAAAAAGAATTAGGGTTTCGCTAAAAATTAAAACTTACCTAGGGACAAACCCGAGCGAAGCGAGGGTGAGTCGCTAGTTTTAAAATATGCGCATATGTCGATATAACCGCATTTATTTGATATCCTACTCTATATTGTAAACGTATTAACATTCCGTTTTAAAAAGTAATATTTTATCGACGGTTTTCCTATATTTTATATTATTTCAGTTAAAAAAAATCCAATAATCGAAAATGAGCTGAAATTTCAAGAAAACAATTTGTGGCGGATCAGTAAGTTATATAATGAAATAACTTTCTTCCTTCATTAAACAAAAATGTTATAATTCTGATAATATTTATTATCTTAAGCTTTTTTCTGAATCTGTCAGGCTTGTTTTTATTTTTTATTAATAGCTTTTTTTCTCTGGAAAAATAAGGAAAAACCTTTGATAATATAAATTTCTTGCTATAATAATAAATGTTTACTTAGCTTATTAAAGTTTAAAAGTGCGTAGCAATTGCTCATTAATTCTAAATATAAATTAGTATACTAATTTTTACTTACCTATGTATATTTATTTTAAAAAACATTTTTAAGTACTGTAACATGAATTGGTTTCAATTATCTCATATTGTAATGTTTTAAATAAAACTATTTGCGGTGTTATTTTTAATTGTTGTTCTCAACATTTTGAATTTTGAATGCTTACAGCAAACATGATCATGGGAAGGGCAAACAGTTAAAAATAAAAGTTTTCTAAAAAAGGTTTCTAAATAATTCTTCAAGGGGAAACGATATCTGTCCTTCACCTCTGGTTTGATTTTATTGGATGTCCAGAATAAAACATAAGACTTAAGTGTATGAAAAGTTGGAAGTGTTTAATCTGTATCATATAACGTCTCGCTCACGAGCACTCTCGCGATGTTGAAATCATTGCAAACCGTTGTGGGGCCCATCTAGTGGGAAGCGAACCATCGTCCATATAAGATTTAACGTTGATACTTTTAAGAGGACAGTCTCATCCAATGGTCTAGTTGTACAGTTATTATTCTGTTATTCCATATTTTCCAATGCGTAATCAAGTCAGTGGCAGTGGTAGCCCGGTGGTAACGCGCTCGCTTGGGAAACCGAGTGAAGTGCATTTAAATCTCGGGTCTCGCACCTCTGATATTTTCATGTACGAATCTTTTCCAACAAGATTACCACTTGTCTTAAGGTGAAGGAAAACATCGTGAGGAAACCTGTACGTTTGAGAGAACTTAGCAAGTTTTCGAAAGACATGTGAAGTCCGCCAACCCGCTCTTGGCTAATGTAGGACTATGGCCTGATCCCCCTCGTATTGAAGGAAGGCCCTTGCCCAGCAGTTGGACGTTAAAAAGGGTTGCAACCAACCAGTGATTTTTTAGTGATTTGCTGCATTACATCAAAAAAAATTAAAAAAATAATATAATAATAGTGATATGTTCTTTTATGTATAAAATGTAGCCTTATTAATCAATAATAATATCTGCTATATAAACAAAGTTTTCTACAAGCTTATACTACCAGAAAGTAAATGTGATAGTTTAAAAAGCGTTTATAAGGTCTTGTTAGCACTATACATAAATAAGCATAAATATGTTGGGACATTAACATCCAGCACCATCTAGTTCCATGGTATGCTACGAGGCTTATGTTATTGATACCAGATAGTTGATACACTGCACGTATATAACTTTAAATACATATATATTATAAATGCTAGTGGCTCACCCTCGCTACGCTTCGGGTTCGTCCCTAGACAAAAAAAAACCTATCCCACGGGAACCTTATATTTTTCTGGGATGATATATAGCCTTCCTCCTCCTTCCTCAGTTAAAGGGCTATTCAATGCGAAAAGAATTTTTCAAAACGGATTAGTAGTTCCTGAGACTAGCGCGTTCAACCAAACAAACAAACAAACTCTTCAGCTTTATAATATTAGTATAGATTATATATACTCATGACTAGAGTACAAACATTGGTGCTCTTTACGCAAATGAGTGCCCCCAGCGGGACTAGAACCCGCGAACGCTGGCACAGCAAGTAGGGTCGCTACAAACTGAACTAAACAAGTCGTCACATTTTTACACGCAAAATAATAATTTACTTAAACGGAGTCACTAGGCTTTTTAACTTCAGTATTATGTTGAACCATCATTGAAATAAAGCTTCAATAAAATATAAGTTCAACTAGAAACATTTCAATTAAATTTAAACAATTTCGCACGACTCCTTTTAAATTGTATTAAATTTAATAATTTAAATTATACAATATTTCTTAAAACTTTGAAATCCATTAAAATATATTTGAATTTCCAAATGGTACAAAGTATTTCATTAAAATATCCGTTAGTGGATTGATCTATTGATATTGGTTTTTCATGTTTCATGTCTTTGAAAAAACAAATATGATATACCTAGTACTATTTTCTGCATAAACATTTACGCATTAGAATAGCAAGAGTAATTTCTAGAATTAAATATTAATAAAACTAAATTTAAAATACCCCCTACGCAAAAAATACTTATAGTTTAAGGAAGAACCCTTAAAAAGTAATAAATTAGCGTTTGCCGAATCGAAAAGAATTAGAGGTTTAATAAAGAATGCAGTTCTCTGGAGACCATCATCCTGGTGGTAGCACTAGGTCGACGCGACTGTATTGTAAGATCATAACCTGCAAGGTACCTACTCATTGAAACTAATCTATTGAACCCAAAAAAATACGATATGTCTGCTGTGAGTTTTCGAAGAGTTGGGTTCACTGGAAACCATTCTGGTTGCAGCATCAGGTCGAAGTTATCAATTAATTGTCATTTAACGATTACACTGGCACGCGTGAAGCACTTAATCGAGGAATTACACGCCAAAATGTCTAACATCATTTTGGAAAAGAGCTGATACTCTTACACTGCTGGACCGATATTAACCAAACATAGCTAAGAACCACCGCTAGGAAACTGGCTTTCAAATGAAAAAAACGCATCGAAATCGGTCCATCGGTTTGAGAGCTAAGATGCCACAGACACACACACACAGACAGACAGACAGACATCGACGTCAAACTTATAACACCCCTCTTTTTGCGTCGGGGGTTAAAAAGTATCCCAACATCCGTGTAACACCCGCTTATTTCGAATAGTGTTTGATACATTTTTTTTTATTGTTGTTTGGTTTGTTTATTATATCTAGACTAGGAAGAACAAAATATGTATTTCAATTGTTAATTTGAAATTACCATAAACGTGAGTCTGGTCTCAGATATAGATGTTAACTGCACAATCCAATTTAAATTTTATAAACAAATGTAACTCTGACCTATAGAATGTATTAACATATAGTACCTATACATTTCATGTGAAGCAAACAACGAAAAAAAGTGAGATTCTGAAATTCGTTCATATTAAGCATATTAATAACTTTTGCTTTTGTTGTCTGTTGCTGCTATAAGTATTATATTTCCCGTCTATTGTATCTTATACTAACGACTTATTCTCGTTTCGCTAGGGTGAAAGCCCCCCCCCCCCCCCCACTTTTTAAACAAAAAAAAAGTTAAATAATCAAAAATTTAATTAGAATTATAAACTGGATGGACGTGAAATGCTCTATATAGCTGTGTTAGAATATTTCCAAATATCCAAAAAATTGTTGAAAATTGGTCTCATATACATACAATTGGAAACAATTTAAATTTAACAAGTACCTAACAAAGAAAATTTGGTGTAGCAGATAAAAAATGTATTTGAAATAATAAAAGAAGGGCTACGTTTAATTTGATCTGTTAATTTTAAGTTTTTAAAATTCATGTATAAAATATCACGATATTCATAGTTACGTTACTTTTGCATATAAAATTAAAAAATACCATGTTAATTAAGCGAAGAGTCCTTTTTGGTTTCTATTAATTTATATAATTACTTTATTATTGTTATAAAGACCAATACTAATATTATCTTTAATCTTACCTCTCTTACCAAATTAAAAGCTTAATTATCGGATCAGTGAACAATTCTCGTGGAAATCACAAAAAATAAGTCTCTTAATTACATACATGCTTTATTATTTATTTCTTACTATGATACATTATTTTGCAAAAGTTATTCTTCTGATGTCATATTTAAAAAAAAACATGATACCTATTTACGTCTTAGATCGTTGTTAGATTGTGGCTGGGATTATTGTACGTCTCAATTGTGTAACTCGTAAATTTGATACTGAACTTTTCTCACTCAAGCGGACTTGAAGTGGACCATCAGGGAAAAATCTACTTGAGAAAGTTACTTCGCCAGCCCCACAGATTAATTCTACTGAACTAGCATCAACATATATACTTAATTTCAACTTCCTTCTTGGTTTCCATTCAGTGCTGCGGACTCCATCTTCCCCACCGCGGTCAAGACTCACGATACCCGACTGGGCATCATAAGAAATTGTAACCGCTAAACGATTATTTATATCGCTATCCGAGATTTGCGGTTCAATTGTTAAACTTATATTTTGCTTTCTTGATGCCTCGATATTGATTTCAGCAGCGTTGTCTTCCAAAAGGACTACAGTACCACCAGAAGATTTTCCTTTATAAATCGTTCGACCTTGAGCCGATTTCATTTCTGGTAAAGGTCTTTGTATTAAGCGGCCGTCTTTTGTCAGGGATAGTATTCTAGGTATTGTCATTTGGCCGGTGAAACCATCAGGTCCTTCAGGATAATTTTGATCCCACATGTCCATCCAGGCTATAACAATTCTACGTCCTTTTTTGTCTAAAGTAGTTTGCGTAGCGTAAAAATCGTGTCCATGATCCAATTCTTGGAACTTTTTTATAGGTTTAAATATCTTTGTAGAATAATCGAAATCTCCCACAATATACCCAGTTTGATAAAGATTTCTATATTTGTTACCTTCAGGCCGCATCCCTTGTGGAGAGAAAAGTAGAACGAAATGACCATCAAGCTTGAAAAAATCGGGGCACTCCCACATAAAACCGAGATACCCATCCGATTCGTCCAGAATAGAGACTTGTTTCCAGGATATTTTATCATCTGAAGCATAGAGAAGAGCTCTTCCAAGGGTATTATTATTAAAAGAATTACCTAAGACCATGTAATATGTACGATCATGTTTCCAAACTTTTGGATCTCTTAAATTGGGTTGATGTTCTTCTCCAATTATTATTGGATTTTTTTCGTACTTCTCTACCCTAATACCATCTGTGCTGATAGCTAAAGCTTGACGTTGTTCGTGATCGGGGTTTTCTCCTGGATGGTTTACATTTCCTGTATAGTAAAGGTACATTGTATTATTCTCAACAATGGCACTACCTGAAAATACTCCACTCTTATCGTAGCTTTGATCGGGATACATCGCGATAGGAAGATGTACCCAGGAGACTAAATCTTTACTTTTGGCATGGCCCCAATGAGCTATACCTGGCTCTAAGCTACTTTCAGGGTTATACTGATAAAATAGATGGTATTCGTTTTTAAAATAACAAAATCCATTGGGATCATTCATCCATCCAAATGGCGGAGCTAAGTGGTAACGCGGGTAGTAACGATCGTCGATTTGCGCGTTGGTCCTGTAAAGAAATAAAAAAGACGTTAAAAATATAAAGCAAAATGTTCCCATCGTCGCTAACTAAGATGGAATAGATGATAACTAAATAATGAATGATTCACTTCCGCACATCTTAGATTTTATATAGTTGTTGAATCGTGTCTCTTGATTGTTACATTGTGTAAAGTTTTTGTTATCTGAATTTGCCACGCTCGTGGTTTCAGAGGTAAATTATAGTAGATAGTTTTCATATGACTTCTGTCATTGTACGATAAGATTATTTTAAAAAAAGTATATTTTTTGAATTATTTAACTTCGATTAATAATAATAATTAAAAAAAATTGGTATCTTAATAATATCATTAAGCATATCTTTATATATTATACTAAGTTTTAAAAATCATAATATGTGATTATTTTTATTATCATTGACTCCAAAATAAGTTTTGGCTAGTAATTTGTTCATTTAAATTAAAAAAAAAACAACTTAACGTAATCTTTAAAATCTACAAAATATAAGGTTTATTTTCACCCTTATTTAGAATTTATTAATTTGGATTACATAAATTCAGACCAAGTTTATGTATAACTTTGTAATGCTTTACTTTAGCTAGGAATTTTGGTATTGTGTTCAATATCGATCACTGGTGAGAAGAAGAGCTGTACTGATAACATAAGTATATGAGCACTATTGTAGACCCATGTCATTTCTAGAGTAGGTTCATTTGACGCATTAATTATTTCAACATCATTCATTTCTTTTCTGTACACTTATTCAATTATAGCAAAAAGAATTTGTATATGAATGAGTCTGAGAAATTTGGAGGCAGGCAAATATTTCATGTAAGGAACTTTTTTATTAAATCTAAATTAATATTACTGTATTCAAGGAATTTTCTATATTATAATAACAAAAATTCAGAAAGCACTGCATCTATGTATGTGACGTATACGTATGACCAGTCTTCTGATCGGTTCAAATACCTTATTGTTACTGGCTAGCATACACTTCTAAAGATGCCGAGGTCCTATCTTTGACTCTAAGGTCAGGCCAAGAATAAATATTAAATTCACTATAGAGAATAAATAAAAAAAGGAAATGCATTTACGCCTACCACATGTATACATATAGGTGGTTACGTGGGACTCACTGGTAAGGGAAGCCAGTACTACCGACTAAAACCCAACAGAACCTCCCCATCTTAATGGGGTGTCGCAGGATCGCTTAAACACTCAACCATGGCGCCCCGATCATACAACTAAGAAATAGCTCCCACGGACCACTCTGCTGTCAGAGAAGAAGTAGCAGGAGCAACCCGCATGGTACAACATCCCTGTGTTTCTCTCGGCTGCACGCCCGGTCAGAATGCCGGTTCCTAATGAGCCCAACTTACGACAAGGTGAACAATATCTGCGAAAACCTAACCTAACCAACAGGCTTCTTCTTTTCCTTATTAACTTACATTAATGTAAGTACCGACAATTATTATTATTGATTGGTATAATAAGGCTTTGGTAAGTAAAAAATAAGGGGTCGACTTGAGAATCTGGGAGTTATTCTTACTAAAATTTTAATATAAATAAATTATTTATTTGAAAATTTCTTTTATATGCAAAAAAGAGATTCTGAATTTCATTCTTTGTCCTCATTGAAGCTTTGATCTTCATATTTTCTACTGTTATTTTTTAACAGGTGTTTCATCTTCAATGTAGCCGACTTCAAAAAATTAAGAGAAACTATGTTCAGAGTATGTATATTTTTCTGTTCAATTTTTGATTAATCTAATTAGTTCGTATTGTATTATACTAATATTATAGTAGTTAGAAAAAAATATGACATTATAAATATTTAACTAAAAACATAGATTTTTTTATACAAAAAACATCTATAATTAGTTAGAACAAGTAGAGCACAAACAATTACAGTACAAAGTGAAGTACAAACGATATTTTCTTCTAGTTTTATTTTTTTATCATGAAGTCGATTTCTTTAAAGTCTTTATAGAAAAGTAATTATATTAAAAAACGTTATCAATTGAAAATAATTGTTTTTAAAAAACCATTCACACTATCTTTAAGTCCTAAACACTTGTATCCAAATTTTATATTACCTCTTTTCTCAACATAATCTATATCTTTTTCCCTTTTTTTTTTATTTCACTTACTTCATATTTTAAATAATTTTAGCTGATATTTTTCCATACTTTTAGTAAATATAAAGAAATAGGTATAGAATTGCTCGTAAATAGAATAAAGTTATCTACTGGGTATTGTTTGAGGGGTTTGGGATGATTACATGTGCAAAATCTAAATGCTTGCTTGCTTGAATTGGCTCGACAGTCTAATGGCTAGAATGGGCGGCTACAGATCGGAAAATCGGAAAATCTCAGTAACAGCCCAGAGTTAGGAAATTACTTGTGCTTTATCCCTGTGCCTTGGAGAGCACGCATATCCAAGCAGGTGCTATCCTGTGCCTGATCTTTTACCGCAAGTATCAAATTGTTGTCCCACTGAAGTTGAGTGTGAAAAGAATACAAAGTGTGCTTGTGCTTGCGCGCATACTTGTGCATTTAGATATCCTCCTCGGCACATAGCTTGTAATAATCCTTGAGATTTGCTGCCTTAGCCATAATAGTCGGAAATCAAAATTAGTCTCGCCCGTGACTATGTTCACTGAAAAGCATTAGAAACGTTAGAAATATAAAATAAAAATTTAAGGAAAAAGTCCGAAAGTTTTATTTAAAATGTCAATTTTTCTTATATATATATATTTAATATACGAATGTTCTATAACACGATTTCCAACGTACATACACGGGTGAATTTCAATTAAGAATATTATTACTAATTGAATGCGGGGTGTAGTCAGGACTGTAAGGACGGGTCCAGACTGTATCTATACATATAATAAAACTGTAGACGTCGAATGTCTGTACATAGAAAAATAATTCTAAAAACCGGTGAGGGGGATGTAAGAAGAGAAATAGAGCAAATCCAGATCTTTTTTTTTCAATTTTTTTGATTCTCTGTCTGTCTGTTTATACGGGCTAATCTCCGAAACTGTTAAACCGATTGGAATAAAATTTTCCATGGTGGTTCCTTATATCCCCGGTCAATATTTTTCATCTCAGAAAGTTAAAGAGTTTCTGTGGGATAGTTAAAAAACTATAGTAACTTATACAGCTTACATACATACTTATACAGTTTATACAGCAGCAAAAACTACTGATTGGATTTTAATGAAACATTACAATAGTATAGTTTATACATCAGAATAATACATAGGCTACTTTTATCCCGGAAAAATGTACGGTTCCCGTGGGATAGATTTGTTATTGCTTGTCTAGAGGCGAACCTGAGCGAAGCGAGGATAAACCACTAGTAGTAAATACATACATTCAATAACGTTCATCTAGAATTCCTGCAAAGCTATAATCTTTGGTACAATTTAGAGATAAGAGTGACGATAAGTGTCATAATGACGTGTTTAATGGCATTCCTAATGTGCTTACGCTAGATTGTACACTTACATTATATAAATCTTCTTGCTTTGTTCTTAAACATGACTGATTTGTTTTATATTAGATCACACTCTAAGGCCTTACACTCCTACAGTAATAAAGTGTTTTTTTTAGAAATTTAGGGTCGATCTACATTAAAATTTGACTATTGATGAATAAAAATCGTGATGAAAGCTTAATTGAATGATGAGAATATGATAAGATTTTAACAGACCAAGAACAGATCAAAAACGAACTATTATTGGCACTATAGTGTGGATCAACTCTTATAGTTTAGCAGTGAAATATTTCTGAGTTGAATTACTTGAGAAATTCTTCGTTTTATGATTTCGCTTTATATATTCAATCAGAATCAGTGAATATGTATTTAGACATAAAATTTCTTACACGAGTATTATGTGAATGGTGGATATAGTTTACTGCACACTTTTCATTGGACACCAGGTTTGTTTTTTCTTTTTTTTTACCTAGGCTAATAGTGTTTATAAGTCCCAAATTTATTGAAGTAAATAGTAATAAAAAATAAAGATATAAAAATAATTTCTAAAATAATAACAGCTAACATAAAATTTGCTTTTAATATTTATCTAGATATTGTTAGGTTTCAAAGAAAACACTTAAGATTGTCATAAACTTAATTGTTTTTTGACAAAGCCCCTGGTTTATTAATGTAAAGGTCATTTATAAGACCAACTTTTAATATTCCTAAAATATATTTAATTTTTAATCTCTTTATTAAGCTATTCTGAAATTAAAATAGAAATTATGTTTAAAATATACAAACATACTGCTTAAATATTTCATGTGTAATAATTATTCTTCATGAGAAAATTACTACATTGTGAATGGAATGTGAATATAACGTCATTGTCATATAATAAGAGTCGTGCTACTCATTTTATTTGTTACTATTCCTTCACTGTTCTTTGTGTTTTCTTAAAATTTGCAAGGCTAATTATCTTAATTAAAACATAGATACCTAATTTAGTAAAAACTAGCGGCGAACCCGAGCGAAGTGAGGATGAGCCGGTATATTTTACATAGATATTTAAAATAGTTATTTGCCAGCGTTAGCCATATAATTTTTTTTTTTGATATTTTAATACTTATTATCCTATTCCGGACTAAGAGAAATCCAAAAAATCAAATATCATAAAAATTGGTCCAGCCGCTCTTGAGTTATAAATGGTGTAACTAACACGACTTTATATATATATAGATTTCAATTTATTATGCTTATTGCTTAGACGGTCGTATAACCACTAGAACTCGTACAGTGGTCGAAATTTGATTATATCATTATTGAAAACGCTAAAGCTCGCCCAAAGCTACTAAACAAAAAAAAAAGAAAATCGATTGACAAACAGAGGAGAAAAAGGTACTAAACTGTTTTGTATCTATCTATTTATAACAAAACTTTTTCAAAAAAAATTCTATTGATAACACGAAAGCTCGTCGTAAACTTTTGTTTGTCTTTATATATGGATCAAACATACCTCCGGCATCGTATTACAGTGCCTATAACATGTTACGTTGTTTAAGCTATAATTGTGTTACGGTGTCAAGTATTATTGAGTTAATATTTGTATATAAAACTATTATATAAATAATATTAGAGAACAAATATACGGTATTTGTTTATGTTCATAATTTTGCTAGACATTTAATTATAATATAACTATTACATTCACTGAAAGATGATTAGGTGTGAGGCTTCTACTAATTATATTTTCTTTACAATATAATCATATTTCATTGACAAATAATGAACATGTTTGAATACTTCGTAATATGATATACATATATATTACAATTTCTTTAAAATTTTATTATTAGAGATAGAAAATTAATTAGTAGAATATGTTCAAAATAATAAAGGCAAAAGTGATTGACTGATGTATCAACGCACAGGCCAAACCCTAAAGGCTAGAAAATTAAAATTTCGCACACGTATTCCTCATATGACGAAGGTATCCACTAAGGAAAGATTTTTCAAAATTTAACCCCCAAGGGGGCGAAATAGGTAATAAAAGTTTGTATGAAACTTTTTATTCCTTGGATATATTTGCATGAAATTTCGTATTTTTCGTAGTTTGATCGCGAGCGAAGCCGCGGTTTCTGCTATTATACAATATGTCGGTGTGTCTCCCTCGTATACACCGTAAACGCCCCGCGGGCGGGGGTCCCAACTCCCAGCCCAGCAGTGAGCTGATGTGCTGTTTGAATAGAATGACAGAAACATTATTTTAGTCAAAATAAAAGCTTATAAAAAGCTTATAATTAACCAATTTAAAACGCAAATAATAAACCGTCACTATTTTATCAAACTAATAATTAGGAAGGATAAAATTAATATAGTATTTAAACCATGAAATCTTACAACTCGTACATGTCGACTAACTTACATCATAATTAATGCTATTTATTTTAATGAAGTGTAAGAAATTTTACAATTTCAAATTTAAAATAAAAGGAAAAATAATTTGTGAATTTAAATCCGCAAGATAATCCCTAAGGACAGACAAGGTACAAAATGTGTACTACACGTGTCTAATTAAGCCTATTTCTTAGACGAGTTAAGTCAAGCTGAAATTGAAACGAATGTCTTGGCCATATTTTATTTTATTTTTTTATTTCATAATCAGGTTTCCTTTTTTTTTTTTAAAAAATACACTTTTTAACTTATATATCTTATCGATGTTAGATCGATCGGATCATCAATTTATTAATTTTAACATTAAAATACCTTGAAAAATTAAAAAAATCCATATTATTATAATATATATGTATTGAAAGTTATATATGTAGTGTATCAACTATCTGGTATCCATAACACAAGCTTCGTAGCTTACCATGGAATTAGATGGTGCTGTGTGTTAATGTCCCCACATATTTATTTATATTATTGTTACTTCACATAAGTTAAAAGTATGAAGTTAACTGTTGAAGTATAAAGAAACCATAGTGTACGCATGCGTATGGCAGGAATAACGTTGTATTACCTTAGCCGGCAGTTGGATCCAAGCCCCCGTTACCCGCGCTTCCCGAACAATCGCTGGCTCAAAAGTTCGAAGCTCGCGTAAAGTTTAGAACGAGAAAGTTTCAAATCAAAAAAAAATTGATAAATAATTAAAAATACATTTTAAAATTTATACATCATTATAGTTAGTAATAGTTTTAATAATTGAATTTATTAAATGTAACTATGATTAATAAATTTTAAATAAGTGGAAATTAACTCTAATGTTCGTGTAAAATATAGAATAATTACAAAACTTTGTGTTAATAATAAAAAAGTTAGATAACTTGTGATAAAACTTATGAGTGAATTGTTTAAGCGATGTGATTATTCGTGCTTTTAAGTGTAACTGAAAAATGAATATTTTTTTAGCTGATTAAAAAATTATATAGGTAAGATTTATTCCATCTGGATTTTCTTTCAACGATACTAATGATTATACTTATTATAATATTACAAATTAAGTTTATTTTCTTAAAAATGATATACGTATAATCTATTCCATTCTAACATCCATAGCCTTTTTTATTACAAATATTTTTATAATAAAAAAGGTTTATAATAAAAAAATATATAATAAATTTATTTATATTAACATTTTTTTTATTAACTTTATTTTAGTACCATATTTTTTTGAAACCGAGGATACAACGTTACTTGACTTTGAAACATATATTTTTTTGACTATGTGAATAATGAATAAGAAAATATAAATAAAAAAAAGTATTACAAAAAAATTACAATGTGATATCAAAGATAACTTAAATTTTTTTAACGAAAATGCTGCAGTCAAATTAACTTTCTTCAATGGGAGGTGTTACGAGTATTTTAAGTTTAATTATTCAGTATTTTAATGAGATATCTAAAGGATTTTTTTTAATTTATAATTATTCACCGTCGAGGGGTATTAATCTATTCATCTGACAAAGAATTATTAATTTAATTCGGTTAACAATGAAGTATACATATATTGTTAGTGCTAAGCATAGACACAAGAGTTTCTAAGAGACCTGTTTTTCATTGTCAAGCTTACAACCATTAAGTGCAGACGATTTTAGCGTTTTAACGCTTTTTGTACCTCATCATTGAAGGACTTGGGCAGAAGGACTCAATTATTTTTAAACCAAAATATAATCTCGAGTTTAAAAATATTTTAAAATTTACTAAGTTCCAATGATAGGTGGAATGGATGGATGGGTGATTGACTGAGTTGGCTCACTTTTCAGATGTCACCAAATAATTTCGATAAACACAATTGGCGAATATATCGCATAACATACGTAAAAAATGAAATACCTTTATATAAAACATAAATAAAAAGTATTTTAAAATCTAAAAGGAAGACTAAAATTGTTCGATACGAGTTTTCGAACAATTTATTAAATTTTTCGTTTTAAATATACGTCACATATCATACAATACGCGACGTCTGTTATAGAGATTTTCAATTTTTATATGATACAGTTAAAAAACTTGCAATCAAAAATCTTTGTTGCTGATATGTGATATTTTTAATAACTGTATCGGTACATGTTTATGCATAGCCTAATGGGTACATATAATTAACCGACTTCGAAAATATCTGATTTGGTATTAGTAAATGAAAACCCCCGTTCAGTTATTTTTTTGGTTTTTGGTTTTTTTTTTTTAAATCGGTTTATTTTTTTTTAAATAACTTTTATATTTTGTAATTTTTAGTTTTAGGTAAATACTGAAATAGTTTTTGTAACAAGTAGTAATTAGAAAAACTATTTCAGTTTTAGTTACACGTTTTAATCTATATCATAAAAACCATTCAACCGATTTTAATGATATTTTCACTATGCCCTGAGTTGAAATAAATATAAGCAGAAAAAAAAAGAATGGACAAACATACATAGATACAAACATACATAAAGACACCTATAAAATTTTATATATTTGTTTGAAAGCCCTAATCGATTATCATATATGAATATTTTGCAGTTCCCATAGGTTTTGACGTGACAGATTTAATTGAAATGAGTTTCATCAACTATAGCATTAAAATTAATAGTGAAAATGTAACATAAAAATAATAAATAAAATTAACAATTTTGACCCTTCAGTATTGAAACACATAGGAATGATAAAGACAGCTAAAAAAATTACACATTATGTATTATACTACATATTTATATAGCGCCTTACCTTCACTTCCCTTCGATGTGTCTCTAGATACGCTTTGACTTTAACAAGTTTTCGAAAAGCATGTAAAGTTCACTAGCATGGTACACTATGGTCTATGGCATCATACCCTTTGCATTAAGGTAAGGACCGTGCCTAGTAATGGGACTTTACAGAATATAAAAATCCTGAATCATCAATAGCTTTGAGCTTTCACCACATCATTTGTTTAAACTTACTTAAAATTAACAGTAATATTTAAAAGAAATAATATTGTTGCTTATCAAAATAGGTCAAACTAAATTGTTGGTGTAAATGGATTAATAGAAAAAGTTTATCTCGAATAATTTACAACACCGAAATCCTCGTGTTGGAATAACAGCTGTTGAGTAGAGAAGTGTAGATGAAGACACCGTGCTTACTTTACGACGTTATCATGACAGGTTTGTTAAACAAACATATCGTTTGAATTAAATTAAGACGTATATAGGCTAAATATTACTATTTATCACATAGGAATACGTTTTTGTAAAGCCCATGGGGGAATATTATCGTCATTTCAGATATAACAAGATTTACATCATATAACTATAATGATATCTAACTATAACTATGATCATTTAACTATAATACCACTAGTGTAGTAATATTTTAAATTAGGGATTTACCCTTGCTTCGCTCGGGTGCGTTTCTAGGTACGCGGATTTTAGTCACAATTTCATGTTTTTTTTTTGTGCGCAAACCTAGATCTTTTTCTAAAATAAAAGTAGCCATTGCTTCTTATAACATCAACTATCTGCCTGTAAAAGTCCCGTCAAAATTGGTCCAGCCATTTTGGAGATAAGCCGGAACAAACAAACAGACAGACAGCCTAAATTTTTAAAATTATTTTAGTTTTTTTCTTATAAGTACCGTATATAGATTCATATTATGTATTTAGTAAAAAGTTGTTATTTTAACATTACAAACGTACACTTCAATTTTTATTTATTTGTATATATGAGAAACTTTCTCATATATACAAATAAATAAGTGAGTGAATGTGAACTCTAGTATCTAATCGGATTTAAGTGACATTCGTAATAGAAATAGCTTATATTTTAAATTAGCACAATTACCAGTGTATATTAATATATACCTACCACACGACCAGAGCGGGGAGTAAAGTTTAGTAGAAAATAACAAAATAACATTATTATTGAAACTTAATATGCACGTAGCTCTGTACAAATTGTACTTACTACTTACATGAATCGAATATGATTAATTAATAATCCATCCAGTATTCGCCCATATAGCTATTTCCTTTTATAGGATTTGAATTGCTTACTACAAATCGAAAGCTTTATTATATTATATATATATTATATTTTATTTTATTTTTTTTGTAGAGAAAAAAGCTTAAAGTATAAATACAGGTATAGGTACAAATAGTGATGTAATATGAAAAAAAAACTTAGTACCTTTATAAAACTTTAGTACCTTTGTTTTTTTTTCTAATTTTGTTTTTTTTTCTCAGAATAAAAATATATAGGGAATTAAATGTTTTATTGAGGTATGTTTTCTAATTTCTTACATTTTACTAAAATTACAAATCGAATAAAGTATAATGAATCAATTAAATTAAAAAATATTCTTCCTCTTCTTTAAAAAATAAAAAATATCTTTAAAAAATATTCTTCTTAAAATATTTTATGTTATAAATAGAAGAATGGCAGGCAACACTAAATATAGATTACTAATTAATGAAGTTTTCCACGAAGTTCTAAAAAAATGTAACAATTATAATAATAACAGCTAAAATTAAAGAAATAATATTCCATATTTAATTATAAAATAATTAAAATTATAATAATGTTTAAAATTAAAATTAACAAATATTGAAAGGTACTTTGGTGCCATTTTTAAATTTTTTGAATTCATTTTGTTATTTTGTGAGTGTGTGTCTGTAACAACTATATAATGCCTTTGAGACATATAAAACCTTAGTCTCTCCCGTGACCGTGATTGCTGTAAAGCAATCGAAACGTCGGGAATCAAAAATCGTAATAAATCCGCGAAAAAGTCCGAAAAGATAGTTTTATTTAGTTAGTTAAAAATTTGAATAATTAACAGCACAGGCAGCTTAAATATGCTTGCGGAGCCACTCGTGTCGTTCATTCATGCAGGGTTCTGTCCTGAGTTCGATTTCCTAGTCAAGTGTATCATAGTCGCTGAATATCATCTGCTAAGATATTCTTGCAGTTTTTTTTGCATTATTGCAGTCTGTAATTGTAAATTGAAATCGAGTAAATTGGAAGCTTGTATTTAATTTACTCAAGTGATTAAAAGAAAACTTACACTTATTTTCTAATGAGACTTTTAAGTAGCGCAGTAATACAATAAAAGGATTACACAATTACAAGTTTCTGTGACAAGCAAGAAGTTGTAGTATTTATATAACCCGTAGTAATTAAAACCAAATTTTGTCACTCATACTAGACGTAAGAAACAACTTGAGAACATATTATACTTGAGGCAATTTACGCCCCTATTCAAAATAGTCAAACTTCAGATTAAGATTGTTTATGCTTGGTTACTATAATTATCTACGTATAAAAGCGTAATTATTCTTTAGCAAAATGAAACTTAACATATATATATATATATATATATATATATATATATATATATATATATATATATATATAATAAAATTGTAACTAAGCCGAATCTGTACATTAAATATTTTTTGGAAAATCTTCTTGAAATATCTTCTTGAAATAGACATTGTTATCGATATAGAGGCCGAATCTATAGTTTTTAGAATTTTTGTCTGTCTGTCTGTCTATCTGTCTGTTACCGCATCACGGAAAAACCACTGGAGGGATTTTGATGAAATTTGGTATAACAATAGCTGGTTAGCCGGGTCAACATATAGGATACTTTTTACTGGGCGAAAATATTTCATCTCTGAGAAATCTATACTAAACTTTAAAACGTAAAAAGGAACGAACCCGAGCGAAGCGAGGATGAGTCGCTAGTATATGTATATATTTGTGGAATGTCAAGTAAGGCCGCAATACATTGATCAAAAAAGTACGAGATCATAATACATTAAATAAACAAAAAATGTTCTCACTGAATGAGCGCTCATTTGAATATTTGAGTGCGTTTTTAATTTTTTTTTTTGTAAAAACAACGTTAAGCATTGCATTTAAGGTTCATTTACATTGTTGTAAATTTATTTCAACTAGAATAATTACCTAAACACAATAGGGAATATGCGTGTGATTTTAATAAAGGTGATTTTTTTTTGTAATCTTTATTGCTTTTGAATTAAGCCTATATCAATGTTTTTTTATTTTTGAATGTAATTTCTTTTTGATTAAGAAAATAATAATTATTAAAAGTGCTAATAGAGGTGGGAAATTCAAAGTAGTTGAAACACAAGCCATTAGTCAGATCGAAAATGACGTCAGAGTATATCATAACAGAGCGATTAGCGATTTTGTCGCTACAAATAGAGTCGTCATTTTTCTGTGTATATCATACTGTGACGTCACGCCAAGCGCGCGAAATAGCGAAATGGCGGGCGGTTAAAGTATCCGTATTGGTATGATATTTTTAAATGTTTTTTTTATACTAAATTTTAGTTTTTTGGAGCTGAATTTTTTTACCAATTATATAACGATGTTAGCTTTTGTATAAAAAAATAAAAAAAAAACTATGCATATTCCCTATTGGTGACAGTTTTAAGAGAAATTTTGCATGGGATTGTGTATCAAGTATTTTTTTGATCGATGCCGTAATATAATAAAAAAATACGCTAATCGTAGGACTAGATAAAACGAAATACTAAGGGCACGTGTCACCTAGCCTGGTTAATAAAATAATAGATTTTATATCCCTCTGTCGGTCGAGGTGGCCACTTTCACTGGAAAGCCATCAATTTGAATCTCACAAGTGTGTGCACTTCCAATACCTTCACTGTCATTGGTCGATGAGACGATAAGCTGACACGACTGAGAAGAGATGATTTCCGACTGACTGAATATTTTCACAGAATTTGTCTACACTTGCGTCTTCGAATGATTAATAAAATATATAACACTAACATTATGACTAAAGGCCGGCTTAGACTAATAATAATTTCACAATTAGAGATACTCGTCACACAGAGACACTCGGTGTATACACTGAGTGTACAATGTACCTATATAGTGTCTTAGTCTAAACTGACATTCGGTGAACATACATAAAAAAAAGGTTCCGACGAATTGAGAACCTCCTCCTTTAAACCGACTTCAACGGTTAATAAGAATACATGAAAACTAACCAACCTCCAATGTATTGGAAGTCAGTTTTAAAAGAAATTTGGCATTTGTCAATTTAAAAAAAAAACTGTCTATTTTATTATGACATCCATACAAATAATAAAAATTAAATTGTCTGCTTGTAAATGGTGCCCAAATGGCACTTCTAAAAGCCATTGAATATAAGAATTGAATTGAATTGAAATTGTCTGCTTGTAATGTCAAAATAACATTTTACTAAATGCATATGAAAGTATATATAAGGTACTTATAAGAAAAAAAAAAACAAACTTTAAAAATTTTAGTCGATCAGTCTGTCTGTCTGTCCGTCCGTACGTCCGTCCTTCTGTCTGTCTGTGTCTGTCTATCTGTTTGTTTGTTACGGCTAATCTGCGAAACGGTAAGACCGACTTTGACGGGACTTCGCTCTGGCAGATAGCTTATGTTATAAGGCTACTTTTACTTAAGAAAAAGAATTAGGTTTCCGCAAAAAAAAATAAAACTCATGATTTTGTGAACAAAATCCACGTACCTAAGAACGCGTCTGAGCGAAGGAAGGGTAAGTCGCTAGTAAAAAAATAATTAAGGTAATAAAATAATTGGTTTTTAATATAATCCAGATAATGTAGAGTGATAATGTAGAGAGATCAGGCAGTGGTAGCCCAGTGGTAACACCCTCGCTTGGGAAACTGAGTGAAGCGGATTCAAATCCCGGGTCTCGCACCTCTGATATTTTCATGTGCGAACTATATCTAACATGATTACCACTTGCGTTACAGTGAAGGAAAACATCGTGAGGAAACCTGCATGTCTGAGAGAACTTAGCAAGTTTTTGAAAGACATGCGAAGTCCGCCAATCCGCACTTGGAGAGCGTGGCGAGCTATGGCCTGATCCTATTGAAGGGAGGCCCGTACCCAGCAGTGGGACGTTAAAAAGGGCTGAATACAATGTAAAGTGAATTATTAGTCTACATTACTATACATATATATGGACTTGTGATCCATAGGTATTTTGAAATTTATATGTTTGATATAAATTCGATCTTTGTATACCCATATGTACTCGTATGTAGTCACGAAATATTATTAAACTTATTATAAATGTTATTGGATTGCTTTGAAGGTAAAATCAGTCAATTAGTTCAGGGCAAAACTACTGAATAGGACAGTGATAAATTGCTATAACTTCGTTTGAACATTTAATAAAACTAATGATCGCCACGTGGTTGAAAATCAACGATAATTCATTAAGTTATAGACTTATTGTCTTGCGTATATTACAATATCAATCTATTCTCAATTTGACCACAGACTTTAACAATAAACAAAAGAGTACAAAGTGTGTCAAATACATGGTAGTTTGTGTAATGTTTTTTTTTATTGATTTAATGTATTTTTTATGCTTAAGCATAAAAATACATTTTATTTTAAATTAATTAAAAAAAAAAAATTTGCATTATCTGCAGTCCTTCTCTATATAAACTATAAGTGTGGGAAATTTCATATTCCTCCGTCCGCGCAATTTTTGTTAAAAGGGGTACAAAGTTTTTGCTTCACGTATTAATATATAGATTATATTTTATTTTAATATTATAATTTTTTTAATATTTAGTTTGTACTTAACATAATATTAAGCTTCATAATAAATTATCATTCGATGACTGACTTTATCATTAATTTCTAGGATATTTTTTTCTCTTTTAAATAACAAATATCTTGTTAGACAAATTAGTATATAGATAGTAGAACATCCAAAACAATCTAAACTAAAAATGTTTTGTGAACGTTTTTCTTGAATTACTTTTATTTTTTGAGTATATTTCTTTTTGCCAATTTGTTTTCCAAGCATTTAAAATCAATAAACTGAAAAAAACACAAATTAAAATGGTTGATGTTAAGAAATATTAAAATAGCAATGAACATAATTTTCACAATATTATTTATTTTATAACGATATATTTTCATATTATATTATAAAAAATGCATGAGTACATTGTACATAATAAGTATTTATGTATAATGTATATTTTTTATTTAGGAAACTGACCCGGTATATATTACCCTGTGCCAATTTAAACAAAAGTTTGATCCTTAAAAATATACAAATATTCTTTAAGAAAAAGCTTAGAAAGCTCGGGATTTACCAACTGTCTGGGCAAACTTTCAATTTGTTTCTATAAAAACTTTATTAGAATAGTTTACAGTCTATCACGAGGTTTTTAAATGATTAATAACTAGCTCAAACTTCACGAGTAACTTTTTGACGAGACGCTTAACTTTTCTGTCTACGAAAATTTGTCTTTCTATGAAATAGTGGTAGATACAATTGTGGATTAACACAATTAACTAAAATTTATTACTAAAAGGTTGTTTTACAATATAATCTTGAGATAATCAAAACAAATGGTTTGAATCAAATTGTCTCCCTCCCCGAACTTGTTAAAATAACAACACCATTACATTTATTAGGTAATTATTAACCAGCTGATTTTCATAGTATTTATTATTAAAAATGCGCATAATTGAATGATCACATCGCCTTGTCTACGCTCGAATACTGTTTCCCGCACAGTGTTTTTTTTTTAAATGAGTATAAAAAAGGTATAATATATTAATATATTATTTGAAATGACATGAATTACGAAATCGAGATAAATTTCAGTTGCCACATAAATTTTCAAGGGGTCTCTTGATAACAATAGGTAGTGCAAGGAAATTGCTATCCTGTGAATTCCATCCTCCTGTATGTTCAATTTACCATTTCTATACCATTGTATTATAAGACTTACAAACTTACGACAAATTAGATTAGTTTCCAGAGTTATGTTGGGACATTAACACACAGCATCATCTAGTTCCATGGTAAGCTACGAGGCGCGTGTTATGGATACCAGATAGTTGATACACTACACATATATAACTTTAAATATATAAATATTATAAATATAAATTTCCATGACTGGACTACAAACATTCGTGCTCATCACACAACAGAATGCCCCCAGCGGGACTTGAACCCGTGACCGCTAGCACAGCAAGTAGCGTCACTACAAACTGAGCCAAGCGATCAGTCAAATGGATATGTATCATATATTTTATTTTCTTGTTATATTTCTGAGGTTGTATTTAAGTCATGAACATCATGAATCATTAAACATTTTTTAATAAGTATGAAGGTATTAAAAATAATTAAAAACTTAAAAACTTTTCTTAAAAAAACTAGCAAAAAATTTTCTGCTCTCTCATTTTTATTATAGTTTTTTGACTTTTGTGGCATCAAGGAAAAAATATTTTCAAAAACATAATTTGGTAGCATTTTTTCAATTCGACTACATGAGCGGAGGTCATTGCAATCTTAAACATGAAATAGTAGAGTAATGAAATAGTAGTAGGACACAGTACTGCACAAAGGTACTAAATTAGAACTTTCATCGACCTTTTCTAGTTACTTATATTATTAATTAATGTACTAAAACCTTCGTTTTCATATACATATAGAACAAACTTTTTATATTAACTTTGAAATATTAGGAGTTAAATTAAAAGAGTATAAACGCAGTAGAAGTTTGTATGAAAATCTGTTATTTTTAAACTACGTGGGCCGCAGACCGCGAACGTGAACCGCATATAAATAAATATCTCGTATATATAACTTTTAACTGCCTCGGTGGTGTAGTGGCTAGCATGTACGGCTGCACATCCTGAGGTCCTGGGTTCGAGTCCCGGGTCGGGCCAAGTTTAGTTATTGAGTCTTTCTGTATAGTAAGCCTCAGTAACAGCCCGGAGTTGGGAAGTTGGCGGTGTTTCACCCCCGTGCCTCGGAGAGCACGTAAAGCCGTCGGTCCTGCGCCTTAACTCTCACTGGTCGTGTCGAGTAGTCGTCCCACCAGAGTATGAGAGTGACAGGAATAGAGAGTGCACTTGTGTCTGCGCGTACATTTGTGCACTATAATATCTCCTGCGCAGTTGGCTAGTCTCAATGAGATTGGCCGCCGTGGCCGGAATCGGTCAGGAGGACATTATATATGTATATATATATATATATATATATATATATATATATATATATATATATATATGTATTAATTAGCTAAACATAGTGTATATTTTATTTACAATTTATCTATATTATAAATTTTATTTTAGTAATTTATACTAATTCATGAAATATTTGTTTCAGGTCAACATGGAGAACGATACTATGTTCAATGCAAGTTTTCTTCTTTTATTAAGCGAAACTTCGTCAAGTGCCATGACTGATACAATAAGTAACACTACGATTAGCAGTAATGCGTACGAGTGGCGATTCATCTTACCGCCTTATTTCCTTATATTCTTACTGTCGATATCTGGAAATTGCCTCGTCATAGCGACGTTGGCAAGTAATAGGAGGATGAGGACGGTTACGAATGTATACTTACTGAATTTGGTAAGTTGATATATATGGAATTGTATTTGTCTTCTTTTATTACAGTGTTTATACAATACTAGCGACTCGCCCTCGCTTCGCTCGCTCGCTAGGTTGCTTCCCAAAACAAACTTTTTAAATATTTTTTTTGGTTTTAATTTTTTTTCGTGGGATCCTATTTTTTTTTTTCAAAAAAAAGGTAGCCTAAGTTACTCGTTATTACATCAGCTATCTGCCAGTGAAAGTCCCGTCAAAATAGGTCCTGCCGTTTCAGAGATTAGCCGGAACAAACAGACAGACAGACAAAAATTGTAAAAAATGTTGTTTTGGTATATGTACCTTTTATACACCCACATGCATTTCGTAAAAAGCGGTTATTTTAATATTACAAACAGACACTCCAATTTTATTTATTTGTATAGATAACTTATTCGGTTGTCTAATATATACGAGTAAATAGGCAAACTTTTGTCTTTGCTTTACTCCTTCAGTTGCCTAGTTCAGTGCATTTTTCTCCTTTGTTTGTCAACCGATTTTCTTTTTTCTTTTCCTTTAGTTGCTATTAACGAGCTTTAGTGCTAACAATAAAATCAATTATGATAGTTAAGTTTTGGCCACTGGGCGAACTCTAACTCAAATTAATAAGTGATTATAATATCTTAATATAACCTTAGAATAAACATGTTTTTAGTTACATGAAATAATTTATATAAATTAAAAAAAAATAACAGCTATGTTTTTGTACCTATATTTCCATTTTTCAATTTTTTTTAAAGATTGAATTTTAATGTAAGCACCGTTCTGAAGAAATTATCGGGTTATTTTCAGAAAGATTTTGGGTATTTTAAATATGAGTAACATCTGAGCATAGATGGACGTGAGACTAAAATAAATTAAGGCAATTTTCGTATAGATTTCTATTTTTTATATCCTAACAATCCTTTTCTTTTTAACCTATCTTTTTAAAAAGTCAATCGATTTAATACAACGAATTTCAGTATTCAATTTTATTAAGATCGATCGAGGGATTCAACCATAAAAATAAGAACTATCCATACACAATAACAATTTGTATTTATAATATTAGACTAAACGGCTAAATTAAACCTATATTTAAAGTTTGAGTAGATTTATAATAAGACTAGCAATTTACTTTCGCTTCGCTCGGGTGCGTCACTAAGCTTGGATATATTGGATAAAAGACAAAGTTTCAAAGGAAAAATATTTTTTTTTTGGGCCAGAAACCTCCGCTGTCATAAACAGAAAGACTCACCAGAGTTTGATTACAATCATTTCAATGGCTTAGGAACGCATAGAGGATCAACATACGAACATTCATTTTTATTTATATTTATATATTATAAACAAAATAATAATAATGGTGTAAGATAAAGTAGTTACGTAAAGTTTGCGAAGCAGCCAACACATTTACGTATTTAAAACTTAATATTTGTATGTACGTCGTATATATATTGTGATTTAATGTTTTCGTTGGTCAAAGTAAGGTTAAAATTTATTTTGCTGTTAAATAAAGATATAATATATTTAATTGAAATTTAAGAGTATAAACCTTTGTTTATACGTGCGTCAAATAATTCATTTTACTTAATACATCTTAAACGCGCTATACTCGTAATAATTTATTCTGTATTGCAAAGTAAATACATGTGATATTTCGGAAACCTTTGTAAGGAATGAATTATATTAAATTACTAGCGACTCACCCTCGCTTCGCTCGAGTTCGCCTCTAGACAAACGAAGACAAATCTATCCCACAGGTACCGTACATTTTTCCGGGATAAGAAGTAGTATATTTGTTATTCTGATGTATGAACTATATTACTGTAAAGTTTCATTAAAATCCAATCAGTAGTTTTCGTGTACTAAGCTGTATAAGTTACTATCGTTTTTTAACTATCCCACGGGAACTCTTTGATTTTCCGGGATGAAAAGTATCTAAAATGTTGACCCGGGATATGAAAAATACCAAAAATAAGGGAATAACGTTCAGCCTTTTTGTCGTCAGTATCGGAAAATGCGAAAATAAAAATTCTCAAATAAAGTGGGTATTTAAGAAAAATTAATTCTAATCTTTTATTAAAACATATTCAATTCTGTACTCTTTTCTCGCCGGTTCTTCTCAGCAGAACTGCTTCCGAGTCTGTGGTACATTTCTCACGGACTGACTACACTGACATTTAATTTAAATTTAAAATGTAACACTTTCTTAGATTTATACGAATATTTGACATTTTAAATAAAACTATCTTTTTGAATTCTGGTCTCTCCAGAAACTAAACTCTCTCCCATGACCATGATTGCTGTAAAGCATTCGAGACGTCGGGGACCAAAAATCAAAATAAATCCGTGAAATAATCTGAAAAGTTTGTTTTATTTAAAATTTAAAATGTAAAATTGACGATTCAAGAGTGCTTGTAAAAGTCTATTTGAATAAAGTATAATTTGATTTGATTTACTAAAATACTGCAGAGATATTGGGTTTAGGTTCATTGAGTTAGTCCCAATGAAGAGATTATCGTGTTGGGGCGTTTTTAAATATTTTATGTAAGATGTAGATGGTAAATATTTTATGTAAGATGTAGATGGCAGATCTTATGTAGACTCAAAGTAGAACTATGGCAATTCGTAGTTACAAGGTATTGTAATATTATTAATCCTAAAACCTTTTTCACAACTTTACACAAGCCTTACAAACAGAATTTTCTATGACTAAATATTTAACTCAATCTTCTTTAGCATTTAAAATAAGTTTCTGTGATCTTGTTGTGTTGAGTTTTGTTGTTGTCGAGAATTTATTTTAAATAGTTTTTATATTTTACATCAGAAATAAACATTTATCGTATATAGTATCCTATACGATGACTCGGATACTCAGTTATCACCGTACCGAATTTCATCAAAATCAGTCCAGTTGTAAACCCGTTATATGATCGCAGACAGACAAAAAGTTTAAAAACTGTAAATTTTTCCTCTGTATCGATAATAATAACCATTTTAATTAGAATTTTCAAAAAATATCTCACGTACGGATTCAGCTCAGTTAGAATTCTTTTTTAATTATCTATACAAATAAATAAAGTTGAAGTGTCTGTTTGTAATGTCAAACTAACAACTTTTTACTTGAGGCATTAGAAAATATTTACGATACTAATAAGAAAAAAACATTTTTTTTTAATTTCGTTTGCTTGTTCCGGCTAATCTTCGAAACGGCTGGACCGTTTTTGACAGGACTTTCACTGGCAGATAGCTGATGTTATAAGGAGTATTTTTTTAAATCAGGGCTCTGCTTAAAAAAATGAAACCCATGTAATTATAAACAAAATCTACGTACTTAGGGACGCATACGAGCGAAGCGAGGGTACGTTGCTAGATATAAGTAAATACACAAATAATTTTATTCATCGTTTAAAAAGATTAAATAGAACTATTTAATTTGAGCCACGGAAGGCCGAAAGCACAACTTCTCACTGAGATTAAAAAACTTAAACTCTTTGAAACATGAGCAGAAAACTGATTAAGAATATTATTAACAGTCTGTAGCGCTTTTTTGCATAGCTCGGCTTAATTTTTTCCTGTTACGGCGTTACAGTGGAACGTCTAGTTTATACTGGAGACTAATGTAGTCTATTTTTTATATAAAAGTCTAGTCGAGAAGTTCAAAATCTGTAAAAAATAGTATAAAAGACAGAAAATTATGGACGATAGCTCATTAAACGCGAATTAAAATTCTGAGGGAGATGATTTTTATTTTTATTTTCTGCAAATAATAATCTCAATTGTTATAAGCAAAAAACTGACATGAAAAAAAAGGCCTCCGATTTTTGTTTGTAATTTAAAAACAGTAAATGATAGCAGAAATCAACAAAAAGATCAAAAAGTCTTGACTCCCGAAACTCAAGCCTCATGATCAATAATTTTAATCCGCCGTTAAAAATGGGGTTCCGCGCGGCTGTTTAGGCTCGAGCGCGTCGTCACTAGAGAGGATAAGCAAAATATTTTTTTTTGAGGGTAAAATATTAATTTGAAGCCGTCATAGCTGTATTATTATTATATACTTTATTCGGTATAAAGTATATAACAATAGTAACGAAGATTAAGTGGCGGTATGTAAAATTAAAGCAGTGGTAGCCCAGTGGTAACGCGCTTGCTTGGGAAACCGAGTGAAGCGAGTTCAAATCCCGGGTCTCGCACCTCTGCTATTTTCATGTGCGAATCATTTCCAACATGATTACCACTTGTCTTAACGGTGAAAGAAAACATCGTGAGGAAACCTGCATGTCTGAGATAACCTAGCAAGTTTTCAAAAGACATGTGAAGTCCGCTAACCCGCACTTGGCCAGCGTGGTGGACCATGGCCTGATTCCCCTCGTACTGAAGGGAGGCCCATGCCTAGCAAAGCTGAATACATGTAAAAAATAATAATAATTACTAATTGCAAATGGAATCGCTTACTAACGTTGCGAATGTACCAAATTCGACTAAATAATTATTGAAAGTTTGAGAATAACATAATATTAATATTAATTATATATAATATATATTAATAATATTTTAATTATATAAAATATTGCATGGAAACAGATTTAAGCTAAAATTTGTTTTTCTTTGCAGGCCATATCAGATTTTCTTCTGGGTGTATTTTGCCTACCTTTTACACTGCTAGGGCAAATGTATAGAAGATTCCTCTTTGGCGCCACACTTTGTAAATTAATACCATTCGTACAAGGTAGGTTTGCTTTAAAATAGCTTAAAAGGAGATAGTAGTTTATGTGTTTACAATATATTTAAATTATATTTTGAGTATACTAAGAATTTTGCATGTTTTTGATATGAGAACATTCATATTCAAACTAATGATAGTGAAGAAATGTATAGAAAAAATATGATTAAAAATAATCTTTTAAATATTCGCTATAAATTCCATTGTTTTAATAATAAGAAAAATATAACCTATTTTTTATACCTATAATTTATTAATAATGACTTATTAATAAAAAAAATTAAGTGTAATCACTATACAGATAAATAAACTTGGAGACTTCTGTTTGTGATATTAAAATAGCCGCTTTTTACTAAATGCATATATACGGTACATATACCAAAACAACATTTTTTACAATTTTTGTCTGTCTGTCTATCTGTCTGTTTATCCCGGCTAATATCTAAAACGGCTGGACCGATTTTGACAAGGCTTTCACTGGCAAATAGCTGATGTTATAAGGAGAAACTTAGGCTACTTTTATTTAAGAAAAAAAAACAGGGTCCCACGAAAAAATATTAAAACCAAATTAATAATTAATTTAACATTCAACCATGACGCCCCGATGGTATGGACAACAACCATGGGGTTGCTCCACGGCCCACTCTGCTATCAGAGAAGTACCAGGAGCAACCCGCATAGCACACTGCCCACCGAGGTGGGCCACCTCCCAGTGCGTTTCTTGGCTTCGCGCCTACTTGTATTATCGGGCACTACTGAGTCCACCCCTCCCCCCACTCCCCTCCCTCCCCCCTCCCCACAATAAGGTGGGCACACTTTGCGAAGAAACTTAAAGCAAAACCTAATTTAAATACAAAATTCAATCCAAATTTTTAAAGCTGGGTTCGAGATATACGGAATAAGTGTATACATATATGATATAATATACTCGTACAAGAATTGCTGGTCTGTCAGAGGAAATATCTATATTACATTGCTGAAAGTAATAGTTATATTGTAGCTTAAGGGGTTAACAAAAACAACGATATATGTTTGAATGGACAAGCGTGCGCTCCGCGTCGCGATCTGTTTCTCGACTGGCTGCCTCGCTGCGACAAACATGCGCCTGCGCCGTGGGGAACGCGAGGGGAGCTTCTAAAGATGCATTTATCTAGTATTAAACGGCGGGGCGCGCGTTTGTCCGTGCGTTGTTATTTATTTTCTATACACTGAAAAGAAATATAAATTAGGTTAGTTAATATGTGAATTTAATTAAGTAGTTACACTACAATATGACTTAAAGTTTCGTAAGAATGGTGAATTCAAACCGTAACTTTTTCCGCTGCGAGATAAATAGGGGCTTGTAGTTAATAGCTCTTGCTGTAGATTTTACTTTTTGTATATTTTTTACCATTGTAGTGACCGGAATAATATATATTTAGTCGGTCTTATTTAACCGGATGGAACAATGTATCTTTACTTGTTATATGCCCTCTAGACTTTTAAAGTTATGTACTAGTACTTACTACATTCTACCTTAAACAAATGTAGGTTTTCCAAAGTGCCACAAAGTGCTTGACACATCGATCATTTCACCCGGTACTAAATTAAACATAAACAAACGCACTGTCACATTTTTATATATTCGTAAATTCAATCGTTGGTTTTAGAATGATGTAATATTAATTTAACTTTAACAAATATTTAAATAAAATATCGATTTAAAAATCTGTGTGCGTAAAAAGTTTTAATTTTAAGAAGATAAATTATATTATCCTTATATAATCTGTTAAAGAAGCCATTTTTATAGGATTTTATAGATGTACATTTTACGTGCACTACTTTACCAGAGGGATTAAAAGATTACGACCGAATCAAATGGATTTCTTCTGTTCTTCCTACGACTACCTACAGACTTGTACATATTTTATAATGCCCACTGCGTACTGCATTTTGATTTTCTACTATATATTTAAAACTAGCGATTCACCCTCGCTCTACTCGCATACGTCCCTAGGAACGTTTTAACGGTTAGTATAGATTTTTCAGAGATGAGATATTTTACCGCAGTAAAAAGTAACCAATATATTGACTGGAAAACCAGCTATATATTTACCAAATTTCATCAAAATCTTTCTAATGGTTTTCTCGTGATACGTTTCCAGACAGACAGATAGGCAAAAATTCTAAAAACTAAATATTCGGCCTCTGTATGAATAATAATGACTATTTCAATAAGATTTTCCAACAAATATTTAATGTACAGATTCGACTCAGTTAGAATTTTATTATATGTATAGAATAGATGTCAACATTCGTCTTATAATTATCATAAATACTATATAGGTATAGTATAGGTAGGTACAACATGTATTTATAATATTAATAATATACTATGCAGAATAAGGGAGGTAGTAGTAGCCCAGTGCTAACAAGCTCGCTTGGGAAACCGAGTAAAGCGGGTTCGAATCCCGGATCTCACACCTCTGATATTTTCATGTGCGATTCTAACATGATTACCACTTGTCTTACGGTGAAGAAAAACATCGTGAGAAAACCTGCATGTGTAAAAGAACTTAGTAAGTTTTCGAAAGATGTGTGTAAAGTCCGCCATTCGGCACTTGGCCAGCATGGTGGACTATGGCCTGATTTCCCCTCGTACTGAAAAGAGGCCCGTACCCGACAGTGAGACGTTAAAAGGGCTGAATACACTATGCAGTAAACGGCAGAGTCAACTACCAAATGAGTTGTCTCAACAGCTTTACGCTATTAAAAGAGTACGTAAATAAATCAAATTTAAGAGAGACGTAATTAAAAAGTAATATTTTTTCATCAATTGAAATTGGAACCAAGCTTATGTTGTCACATATTAGAAAATTGAACCATTATATATTTATGCTTGAGTTAATACTCCGTTGTAGGCGAAAATATATTTGCTATCGTGTTTATATTAAAATTATGAAATATTGTCGAACTGTTTGTATTATCTTTATTCAAATACACCTAAAATAATTTTATATGAAACTAGGTTCGTTAAGTTAATGTATTTTTATCTGGCTTTTGTACTTGGAACATTTTGAATCGATATGATATATAAGGCAGTGGTAGCCCAGTGGTAACGCGCTCGCTTGGGAAACAGAGTGAAGCGGGTTCAAATCCAGGGTCTCGCACCTCTGATATTTTCATTTGCGAATCATTTCTAACATGATTACCACTTGCTTTACGGTGAAGAAAAACATCGTGAGGAAACCTGCATGTCTGAGAAAACCTAGCAAGTTTTCGAAAGACATGTGAAGTCCGCCAATCCGCACTTGGCCAGAGTGGTGGACTATGGCCTAATTCCCCTCGTATTGAAGGGAGGCCCGTGCCCAGCAGTGGGACGTTAAAAAGGGCTGAATATAATACAAAGATATATTAGAAGCGGATTAAATTTAGCTTCAATATTTGATTAGGACACTAAAGAAATTTTTGAAAACAATTAATTAAAATTCCAAACAATTACAAGAAACTTCCAATGCGATTGAAGCCACGAGCAAAGGGCATAGGGCTAATTAATCTTAATCTATATACGAGTAAGTATACTCGTATAAAACGCAAAAGTGAATGACTGATGTATTAACGCACAGGCCATACCTATTAGGGATATGGCGTTTTTTATTAATTATGGACTATTTATAAAAACGGCAAAAAAATCACGTTTGTTGTATGGAAACTCCTTTAAATAACTGTTCTTCCAACTGGAGCTTTAATGGGAGGTAAAATGTTATCGCATTTTGTATGAAAATGTACAGCTTCACAATCCTCTTAACTTAGTGTAGTGCATTACACTGGCCAGAGTAGTATGATAGAGACTTAAAAATTCACTCAGAACTTCCTTAAATCAAATGAAAAACTGAGTAATGTTCTTTAGGTGAGGACTACAAGTATATTGTGTAAAAAAAATTTAGGTTAAGTTTAATTTATTATATATATATATATATATATATATATATATATATATATATATATATATATATATGTATGTATGTATGTATGTATGTATGTACATATGTATTCTAATATTCTCTTTTTTTCCACTAACCATAAGTTGTAAGATATTATTTCTACTGTATGGTGAGAAAGATAACTTTGGTTAAAAATTGAGTTACAAAATCGCATTTAAATATAATAGCGGATCCGCAAGATTTATTTTACTCGCATACCGACAGAATTGTAGTGTAACTTCAATCTTTGTTTAAAAATTAAATCCAAAACATAATACAAACTATATCTTTGATAAACATCGATCTTAAAAGTAGAACAGCGCTACCTATAAGGAAATAAAACTTACATATTCGCCAATTTTGCTTACTAAATAATTAACGTGTGAGGGAGAGCGTAGACACAAGTGCACTCTCTATTTCTGTCACTCTCATACTGCGGTGGGACGACACGAGACACGATCAGTGAGAGTTAAGGCGCAGGATCGACGGCTTTACGTACTCTCCGAGGCACGGGGTGAAACACCGCCAAATTTCCAACTCCGGGCTGTTACTGAGGCTTACTTACTACTCAATAACTAAACTTGGCCCGACCCGGGACTCGAACTCAGGACCTCCGGGTGTGCAACAGTACATGCTAGCCACTACACCACCGAGACAGTTAGTTACATTACATGAAAATGTAATAAGATATTCAATCTATTGTATTACAAGGGACGAACCCTTGTCTCCTTTAACCACCGTTTCGCGAACCCCGAGCGAAACGAGTAAAACAATAAATAGCATGTGTTACTTCAGGTCACAATATATCTGTATACCAAATTCGTTCAAATCTATCCAGCCATTTCAGAGTGAAGAAGTAAAAACATATGTACGTTACTTACACACTTTCGTATTTATTATTAACTAGCGACTCACCCTCGCTCCGCTCGAGTTCGCCCTTACTTACGTTTTAATGTTTCGTATAGATTTCTCAGAGATGAGATATTTCTCCGCGGTAAAGAGTATCCTATATATTGACCCGGATAATTGGCTATCATCATACCAAACATCGAAATCACTCCAGTAGTTTTCCGTGATGCGGTCACAGACAGACAGACAGACAAAAATTCTAAAAACTATAGATTCGGCCTATGTATCGATAATAATGTATATTTCAATAAGATTTTCCAAAAAATATTTAATATACAGATTCGGCTTAGTTTCAATTTTATTATACTAGCGACTCACCCTCGCTTCGCTCGGGTTCGTCTTTAGGTATATTATATATAGTTTATAGTTTAAATAGAAGAAATATAGAAAAAATATAATGTATGTATACAACTTCCCTATTTGAATCGGATATTATTCAATTTTTCATTGGTCTTAATATTTTTTTCATGGGACTCAATTTTTTTTTTCTAAAATAAAAGTAGCCTAAGTTACTCCTTATTACATCAGCTATCTGCCAGTGAAAGTCCCATCAAAATCGGTCCAACCATTTCAGAGATTAGCCGGAACAAACAGACAGACAGACAGACAAAAATTGTAAAAAATATTGTTTTGGTATATGTACCGTGAACACATCCATATGCATTTAGTAAAAAGCGGTCATTTTAATATTACAAACAGACACTCCAATTTTATTTATCTATATAGATGTATAGATAATCTGATCTAAATACCTAATTATACATTTTTTTTTCTAGCGGTATCAGTATCAGTTGATGTATGGACTTTAGTCGCCATATCTCTCGAGAGGTATTTCGCCATATGCAGACCACTGAAGTCAAGAAAGTGGCAGACACAATGCCACGCTTACAAGATGATAGCGACCGTGTGGATCCTGTCCTTAATTTTGAACACACCCATACTCTTCGTGTCAACATTACAGCCAATGAAGGGGGATGGTAAGTTTGTTCATTTTTCTACATATACCCAAATATCTAAGGAGAATGATTTTGAGTGTATATTTGTATGTATATATATGTACATATGTCTATTTCTTTTGCATAGCCTAAAGCCTAAGTCAGTCAGTCAGTTATTCATAATAAATACATACATATTATATGTTTTAATTATATAAGATATATAAGATTAGAATAAGGCAGTGGTAGCCCAGTGGTAACGCGCTCGCTTGGGAAACCGAGTGAAGCGGGTTCAAATCCCGGGTCTCGCACCTCTGATATTTTCATGTGCGAATCATTTCTAACATGATTACCACTTGCCTTACGGTGAAGGAAAACATCGTAAGGAAATCTGCATGTCTGAGAGAACCTAGCAAGTTTTCGAAAGACATGTGAAGTCCGTCAACCCGCACTTGGCCAGCGTGGTGGACTATGGCCTGATTCCCCTAGTATTGAAGGGAGGCCCGTGCCCAGCAGTGGGATGTTAAAAAGGGCTGAATACAATACAATACTACTGCTAGACGATTTTAACTTATTGTAAAATGTCATTAGACTTGTCTTAATTGTAGAAGCTCTATTTTAAAAATATATACGTTATAAAACTCTTTTACATTTTTACATAAACAGTGTTTTTTCAAAACACTCTAGGGCTACACGATCAAACGAGACTAAAGTTGTTGCAGCTTTAAATAATATGGTCGTGGTTGTCTTGTGTGAAGCTGAGTTAGAGTTTGATTTATTTGTGATTTATTGGTTATTTATGCATGTATGTATGTATGTATGTATGTATGTATGTATGTATATATGTATGTATGTATGTATGTGTGTTATTGAACACCTATCCAACGCCACTGACTCGTTGCTACTGAATAAGGAGGAATGAATAATTATAAGGCGAATTAGTTTTTATTAAATTTTCCTCTGATTGTACTTTATAATTCTAAAGACTAATGATCTTTTCTCCAGATGAAATGGCATCAGTCACGTTTTATTGCCTAAAATTTAGATTTTAGACACTCAATTTCCATACCAGAAGGACGTAACTTACGTGTGCATGAAATTAATTCTATACTGTATTAAGTTTGACTTCAAATATATTCAAGAAATTAACGGTAAAACTAGCAGTAATCTACTTTTACTCTACTACAGAAACTTTATACTGACTAACAAAGTTGTGTTAAATAACACTACGGATATTAATAACTTACATACATTATTAATAAATAATAATAATAATAATAAATATTTTTGGACGTTAAAACACAGCACCATCTAGTTCCATGGTAAGCTACGAAGCTTGTGTTATGTATACCATATAGTTGATACACTACACATATATAACTTTAAATGCATACATATTATAAATATAAACACTCATGACTGGAGTACAAACATTCGTGTTCATCACACAAATGAAGGCCCCTAGCGGGACTCGAATCCGCGACCGCTGGCACAGTAAGTAGGGTCACTACAAACTGAGCCAAATGTGTCGTCAATTACTGGTGGATAAATTTCTTCAAGCATTTATGTTGGTTCGAAATTTCGTTTTTGAAGAAGGGTTTCGGGCTATTTAAATATTATACTTAATTACACCCGCAAAGAATATTATTTACAAATATTCAATAACCTTTTAAAATGAGCCAAAACATTTTTCTACAAATTTTAATAAAATATTGTATAATACAACAATTTTGTTTCAAAGAAATTCATGATTACTCAGGATCATGATTATCGGATTTCTTCATAATAATAGGAAATTGTAACAAGACAAATCACGTTTGAATTAAAATTTACTACGTTATGGATCTAATTAGCCCTTAGATTATATGTTTACAGATAATGTAAACGTTGGTTCGTTTTTTTTATAACGCTTAACGTAATACGCCTCTTACTTTGAAAATAACTTAAGATTCTCTACCGTATGACCTTTCACTATTTATCTTACACTAGCGACTCACCCTCGCTTCACTTCGGTTTCGTCTTCCTAGTTAAAAACAAATCTATCCCACAGGAACCGTAAATTTTCCCAGAATGATATATAGCCTATAGCCTTCCTCAGTTAACGGGCTATCTAATGCAAAAAGAATTTTTCAAATCGGATTAGTAGTTCTTAAGATTAGCGCATTCAACCAAACAAACAAAAAAACATTTCACCTTTATAATATTAGTATAGATTTCTACGATATGCATTGATATCCGCTGATATATATGCTATAATTTAACTTACAAAAAAAAACGAAGTAATATTAGTCCCGCTGAGTTTCTTTCGCCTGTTCTTCTCAGGTCTGAGGCTTTTTCTTTCCGAACTAGTAGTAGACTTATGAAGTTCAGTAAAAAAGTGAAAAAAATTAATGCTGAATAAAATATTTTAAATTTTGAATTTCATGAAGTTCAGAACTAAACTATCTTCAACGTTGAACTATTTTCTCATAGGTAATAACGTATTACCGTACCGTACCGCATCGTACCGTACCATACCGTACATATGTGTGCAAAATTGCAAACATGTAATAATAATAATAATGAACACTTTATTGCACACCACACAAGAAATAAATAGAGAAGTGAAATATATAACAATAAAAAAAAAAGATGTACAGCAGGCGGCCTTATCGCTATAAGCGATCTCTTCCAGGCAACCTTAGGGTAGAGGAATCAGTATATTAAATGTAGGCGGTGTACTTGCATAAATACATACATACATATACATACATACATACATACATACATATACATACATACATACATACATACATACATACATACATGCATACATATACATACATACATACATATATTATACTAAAACATGTAATTCTATTAAACAATTTTTCGTATAATATTAATACAATACAAACACGTAGAGTGCACGTGCTTTTGTAAAATAAATAAAATCTCTAGTGTAGGTGGTTTCTGTGAAATTAGCAAATTTGTGAAAATCGGTTAAGGGGACGATAAAACTTTTCCATTATTGGGTTAACTTATAAAGTTTCACACCATACTCAAATATTCGCTTAAATCAAAGAAAGTATTATTCTCTATACTAGAGAATGGAACATATTATGAATCAATTGTAAGCTTGCGTTTATTTTCATAGGACAACATATTTACTCTTACTTTCGTAACAAATAAACCATTTTTGAAGTATAATATATCCTATCATTTTGATATGAATAGTACCAAGGTCCAATAGTTTATGCTGTCCGCGCATTAAGAATCATACATACAACAATGCGCCATGGTAGCATTTAATTAAATTAATTTATGTATTCAGCCATTTTTTAACGTCCCATTGCTAGGTACGGACCTTTCTTATACGAGGGGGGTCAGGCCATAGTCCATCACGATGGCTTAGTCCGGGTTGGCGAATTTCACATGTATTTTGAAATTTGCTAGGTTCTCTCAGACATGCAGGCTTCCTTACGATATTTTCTTTCACTGTGAGAAGTCATTATCATATTGCCCATGAAAATATAAGAGATGCACGACTCGAGATTTGAACCCGCTACACTCGGTTTCACAAGCGAGCGCGTTACCACTGGGCTACTACTGCCTTAAAGTAACTTATATTAACTCATTTCAATTAATCCTTTTATAAGAAAATTCGTGATTTCATTACATTTTGTTACGTGTCTGAGTTTCTAACAGAAGCCTACACATACATCCATATGTTACTACGGGTCATAATCTATCTGTGTATTACATTTTATCTAAATCGGTCTAACCGTGTAATACGAACTTTCATTTTCTGTAATACAGTTATCCTACTTCAATTTTTCAATATTTACATCGGATCATCATGTCTGTGGAACTCCTGTCCTTTTCAAACAATGAAGCTTAACTCCACTTTATTGGAACTCTTTATTCAAACCTTCGTTCTAGGTAATTCTTTATGATATGGTCTTTCTCTTAGCCATAATAAATAAGAGATTATTCTTACGTACCTATAATTTGACAAGACACACTATTGCCTGGTAGTTCAATTTCATTTTTCCAGTTTAGTGTAAACGTAGTAGTAGCGTAAACAAAAATCGTAGCCAATTCAGTTAATCGATGCTATTTTTTATATGAAGACTAACATACTAAAAAGCTCGTTTTTTTAGTAACACTAAACACTAACCAAACATGATCTGAAAATCCAAGTATAACGTATTGGGCTTATCAAATCAACCTCACCATCAGATCAGCTCAATGATACCAAATTACTGTACTTTCATAGGAAATACAGAAACTTGCTAAGTTTCTAGTTAATATGAATATTAGAAGGTAGTAAAAATGATCATTAGGTCTATTTACGTAGGTACTTGCATATTTTTTTCTGATTTCCATGGAAACGGTTTAAAATTTTCTTTGACGTAGAATATAATATATATATGTATATCAAAAAAAAATTCTTAATAGAGTATAATTTAAAGTACCAAAATCGGTCAATTTGTCTTATATTCTTAAACATATTTAAAAAATAGTACATACTCGTACATGAACATAGAAACTCCTCCTTTTTAGATGTCAGTTGAAAAAGAAATAAAAATCGGAAACTTATAACGTGTCAAAGAGCTTTTATTTCAGAGCAAGAATCGTTAAAGCTATAAGCAATACTTGCAGGTTATCATAAAACTCAATGTAATTTTCAATTTTACGTCAAGAAACCGTAAAGAAGACGGTATTTGAACGCGATTTCAAAAAATATTACCATTTTGGCTGGATAATAATTACAACATATATATCCCATCTACAATTTAATATATTCTATATAGCTTATCTATAAATTTTAAGTTAAATTTTAATATAACATATGGATTTTGAGAAATTTTGTGATGATTTCAAATAATAAACAAATAATGGAGAATCTCCAACATGCAACTGAGGAGTGAACATATAATTTTTAAATAAAGAAACAGAGTAGAAAAACAGAGAGAGAGTATCTCTGGATAGGTATTTAAAATTGAGATAGATGTACATTGTACATATCTAAGTAATTTTATTGAGCAATCAAACTGATAGTTGTTGAGATACAAGCTTCTACAATCGTAAACATCATGTGAGCCATAGTCGTGTGTCATAAAATACGAGTATATATGGGGTTTATCCAACGGATACATCCCATATATATTCTGTAGTCACTCCCCTTCCATCCACTTAAAAAAAATCCTCCGCAGGAATATGTTGTCTACATCTACACTACTATTATAATGAGAAAAGATTTGTATTTTTGTATGTTTGTAACGAATAAACTCAAAAACTACCGGACTGATTTAGATGAAATTTCGTAAGAAGATAGTTTCAGACCCTAGAAATTACATAGGATTTTTCTTATTCCGGAAATCATCCCTTAAGGGGGTGAAAATGCTGATGAAAGTTTGTATGGCGAATGAACTTAGGGACGAACCCGAACGATGCGAGGGCGAGTCGCTAATATGTTTATAATTTTACACCATCTCAATATTTTTAAAAATTTAATATCAAAAGTAAATGTTACAATTGTATAAAAGCGAAGAAAACAATTACATTCCAAATATTGTTTGTATACGAGCTTCATAAAACAACAACTTTTATTTCTGGCTGAAAATTACAAGATCTCTTTTAAAAATAAGATTATTTTGTGAAACGGATTTTATGGTGATATTACACGCTGAAATAAAGCAATAGATCGTCGCATTTTTTGCATAGAGACAATTTTAACAAATCGCAACGAACTGCCGTTCGTTACATCTAGCGTGCATTATACGTTAATGAACCCGATCTGTAAAGATTAATCACTCAATCCAATTAAAATGGAAACTGGAGTGTCATTTACCTGATAAAATTATGGCTTGAAAATATGATTCTTAGACCATTTATTCAAGCCTGACTTGTGGACAGTGCATTTATGACTTTCTGCCAGTTTCGATGTCCTTCCAACTGATTTTATTTCATACTAGCGACTCACCCTCGCTTCGCTTCGGGTTCGTCCCTAGACAAAAACAAATCCATCCCACGGGAACCGTACATTTTTCCGTGATGATATATAGCCTATAGCCTTCCTCAGTTAACGGGCTATCAAATGCAAAAAGATTTTTTCAAATTGGATTAGTAGTTCCTGAGATTAGCGCGTTCAAACAAACAAACAAACAAACAAACTCTTCAGCTTTATAATATTAATATAGTCAATAGTAATGGCAATTAAAAATAATGTTGTATACTTGGCAAAATTTCGCTACCGGAACCAGTAATACCCACCATCGCAAACAAACTATTAGATTGTTCCTATTTTCATGGGCAAGTTTGAAACCATTTTACTATAAACGCACTGAAGGCTATTTATTGCTCAAAACTCATTGATATTGAATGTATTGGTTTTTTTTTGTTTATCAATATTATAAAATTTAAATGAAAGCGTCCTAATCTCTTAGTGATATAAATTAAAATAACAAAAAAAATACGAATTCTAAAGCTAAACTGTAAAAAAGTTAAATATTATTTTTTAGTAGAAAAAGATATAATAATAATAATATTTTGTGGTAGAAAAATAGATAATACTTAAGTATAGTTTGCTTATAATACTGTCTTACGAACATCACGTCAATATTAATGAGTTAAACATACTACGTTAGTACTGAAAGGTAAATTTACGTCAACTTTTTTATAGATTCAAAGTAACTAGTAACTGAACCATATTATTTTAGTAAATGGACCTTCATTAAACAACGTTAAACTTACTAGTACTTCAGATACGACTCGTACTATTAATTAAAACTGTTACAGTGACTAACAAGGTCCTGGGTCCGAGTTCCGGGTTGGACCAAGTTTAATTACTGAGTTATCTGTCGAAAAAGTCTCAGTGGTAGGCCAGAGTTGAGAAGTTGGCGGTATTACGCCCCATGTCTCGCAGAGCCGTTATTATTAAATATTATATTACTAGTTATCACACGTGGCTCCGCTTGCCCAGTCTAGAATGTAAACTATCTCCATACCAATTTTAACTAAAATATGTTAAGCTGTTTTAAAATGAAGTGAAGTAAAATGTCAAGTTTAATATTATTTTTTGATTCTTTTTCCTTTATTGTACGAAATATACAGTGATATTTATAATCTTCTTCTTTTTCTTTCTTTCATCGTTGTGTTGTGAAAAAGATATTAATTTTGCTTTTATTTCAAAATTAACAATATTAAAATGGAGGCTATATTATGGAATAATCAATTAATGTTTGATATACAACTACGTTTTTTAAACTTCTATCATCCTTCCATAATATAAAATTCAACCGTGTTAAGAAAAATCCTGTGGATACTTTTTATATTGGGGTATTCAAACAGTATCAAAAATGTTGGGACATTGACACACAGTACCATCCAGTTCTATGGAAAGCTACGAGGCTTGTGTTATGGATAGCAGATAGTTGATACACTATACATATGTATATAACTTTAAATACATACATATTATAAATATAAAAACCCATTACTGGAGTACAAACATTCGTGCTCATTACACAAATGAATGCCCCTAGCGGAACTCGAACTCGCAAACGCTGGCACAGCAAGTAGGGTCACTACAAACTGAGCCAACCGTGTCGTCAAATAAAAATAATAAAGAGTGCGTGCATAAATGTGTACACGCGCAAGAAGTAAAACTTCTGTAGATTATCGGTACTCCTTATGAAATTCAATTTATGTTTTAAATAATTATGATATGTGAGATACTTAAAATAATGCATATTGGGCATATTATAATCATATATTTATAGAATATCATTTAAGGAAAGAATATAATCTATATATATATACATAAAATGCTTTGTCCTGACTGACTGATCGATCAACGCACAGCTTAAACCGCTGGTCGTAGAAACGTGAAATTTAGAGGACATATTCCTTATACAATGTAGGCATCCGCTAAGAAAGGATTTTTCTAAATTCATCCCCTAAGGGGGTAAAATAGTAGATTAAAGATTGTATGAAACTCTGTCATTCTGAACGCGAAATACACGGTAAGTGGTATTCAGCTTTAAGATGAAAAATAAGAAATATATGTATTAGATTTTTTTCGAAATTCATCCCTTAAAAGGGTAAAAGGGGGTGATAAAGTTTATATGGGCAAACAATTATTTATGATCGGAATTACTTGAAACTTGGTATTAATGCTCTTCAATACAATTAAATAAATATGTATTTTAACATTTTTTGAAATTCATCCCATAAGGCTGTCAAATAGGGGATGAAAGTTTGTATGAAGCTCTGTAATTGACGCACGGAAAATGGTATTTACCTTAAAGGAGTCTGCCCACTACACCGTCTCATACCATGACCGTGCTATGAACGTATCAGGCACGGAAACGAGCATGGCACGGATTACTATGCCCACTAGAACGTATCAACAACGTATCATACCCGTACATAACGGTTTTAGTGTTGTGTATGCTCACCATTGCGCCGCCTACGCGCACCGGTCCCGTAACGTCGCGTGCCAGGCACGCAGCGTACCGTCACCGGTAAAATATTCTCGATGACAATTGTTAACGTTCCGTGCACGGCACGCGACGGTGCCGGTCGGTGACGGAACGGTCTAGTGGGCAGAGTCTCATACATTTCAATACAAAGAATATTTTTTTGCCTGACACGCTCCTAGCACGGTCATGGTATGAGACGGGGTAGTGGGCAGACTCCTTTAAAATGAAAACTAAAACAATACAGATATGTTTTTTTTTTCGAAATTTATCCCTTAAAAGGGGTAAAAGGGGGTTGTGCTGTTTATATAAGGAAAAAAATCTTTATGATCAGAATTACTTGAAACTTGGTATTAATGCTCTTCAATACAATTAAATAAACATGTATTGTAGATTTTTTTTAATTCAGCCCCTAAGTGGGTAAGACTGGCAGGTGAAGTTTGAGTTGTTGAATATATTTAAATAGAGTAACATGGCTCAAGTTCTCTGTAAGTGCACACTATCTGTGTGAGATATAAAGCAGAGAACGGAAATTATTCCGAATCCAAAGGAAAATTATGTATAACTTTTCAGCCGGCCACAGTAGCGACAACTATAACAGATCTAGAGCGCGAGAGAGAGAGCCTTACCTATATTTGTGGTTGGTTTTTTTAGTGTAGACTAACTTAAGTGAATCTAGAGTTTTACTCTAGACATAATATTAAAAAATTGATATGACAACATATAAATTCTATGGAAATTAAAAATGAGCAAATTTTTCAGTCCCCGCAAGCGTAGCCGCGGGCAAAAAGCTACAGCAAAATAAGAATGGCACTTTATATACGTAACTTAAAAAAGAAGGAGAAGGAGGAAGACTGTAAGCTTCAGGTGTACATAGCATTGGGTCTTTAAAAATAACGTAGATGTTAGCCTGTTAGTATGTTACTTAAAAAAACCCATATTAGCCATGTTACATAATTCTAAAGTCGTAAACATTGTATGCGATTGTATCATTGTACTCTCTTCCTCTAACTTTGGAAAGATGGAGTAGAAAAATGTACAAAAAATACAGGTAGTGCAGCTTGCTAAATACCTAAAATGTAAAATTAATTACAAAATATACACTTAACATCTTTTAAAATACTGGATATTTTGAGTTACGATCGCTTAAATTAAATTTGTTTCCATATATACTTTAACAAATAATAAAACTTACACAAACTTATTTTTGCAAGTAATAAAGTATGTACTGCGAAAAAGTTTTTTTTTTTTCGTCGTTTGATCGCGGGCGAAGCCGCGGGTTCTGCTAGTATCATTTGTCAGACAACAACAACGGTTACCATGGCAACAAACGTACGTACGTTTTTTCGTAACGCATTCACCAGCTTACCGCTCAAGTCAAGCGTGCGTAAAGAAGTAAAGAAGATTTACTTCAATAATACAAACAGATATCAAAAGTTATACTAACACTGTATACAACGTTTTAAAATTATTAAATTATTATTATTATTAAATTATTCCATCGACTAACTTCATTAGAATAATCCTTTTATCTACTTCATAACATTGTCTTACATTTTATTGACATAGTTTATTACCTACACGCCCTTCTACGTAATGAGTCACTACTGCGTGGGAAATCAATTACTTTAATGGTGCCATTTCCCATACTTTGGTTGAGTAATGAAAATATGAGTTTAATTATATCACTATCATAATATTTAATAAAGGCATTGAAATATCATTTTATTAATTAAAGAATAGTTGTTTATTTTGTGTTAATTTGATTAAACACAGTTTGGAGGAAAAATAATTATTTTAAATACTTTTAGAGGTTTAATATATTTATAGTTAATTATAATTAAAAAATAATTCTTTCTAAAAAAAGTCTTAATAACTAAATATTTGTGTTAGCGGTTTGACTAAGAATAGTTTTATCTACAGGAGATATTATAGTAAACAAGTGTATTTAAATATACATACATATTTTATACATTCCCTATTTCTTTCGGTCTCATAGTCATGTGAAAATATTATTTAACACGACCATGCAGAGATTTTACGAGCTCTCTTAAACACGAAGGTGTGGTATAGCCAATCTTTTAACTCAAAGCTACTGCGAACTTTTAAAGTTATTTTTCTAGTGTACACTTTATTGTGCTAGATTTTTTTAAACCTACTTATACGCCTACTTGCTATCCATATAACTATCAGTAATGGTTGTAATATTTGGAAAGATATTGTTATTGATATAACAGTCTTGGCACTTAAATTCAAGCTATAAAATGTATGTACGAGTATACGAGCCGAGCAAATTGACTGAGAAAATTGCCAATAAAATAAGAAAATAAATAAAGATCACATATTTATTTAAGCAAAAATTTTACTTCGAGTCTTTGCCAGAACTAAGAAAATAATAAAAATAACAAGTGACATGATACATTCAATGCTTAGATGTAAATAAATAAATGTTTTTCTCATAAGAATTACTTTCCTGTATATACATATAGGCAATGGTAGCCCAGTGGTAACGCGCTCGCTTGGGAAACCGTGTAAAGCGGGTTCAAATCCCGGGTCTCGCACCTTTGATATTTTCATGTGCGAATCATGTCTAACATGATTACCACTTGCCTTACGGTGAAGGAAAGCATCGTGAGGAAACCTGCATGTCTGAGAGAACATAGCAAGTTTTCGAAAGACATGTGAAGTCCGCCAACCCGCACTTGGCCAGCGTGGTGGACTATGGCCTGATCCCCCTCGTACTGAAGTGAGACCTGTGCCCAGCAGAGGGACGTTAAAAAGAGCTGAATACATTTACATAAGTAAAAAAATATTTAATGTAAAACATAAACATTATTTAAAATAAACGTTTGAACCGTAGTTAATGGGATTAGAAAGGACATAATTTACACAGCGTTGTGGTTGGATCTACAAAAATAACAACTTATGTTTATTTTCAAGAGATGAAATTTAATAATATATCGGAAAAGAAAAAGCTTCTAAACTTAACTAACATATTCTAAGCTTTGTAGTTTAAATTTTTATAATTAATTAAACACGTTTTTACATAAAAATGTAACAAAGTTGCCAAATTTTTTGACCTGCAAAATTTACTTTAAATATTTTTATATGATTAATTACAATATTACGAATTTTGTAACGCTGGATCCAAATCCTTTACATTTCATCTGATAACATACTTCAAATTTTAAGGGACCACTTCGGGATCTATTTTAATATAATACAGTTTAAAGTAGTAAAATTGGTCAAGCGGTCTTCGAGAAATCGGTGATAAAAAAATACATACAGATATCTGTATGTATTTTTTTATCACCGATTTCTCGGAGGCCGCTTGTTGGGATTGTTGTTGGATGTTGGGATTAACACACAGTACCATCTAGTTCCATGGTAAGCTACGAGGCTTGTGTTATGGATACCAGATAGTTGATACACTACACATATATAACTTTAAATACATACATATTATAAATATAAACACCAATGACTGAAGTACAAACATTCATGCTCATCACACAAATGAATACCCCCAGTGGGAGTCGAACCTGCGACCGCTGGCACAGCAAGTAGGGCCACAACAAACTGAGTCAAATGTGTCGTCACGTACGTGCATAGATAAACACGTAACCTCTTCATTTTTGGAAGTAAGTTAAAAAGTACCTATATTAAAATAAGTAAAAATCAGAACTTACAGTTGTCAGTATAGTATTTTTTCGCACAACAACAAAATTTAAATAAAATATTTTGTTTTTTTTTCCCAATGGAGGTTGCTTTTTGATATTGATGTGGTGCAAATTTTCCATGATAATATAACAAAATTGTGCCTATTGTTTGCTATAACAGCGAAAACAATAAAATGTTTTTTATTGAGGAATTATAAGCGAAGTATTGTCAGAAAAATAAATAGTCTTCAAAACATTTAGGAAGGTGATGCTTTGGTTTTACATCCTACTAATATCCTACTAATATTATAAATGTGAAAGTTTGTGAGAATGTATACTCGTAGATATTTGGATGTTTGATACTATTTTACGGAAAAACTACTGAATGGATTTTAATGAAACTTTACAATAATATAGTTCATACATCAGAATAGCACATAGGCTACTTTTTATCCCGGAAAAATGTACGATTCCCGTGGGATACATTTGTTTTTGTTTTTCTAAAAGCAAACCCGCTTTGAACCGCTAATAAGTAATAAATCCATTTTTTTAACATTGGAAAAGCATGTAGGCGCATAGACCATCTGTAAAATAGGTGGTTATGTGGTGACTTACTGGCTAGAAAAGCTAGTAATATCCACTATATTCTAATAGAACGCTCCTTCCTTCCTTCCTAATGGAGCGCCGCAGGAGCACTTACATACGTGCTAAATCACGACGCCCTGACGGCTGGCCTACAGTGGCAGACCTCTTGTCACTTTTACAACGACTTCAACAATTAAAAAAAAACCTTAATTTTAATACTTTTTAAAGATTTACGCGAATATTTAACATTTTAAATAAAACTATCTTAACGGTTTTTTTCGCGGGTTTATCGATATATTAATAAATTCGCGAAAAAGTACGAAAAGGTAGCTTTATTTATAAAACCTAAAATTTTTTTCAGATTTTCCCAATTCGCCGGGTAATTTTTTCAACTATGACGAATAATCTCCTTAAAACCATCGGCAAAGCTCAAATCGGCAAACCATACCAGCCATTCTCAAATTAGATAGATTATAAATTGTTATGTGTAATTTTGGCCCCTTCGTACTGAAGGGAGGCCCGTGTCCAGCAGTGGGACGTTAAAAAGGGCTGAATACAATCATTAGCTATCTGCGCGAACAACTTCGCAGCTGCGACAAGATAGTTAAGATATTGTAGTAAATGTATAAAATAAATATCTCAAGAAAAAGGCCTTATTCATTTAAAATATTGGTTACGTTTGTGTCTTAATAAAATTAAAGGCAAAGTAAAAGTTTATGAGACCAGAAGGACAGATATAACAAATATTTTTAATTTTTCAATTACTCAATGGCAGCCTTAGTATTCGTCGTTAAACTGAACGTAATGACGTATTCAATCCCATTTAGCATCAGTAGGATATTTTATAAGGGCGTATTAGACTAGTCATGATTGATCTTATTCAAGTTAGTATTCGTAATAACAGAATTTTATTTAGTAGGAGGAAGAAAATGGTATACATTTGTACATCTATACAAATAAATAAAATTGAAGTGTATGTTTGTAATGTCAAAATAACAGCTTTATACTAAATGTATATGGAATTATATACGGTACTTATAAGAATAACACAATTTTTAAAATTTCAGTCTGTCTGTCTGTTTGTTCCGGCTAATCTTCAAAACGGCTGGACCAATTTTTAAGGGGACTTTTACTGGCAGATAGCTGATATTATAGGGAGTAACTTATGCTACTTTTATTTTAGAAAAAGAATTAGGGTTTCGCTCAAAAAAATTAAAACTTACCTAGGGACGCACCCGAGCGAAGCGAGGGTAAGTCGCTAGTAATGTCATAAATTCCCTTCTCTCGCTTAAAAAAATATTATCTACATATATATTATGTTCATATAAATAGACGTAGACAAAATGTTCATTCAGTACATTTTTGTCCTGTGTTTGTCGACCGATTTTATTCTTTTTTTTTTTGTTTAGCAGATATTGACGAACAAAGTTATCAATAACAAAAGTTATGTAAATTCATATATCTTTTCCTCAAATTTTCAATGATTATGATGGAATTTGAATACTGTGCGAACTCTCGTTATAAGTAATTTAAAATAATATTTTAAAATGTAATGACTGGATAAAAAAGAAAACTTATAAAGCTCGTTTTGGAAGTTAATTAAAGTATAATCCCAATTATTTAAACATTTATTTATAAATTGTCACATTATTCTTTTCTAAATGAAAAATATTCTTTACAGCTTTTAAATGCAGAGAAGTCTGGATGAATAGTGTATTAGAAAGAGCTTTCAACCTTAGCCTGGACGCGTCGCTGCTGCTTGTGCCGTTTTTCATCATGTCATTCGCATATTCTCTCATTGTCACAAAGCTCTGGAGAGGAATGCGTAACGAAATCCAGCATAACTTCAATTGGCAGAAACATTGTGAGTGGTTTTTATTATATTTAATTAAAATTAACTAAAAAAACTAATTATAAGTTATTTTTCTAATAAAACAGATTAAAATAGATCAAAGTTGGTATAAAAATATCTTCAATATCAAGGCAATAATAGCTAAAATAGTTTTTCTTTTTAATAATTCCCTTAAGCAGCACCGTATAAAGCTTTAATATAAATTGTTTCTGATTTCCTACTTTAATGAAGCTGCAAGCTTCTCTTGCAATCTTTATGAACGCTAAGAACAGATAACACTAAATATGCTAATAAAAGAAATGAGAGAACGCTTCTAAAGGTTTATATTTTTTTTTTTTTTTAACAAATAATGAACATTTTTTTTATATCATAATATCTAAATATTTAAATAAAATATAACTATTAATTATATTTTCATAAAGATACCTTAATTTTTGTTTTGTTTCTAATTAAGGGATTACCTAAAAAGGGATGACAGGTGTTTATTTAGATGCTATCCCTCCGTTTCCATGGTATTTTATTTTATAAATATTCGTTCGTCCACGGCTCCACATTAAATACTAGCTTCTCACCGTCGTTTCGCTCGGCTTCATCCCTAGATGATTCTTTAAGTTTTTAAGTATAGATAATTTCTTTCATATTTCTTTATTTAAATAAAAAATAAGCTTTATTCCACGTTAATTTTCTTAAAAGGATTAAATTTTTAAAAGCAGTCATAATACATATTTATAACAATTTTCCTAAAAGGAACCATTGCGAAATTTTATCTACCAAGGGCACTACGAATACCTAGTAATACGATCTTTATTTATAACAATAGTGAAGACTAATGATAAGATGCCACCTTTGTTCAATTCCAGACTCATGACTCATTTATTTTGTTCACCACGATCCACTACATTGATTAATAATAGCTCTAATTTCGTAACTTCATCTTATATGTTACTAGCAGAACCCAAGGTTTCGGTCGCACTAAAACTACAACACAATCTCTAAAAAAGTAGGTTTCATACAAACTTTTACCCCCAATTTTACTCCTTTATAGGATGAATTTCAAAAAATGCTAAAACACGTATTTATTTAATTGTAATGAAGAGCATTTATACCAAGTTTCAAGTGATTCTGATTATAAATATTTTTTTGGACTGTATTATAGCGTGTTTTCCCATAGGAGTCAGATCATTTCCCGCGGTAAAATGTAGCCTATGTCACTCCAACTATCTCTATACAAAAAGGAACACTCTAATCCATCACTCTGTTTCAACGAGAAAGAAGGACAAACAAACACACTTTCACATTTATAATATTAGTATGGAAGTATGGATTTTATATTTAGTATGCCATGGACTACATAGTAGTAGTATTGTTCAGTTATGATAATATTGAAGTTCTATGTTGCCCAATTTTATTACTACAATTAATTACTACTAATTTACTTCTATTACTATTATTAATACAAATTAACAGTATTTAATTGTATAATCAAATACTGTTAATTGAAGTAAACGAACATCTGCCAGGCGCCGTACTTTCATGGTTCCATTCAGTGTATAATATTATTGGATTATCACATTGGCCGTGTGGCTATTTACGGCTGTAAATGATAGGTCCTCCGTTCGAAACCCTGGTTAAATACAGTAACTGCGTTTTCTATCATGAAATACATAGTAGCAGTTTGGGAAGTCGGCGATGTTTACAACATGTGCCTTAGAAAGTACGTGAAGCTGTTGGTCCAGCGCCTTAGTTCGATCGATTAATTAGTCATGTCGAGTGGTTATCAGATCAAAATATGGGGGTTAAAGGAATAGAGAATGCACATGTAAAGTATGTCTGCAAACACATAATATTTTAATTTGTCTCGTGCAGTTGAGTTGTCTTGACAAGATTGGAAATTATAAGATTTTAGTTATCGGTACATATCCTCCCTTCACTCCGGTGTACCCCTAGGGGTCTCTTTTATTTAATTATTTCATATGGTACAGGCAGTTTACGTCAATAAATCATCTTAACTACTTCCAATTACAATTAAAGTTATTTAATTTTTTGGCAATAAACGTACTTTTATCAGAATAAATAACAGCCTGTAGCAATCAGCGGAATCGTAGATTCCTATTAGTAAAATATTTTTTTAGAATCGGATTAGTAATTTCTAAGATTACACTCTAAATAAATACACTTTAACAAACTTTAAATCTCTATAGTATTAGTGTAGATTTATTATTGTCTAAGCGATTATAAGAAAAAAAATAAAGCAATCTTCTCCTACAAAGATACAGATTTTTATTTCATTTTGTAACATCCGACGTAACGATGAACGATGGTCTATGTTTTATAATAGAGCATCTGGTTTGGAAGTAATCGCTGAGGTTTTTATCAATACTTAACGAGATTAGAAACGTTATAAAAGTTAACGTTGATCATTAAAGGTTTATTTTTAAGATTTTAACATGTAATTGCTTATTATAAACTAGCGAGTTGCCTTACTTCGCTCGAATGTGTCCTTAGGTGTCTGTTGTATCTATAATATCTAACTATACTTATATTATAAAGCTGAAGAGTTTGTTTGTTTGTTTGGTTGAACGCGCTAATCTCAGGAACTACTAATCCGATTTGAAAAATTCTTTTTACATTAGGTAGCAAGTTAACTGAGGAAGGCTTTAAGCTATACATCATTCCGGAAAAATGTACGATTCCCTTGGGATAGATATGTTTTTGTCTAGGGACGAACCCGAAGCAAAGCGAGGGTGAGTCGCTAGTACATATAATAAAACTGTAGAGGTCGAATGTCTGTATATAGAAAAAAAAAACGCTAAAAACTGAATCAGGGGAATGTAAGAAGAGAAATAGAGCAAATCCAGATGAAGATCCAGGAATAGATGCTGATTAAACACCATAGTCATCATTAATACTTATAATATAGGGATGTAACAGTTCGTCAGAATTGGACGTATAGTTAACATAAAGTTATGTACTAGTACATAATTTTAAATCCATAAAATATTTGTATAAATTCAAAATTTGCTTTATAATTTCTATAGTATTTCTTTATTATAAGTTTTTGTGTGTTCGCAAACATATGTATCTTATGTACCGTGATAGGTATACAGAAGGAATGTATAAGTATTACGCTCACAGCGAGTGTCAAAATCGACCTCTAAATATTCTAAATATTCTGACAGACAAAATCTAAATATTATAACTTTAGATATTATAACGTTATTATGTTAAAAGTTCATTATATTCTCTAACATTCCTTATTTTTATTTAATTTTCCTTAATAAGTCTAAGAAAAATGATAACTAAACGTAAATTCCAAAACATAAATTTAAGTTTTTTTAGTTTCACGAAATTGTAAAAGCTTTTGAGAAAAAGAAGAATTTTCAAGACAGAATTATAAAATAGTTAAGTGTATTCATGAATACATCATCACAGTGTCCCTGATGAAAACTAATAAAGGACTAAAAATTTACATGGAAATCTTGCACAAATTGTAAATTTGTATTATTCGTGGAGTTTTATTTTGCGTATACAGTTTATGTGATTTCGAGATAGGCATTGAATAAAATCTTCCTTTATTTTGACAGTAGGTATTCATAGAATGTGAAGCGTGATATATTGAAGCAGGCGGTGAGTGTTCGAAAATTTTAGTAAATCTATACATATGATGTCCTCCTGACCGATTCCGGCCACTAGTCTAGTCTAGTCATCTATAGGTACATATAATAAAATTGTAACTAAGCCAAATCTGTACATTAAATATTTTTTGGAAATTCTTATTGAAATAGACATTATTATCGATACAGAGACTGAATCTATAGTTTTTAGAATTTTTGTTTGTCTGTCTGTCTGTCTATCTGTTACCACATCACGGAAAAACCACTGGAGGGATTTTGATGTTTAGTATGATGATAGTTGGTTATCCTGGTCAACATATAGGATACATTTTACTGCGGGAAAATATATCATCTTTGAGATATATATACTAAACGTTAAAACGTAAGTAAGGACGAACCCGAGCGGAGCGAGGGTGAATCGCTATTCTAAATAAAACTATCTTTTTGGATTATTTCGGGGATTTATTTTGATTTTTGATTCAAGACGTTTCGAATGCTTTACGACGATCATGGTTACAGGAGAGACTAAGGTTTTAGATGTCTCAAAGGCGTTATATAGGGTAAGTCCGGGAGAGATGCCCATAAGGGAGAGACGCCTAATAAATTTAAAACTTAAATTAATTAATGTTGCGTGATTCGGAACGCGTCCATAATACGTCAGTCGACAGTCAATGTCAGTGTGGAAGTTTTTACACAAAGACATATTACTTATAATTAATATTTTAGTGTTAATTTGTAAAATAAGATAAGTGTAGGTAACTTTTACGTTAGAATATAATCTTTGAGATAGTTTGCAGTAATTTTTTTCCTAAATTCTTTAGTTAAATAGTATTAAATTGTTTCATAATGTAACATTGTGATCTTGTTTTGTTAACAATCCACCATTTTCTATTGTAAATGCTTTACGGTGTGTTCAGAGTCGATAGGCATCTCTCCCTAATGACCGGGAGAAATGCCCAATGATATTTTGAGGTTAGATGCCCAGTATATTAATTGGTCACCCCCCCCCCCCCCCCCCCTCCCAAACGTGCGTTCACCTTGTCCTGGTGGAGAAGCTCATTAGCGTTCGGCAGTTCATCCGGACGCTAATTAAGGCAGTGGTAGTCCAGTGGGTAACATGCTCGCTTGGAAAAGCGAGTGAAGTGAGATCCTGAGTCTCGCACTTGTGATATTTTCATGTGCGATCATTTCAAACATGGTTACCACTTGCCTTACAGTGAAGGAAACCATCGCGAGGAAACCTGAATATCTGAGAGAACCTAGCAAGTTTTCGAAAGACATTATGAAGTCCGCCAACCAGCACTTGGCCAGCGTGGTGGATTATGGCCTAATCCATATGGTTGCTCTTGGTACTTCTCTGACGGTAGAGTGGACTGTGGGAGCAACCTCACGGTTGTTATAGTCTGCTTTGGTAGACCTGCCGTCGGGGTGCCCCATTAAAACGGGGGAGGTTTTGTTGGGTTTTAGTGAGCAGTACTGGCTTTTCTAGCCGGTGAGTCCCACATAACCACCTGTACATCTACAGGTAGTATCTATAAATGCATAAAAAAAAAGGATTTTTGCGTCACTAAGCAAAGTACGTCTGATTATGCACTAATTACTCGTCCTATACCTATCGCTGACATCTATAGGCAACTAACGTGTCTGGGTGAGATGCCTATTTTCTATTATTTTTAAAAAACAATTTTTAATCTAGAATATATTGCACAATAGTTCTAAATTTAATCTGAATGGCATAAGTAAATATTGAATTAAAATAATCTATGCTTATTTTATGTAGTATCTTACACATATAATTAATATTGATCGTTTTTTAAAACTATAGGTAACTCTCCCGGACTTACCATACTTGTTGCAGACAGTGTCTACCCACTATTTTAAAGAAATGATTTCAAAAATCATTTTTGTAAAATAGTGGGTAGGACTAGGCACTTCAATGCTGTAAAGCATTCGAAACGTCGGGAACCAAAAATCAAAATAAATTTACGAAATAATCCGACAAAATAGTTTCATTTAAAATAGTATTATTTTAGTAAATTCAGTAGGTATCCATGAACCTCGCTCCGGATACTGTACTGTACGTTAGGTACTCAAAACGACACACAGCACTTAATTAGCTGTGCTCAAAAGTCAAAATCTTATAATAAATAACCAGGAATTATTTACAAATATAAGTTTTTTTTTTTTTAATTTAAACTACACAATAAATTTTAATACAATCAAATCAAAATATACTTTATTCAAATAGACAAAATTATTAATAATTAAAAAAAATCTGTTTATATTATTTTAATCATTATTATTTTTAAAACAATATTTTTATTATTAATATTTTTTTATAATTATTATTTATAAAAATGCCTATTCATTACTAATAATTTTATAAAAAACATTATATTTATATTTTGATTTGTTTTAATTTAATTGAGGTACACGCACTCATTTTTTTCTAAATATCGTAATTTAGATTAATAGTATATATATAAATAACTATAAATAAAACAATATATAAAAAATAATTGATATAAGAAGTTTACATGTTAAAAGACATTTACACGATCCTTTCAAAATAAACAAGTTGCAAACTAATTTCGATTTAAAACATCGGAGGAACAATAGGTAAACAAACAAGTAGTTAAACGAACTCAATTACATCGAAGAAAATGCGTCAAAACTTATGCTAATTCCAAAATATAAGCCCACGTTTTAATCTAGATTTTAAGTTGATACGAGATTCGTTAATTTCATGTTATAATCATTTTTTGGTTAATATTAAACTGATTTTTTGATCGAATGCGGTAATAAAAATGACCTCCCGACCGACTTCGGCCACGGCGGCCAATCTCATTGAGACTAGCCAACTGCGCAGGAGATATTATAATGTACAAGTGTACGCGCAGACACAAGTGCACTCTCCATTCCTGTCATTCTCATACTCCGGTGGGAAGACTACTTGACACGACCGGTGAAAGTTAAGGCGCAGAACCGACAGCTTTACGTGCCCTCCGAGGTGCGGGGGTGAAACACCGCCAATTTCCCAACTCCGGGCTGTTACTAAGACTTACTAAATAGAAAGACTCAATAACTAAACTTGGCCCGACCCGGGATTCGGATCCGGGACCTCTTGATGTGCAGCCGAACTTGCTAGCTACTACACCACCAGTTGTTGTTTTTGTACTTTATTGCCTACTAGAGACTGACGAGACTCGTTCAGAGAGACCGAGTTTGTCCCTAGTGAAAAACTAAAACAAATGTATCTCACGGGAACCGTGAATTTTTCAGGAATAAAAGGTAACTTGTGTGCTATTTGATACCGTAATGTATCACTGGGCCTTTAATCCAGATCTATTCATCCGTTTTGTATGAATGAGTAACAAACATCTATCCAAACTTTCGCATTTATAATAATTATGGGATTGATCAACACCACGCTTCGATACTTAGCAGTGAACAATTTTTTAAATAAATAAACTGTCCAAGCAAAGACGCTTACTAAAACTAGTATAAAATATAATGAAAAAAGCCCTTAATGCCTTATTTTACTTGCCCATCACGCGTTTTTTAAATTAAAAACTGATTCAATTTGCGGCGGCCGCTTCCACTCGATTTTGAGCTAAATATTATTTGTGGAAATTTAATCTTATTTAACTTTTAATGCACATTTTTAACTAACGCAATTTTTTTTTTAATTCTAGTATATTAGAAATAGTATTATATATTAGTCCTGGATCTATTTTATCTATGAAACAAGTTTAATTCAAACAGGTGATACGTACAATACGAGCCCAAGAGTAATTAGCAAAGAAGCATCTTCATAATATTATATTTATACTAATATTATAGAGAGGAAGGATTTGATTGTTTGTTTGTTTGCTTGCACCGAATAGGCCCCGAAACTACTGAACCGATTAAGATGAAATTTGGTAAGAAGATAGTTTAAGACCCTGGGAAGGATATAGGATAATTTTTATCCCGGAAATCATCCCTTAAGAGAGTGAAAATGGGGATGAAAGTTTGTATGGGGAATCAAGCTAGGGATGAACCCAAGCATAGCGAGGGTGAGTCGCTAGTGTATAATATAAAAAGAATTTAGAACAATGCTAGCTAGCTTTCATGTCACAAAATAACAAATGCGTTTTTTAAGAAATAAAATTGTTTTAAGTGAAAATAATAATTGTTTTCGTTTTAGTCCAAGACTTGTCTATCCGTGTGCTGTAGTTTCACCCCAATCCATTCAATAATGTAACATAAATATTTTGATGATTGAGAAAATTGTATTTTGAGGATAATTTTAGTTCTGCAACAGACAAAACTTTGTAAAAATCAATATTGATATTGGAGTTGATAGAAATTTCCAACTATTGTAGAAGTTCAAACAAAAGTAAAGTTTTAACTCGTATATGCATTGTTTACGTATCGAGCTATATAAAGCTAGCAGGCGTGGGTGCACAAACAGTTATTACCTGCATCGCATTTCAGGATTTATTTAAGCTAAAGCAATAGTTGATGTTAAATAATAATTTTGCAATATATGAAAATCTATGTAGAAGGTTCAGCAATATCTAATTTTGCCTTTTGCTCTTTATTACTTTAATTAAAAAAAAAATATTTTATTGGAATATAACATAAAAACAAATGCGCGTGTTTTTTTCTTAATAATTTTTGGCCGCAAAATCGACTGAACAAGAAACAATGTTAAAAATTATTTTAAATAAAAATATTTTTTTTGCCTTATACGTAAACTGGAATTCATCATTATTTTATTAACCAACTTCAAAAAGGAGAAGGTTCTCAATTCGATTGGTATTTTTGCCAGCCGATACAAATCAAAGCACACCGACTTCGAAAATATCAGATTAGGTATCTATAGTAAATGAAAACTACCAATTACTATTTTTTTTACTTTTTTGTGCTTTCTTTTTGAATTCGGTTTTTATTTTTTTCTTAAAAAGTTTTTATTTAATGGATGTTATAGATGCAGGGCTTAAACAAGATGTCCTTTTTAAAGTCGTTGAAGAATAGAAATTAAAAAAAATATTGTATTGGTATTATTTTAATCGTTACGTTACCATAATATGTCTGTATATTGAAAAATAGATTACTAGATTTTGCCTAATTGAATGATCCTAAATACACAAGAACTTTTAGTTGAAATTGATACAGTTTGTAAGTAATGCGATTATTCCATTCACACTTCCTGTCTTTTTAATTATTTCAAGAACTTATTATATATGGACCGATATTTTCAAAGTAACCTTAGTTCATATTTTTAAAATTTTTAATAATCCCATTTCAAATTTCATCAAACTGGCCATGATAAGGCATACAAACACATATGGTTATTTTCACATTTTTATATGCAATTATGTTCATTAAAGAATCAATATTTTAAATATAAATGTTCCAAATCCCCAAAAGTCCTAAAAGATAGTTTTATTTAAAACTTCGCTCGGGTTCGTCCCTAGACACGTTTTCAATAGATATAGATAGTTATTAGCCAGCGTTAGCCATGTAAGTTTAATTTTTTTCGTAAATATGTCCGATATTTTAATAGTTAATCTGCTATTAGAGAAATCCAACAAATCAAAGATCATAGAAATCGGTCCAGCCGTTCTTGAGTTATAAATAGTGTAACTAACTCGATTTTGTTTTATAATATAATCCTAGCGGCTCACCCTCGCTTCGCTCAGATTCGTCCCTAGGTACGTTTTAAATACATATAATTATATATATATCTATATATTAATAACTATATATATATATATATATATATATATATATATATGTATATATATATATATATAGTTATTATACGTTAGCCATATAATTTTATTTTTCAATGATACATGATTGAATTGATTTTTTCTTACTATTTTCTGTGGATACACTAATTTTAGTTGAAGTTATAATTTTATTTTATAACTAGCGGCTCACGCTCGCTTCCCTTGGGTTCGCCTCTAAACAAATAAAAACAATTCTATCAAAGATAGTAAAACAAAAATATTGAAAAGAATCTGGATTTGTTCTATTTTTCTTCTTACACCCCCCTGACGCGGTTTTTAGCATTTTTTTTTTCTATGTACAGACATTCAACCTCTACAGTTTTATTATATGTATAGAAATTCAACTGTTGAATTTCTTATCGGCTCTTCTTGGCCGAACTGTTTTTCAAGTCAGTGGTAACTTTCTCATGGACATTCTAACTTTAAATCAACTTCATAAGTGTTTGTATTAATTGAATAAATTTTAATTAAGTAAAAACTTTTAAATGACTTTAAAAATGATTATACCACTCATACGTAGATATATATATTGGATAGTGGACAACACCAATCAATTATGTAGGTACATTTTATGTGTTGCCAAAACATATTTCCCCATAGATTTTGCATGACTATGTGATGACTACCTGTAATGTATTTGTCATGTCAATATTTACCAACTCAATTTACTAACTACTTAGTTTTTAAAGCAACCAAAAATCTAAATTAATAAAAAATATGGGGTTTCAGAGCAAAAATATTTTTTTTAAAGAAGAAAAAATATTATTTAATATCCCTTTTTTCCAACAAAATCTTTCAGTAGCGAAAACCGAAGTTGATACTGGCTGATTTATTGAACAACACGGGTCGTTTCAACGAAGAATGTTTTATTTCAAAGGAAACTTGACTCCTTTGAAACGTAAACATTGGAGTTGAATATTAGCAGCATATGCTCATATAAAGAAAACTTTATTTCTCTTCTTCCAGAGTTCTTTAACAAGAAAATATTTTTCTATTTCCCACATAAATTATAACTTTTTGGGACTGTCAAATATTTATTTACGGAAATTTTCGCATCTGATGATTTGTTTGTTCTAAATATACGCCAGCGGCCGCGCCCGCCTTCATATGACCAAAAACCAAATTCTTAGGTTTTACATATTAGCTTTTACAAATTCCATTGCTCACCGCAAGAGTGGGAAATAATAGCAGTCATTAGCAATACCATAAACATTCTCCGTTAATCTTATAATATTCATTTTGGTAATATTGCACTTTTGTTAAAACACTTGTTAAAATATTTGAACATGAAGGTTTTTGGCATTTCATATAAAAAATATTGGCCTGTACATCTCTCGGTATGAAGTCCAATTATTTTTTATAATTAAAATCAAGGTCAATTTTATTTTATTTTTCAATTTTTATTTTTTCAATTTCATTTTATTTTCTACTTCTTAACCAGCATAATTCAAAATGCTGGACTCAAGCATAATAAGAAAAATGGGTTTTAATTTAGCTCACAAAGTTTGGTCTAAACAAACATACCAACTAACAAACATACAATGTTAAACAAAAGCTTGTAAAAATGACTGTTGTACCTAATTAAGACTCCTCAACATGACATAAAAATATAATTAGATTAATTAAAGAAGTAAAAGTTGGTTTATTTTTAATGGTTTTTTTGTTGTAGTTAAGTGAAAAAGGGTTCTTTCTCGAAATTATAGGAACCTTTTTTGTTCCAGTAACAAGAGATTGCAAGAGTAATCACTTGCTGCCCACCACACCTATTTTACAAGCCGCTGAAGTTTGCTGTAGGAACGGGTGTAATGGGAAAAAAATAACCAAGGTAAGTAATCTTTACTTGCAATCTTAACAGTAATTCTTTCTAATTCTCATATTCATAGAATAAACAAAAGCACACAAAGAGCTCTTAAAAATATTTTGTAAAATATTAGTGATATGTGTGTAGGTGGTTAAATTTTAACGTATTAATAATAATAATAATAATAATACTCTTTATTGTACACCAAACAAAAAATGTATACAGACAGTAATTAAAAAAATAAATAAACATAGATGTACAGCAGGCGGCCTTATCGCTTAAAGCAATCTCTTCCAGGCAATCAACTATCAGGTAAAGGAGAGTGGAGAGAGTATTAGTACAAATAAAAAAGTTAGAATTTAAGGAAAAAAAAACTTCTAAAAATTTATAGAAAATCTTTTTATTTTTCTTTTTTTTCTGAGGAAAATAGCGTTTAATATAAATAAAATATATTTCTTATAAATACACATTACAAATATATGTATACATAACTGCTGTCGCTATTTAATTTGGCACCTAAGGCATAGTACCTCACATAAATGCATACTGAAACTTACATACATAAAAACAATGATAGTTAAGTTCTATGAAAACCTATAGAAAACATAAAAAAAATATTTCCTACTAAAAAGTCTTTTGAAAGTTGCTTGATTCGATTTAGTATCGAGGTATTTTATATATATAATACAGTAAAAATTTTATTCACGATATTTAAGTTTTATTGTTGATAAATAAGGTTTTAGTTAACAACTTTAATTTTGAATTTTGAAAAATGAAATTTTTTACTGCTTTAAAATAATATTTTGGCAATATATTTTCATTTTAAATTTAATTAGTGTTCCTGGTAATGTAGGAATACTTAATTATTAGTCCGTATTTTTTAATACTACTTTATATATATATATATATATATATATATATATATATATATATATATATATATATATATTATAAATAAATAATATATAAATTTGTAATACTACTTAAATTTACTCCGTATATTTTGCAAATTTATGTACGTTATGTAAAGGAGAAATTTTCTCAAATCAATTTCAAAAATTCAGATTCAAATAAAATATAGGTAGATAGATGAATGGGAAGGAAGCCAATATAGAACAGAGTGTACTATTTCACTTGTTTCATTTCTAAACCTATTCGTAACCTGGGATTTATGATTCTGTGTCAGAGAAATTCATTAAGAATAAACGTAGTAGAAAGGTCACAGAGAAATATTGAAATACGCTAACAAATTTGAATTTCAAATTTGATATAACTTACTTTGCTTAGTTTCTGAAGAATATTAAAATGTTTTTAATTACAGGCTTTTTGTTTAGATTTGGGCGATTTTATAATTTAATGAACCTAAAATAATTTCTAAAGAGAAGTATAGTCATTTTACTAAATAACAAAAACTAGAACTAGAACTTAAATTTGTATTGTGTAAACTTTATATTTCGCGTAAATCCGTTTTATAATATTATAAATGTGAAAGTTTGTGAGTATGTATTGATGTTTGCTACTCTTTCACGCCAGAACAGCTAAACAGATCAAATTTAGCACAGAGATAGATTATAGTCTGGAATAACAAACATGGAATAAAAATGTACGGTTCCCGCGGGATAGGTTTGTTTTTGTTTTCCTAGAGGTGAACTCGGGCGAAGCAAGGGTGAGCCGCTAGTAATACATAATTCTAGTCTAATGTTATATAGAAGACGTTCGTCTTTTTTAGATTTTTTGTTTGTTTGTTGTAATACGCTAGCCTCTGCACTATGTTGTATTTGAAAAAAACTGTTTGTATTTTATAAGCCTTGATTTGCTCGATTACCCTTAGGTGCTTTTTGTATATATGTATATATTACGACCCACACTCTCTTTGCTTCTTTTTTAATGATCTAATCATTTTTTTTTAATCAAACTCTAGTAAAACATCTATTTATCTTGATTTTATTATTTTGGTATCCTCCCTCCTCCTTAGTAGTATTAATAGTACAAATGAGTTAAACAGGTAAGTTAGGTGCTATTCTAAAAGTCGTTCCTAGCCTAAATAAAGGTTATATTAGAAAAAAGTAAAACTAAGAGCACGAGAAAACAATTTTAATTTGGTTTTATATTAAAATTTATGGGGCTTATCTATATATACATAAAATGCTTTGTCCTGACTGACTGATCGATCAACGCACAGCCTAAACCGCTGGTCGTAGAAACGTGAAATTTGGAGGACATATTTCTTATACAATGTAGGCATCCGCTAAGAAAGGATTTTCCGAAATTCAACCCCTAAGGGGGTAAAATAGGTGATATAAGATTGTATGAAACTCTGTCATTCTTAACGCGAAATGCACGTTAAGTGGTATTTAGCTTTAAGATGAGAAATAAGAAATATATGTATAAGATTTTTTTCGAAATTCGTCCCTTAAAGGGGTAAAAGGGGGTGATAAAGTTTATATGGGAAAACAATTATTTATGATCAGAATTACTTGAAACTTGGTATTAATGCTCTTCAATACAATTAAATAAATACGTATTTTAACATTTTTTGAAATTCATCTCATAAGCCTGTCAAATAGGGGATGAAAGTTTTATGAAACTCTGTAATTGATGCACGTAAAATAGTATTTACCTATAAAATGAAAACTAAAACAAGACAAATATCATTTTTTTTCGAAATCCATCCCTTAAAAGGGTAGAAGGGGGGGTGGGGGGAGGGGTCATGCTGTTTATACGAGGAAAAAATTGTTTATGATCAGAATTACTTGAAACTTGGTATTAATGCTCTTTAATACAATTAAACAAACATGTATTGTAGATTTTTTTTAATTCAGCCCCTAAGTGGGTAAAACTGGGCGTTGAACTTTGAGTTGTTGAATATATTTAAATAGAGTAACATGGCTCAAGTTCTCTGTAAGTGCACACTTACTGTGTGGGATATAGAGAAAATATGGGAAAGGAAAATTATGTATAACTTCTCGGCTGGCCACAGCAGCGACGACTATAACAGACCTAGAGCGCGAAAGAGAAAGAACCTAGCTTGAGAGTATCTTGCTATCTATATCCTCCTTCTGAAGGTTGGTACATCTGCAATAAAAAAGTCGCCTAAGCTAATAACGGGATTAGACTGTGAGTGATTCATTCAAAATTATAGTGGTCACTGTGTTTGCTGGATGTGCTCGGGAGGAATTAGAATCCATACCTCGAATACCACTGATAACTTCTGACTACGCCTTTGAATTTAATCTATTGTAATCACTTCTTAGAGTTTGCTTTGAAATAATCAATAATATATGTATTTGAGGGCCAGTCGTTAAAAGTAGCAGGCGTAGACTTAAGAGATGATAGCTTCTCACATGGATATTTTAGCAGAACCCAGAACTAGACAGAACATTTATCAGTGTGGTATATTTGTGGTTGGTTTTTTTAGCGTAGACTAAGTTAAGTGAAAATAGAGTTTTACCCTAAACATAATATTAAAAATTCGATATGACAACATATAAATTCAATGAAAATTAAAACTGAGCAAATGTTCCAGTCCACGCGAGCGTAGCCGCGGGAAAAAATCTACAGCAAAATAAGAATGGCAATTTATATGTGTAACTTAAAAAATATGGAGAAGGAAGGAGATTGTAAGCTTTAGGTGTACATAGCACTGGGTCTTTAAAAATAACGTAGATGTTAGCCTGTTAATATGTTAGTTAAAAAAACCCATATTAACCGAGTTACATGATTCTAAAGTCGTAAACATTGTATGCGATTGTATCATTGTACACACTTCCTGTAACTTTGAAAAGATGGTATAGAAAAATGTGCAAAAAATACAGGTAGTGGAGCTTGCTAAATACCTAAAGTTTAAATTTATTTACAGAATATACGCTTAACATCTTTAAGATACTGGATATTTTGAGTTACGATCGCTAAAATTTAATTTGTATTTCATATATTTTTAAGAAATAATAAAACTTACACGAACCTAATTTTGCAAGTAATAAAGTAGGTATGTATTGCGAAAAAGTTTTTTTTTTCGTAGTTTGGTCGCGGGCGAAGCCGCGGGTTCTGCTAGTCTAATATATATTAAGTAAATAATTGAAGTTTTTCCACCCTTAATTATTACCTGGAAATTTTTACTTTATATTTTACTTACTGAAGTGTTCTCGATACATAAATTCCAGTTTCTATCACCAAACGCTTTCAAACTGAAACTTTGAAAAAAACGAAAGACACTTTAAATGGTTTTAAACTTTAATTACTAAACTGCTATCGATATCTGAAAATCTGAGCTTAAAATGCGAGTGTCTATTAAATTTGAATTTTATGAGTAGTGGAATAGATTAGAAAATTATTTACTCGTTCTACGACACTTACGAACAAACCATGCATAACATGATTGATGACACTTGAGATGGCACTTCGTGTAAAGGTAAATTTAAGGTTTAAAAGATGTTTTCCATCAATTTCATTTTTAATACATAATCATGTACTTTATCAGACTGCGTGTGTTAACTCCACGATTTGCCAATAAATTGAAAGCAATACTTGTTATATATCTTTTAGTAAACGATATATTTGTATCCGACTACGGCGAAGCTCAAAGGAGGGTTATGTGTTTGACCTGTATGTATGTTTGTCCGATCCTATGCAACCTCGTAATTACTTAACAGCTAAACCATTTTACAATAGATAATTCATATATTGCTAGATTCGTCTTGATAACGCGAGTAGGATATACGAATATTATTAAAAATCAAATAAAAAAACCGACTGCGTCAAAAGCGATCCAAAAAGATGAGAACCAGTTGACGAAGAAAAATAGTATTTTGCAGTTGGAGACAAACAATACACGTAGCAAGAAGCAAGCAAGTATAAAACATGTAGATATATCTCCGATTGTATAATACTATGTTTCTTCGTCAATTTATTCTTATCTTTTTAGTTAGCTTATCCTAAATTATCTTTAAATGTATAAGTTGTATATATTTTTGTGATCGCCTCTTAAAAATCTTTATTTTGATACCCCACGCGATTGGTTTGTACTCCGATGGGACGACTACTCGACACGACCGGTGAGAGTTAAGGCGCAGGACCGACGGCTTTACGTGATCTCCGAGGCACGGGGGTGAAACACCGCCAACTTCCCTACGTACGTACGTACGTCTATACGAGTATTTTTTGACTAAAACATTAATTTTATTAACAATTGAAATTTTTTCATAGTACATTAAAGATACTACGAAAAACAAAGGTATTTTGCGGCTGCTAAATCAACAAAGAGTATAACGGAAAATGACCCATAGCTCAAAAAATATTGCTATTAGTTTTTATTACGTGATATTTTTTAGAATATTCAATGCTATGTGCTGCCTTTATGCCAATTGTAGTAATATAATATGTTAGGACACTAACACACAGCACTATCTATTTAGTTCCATAGTAAGCTACGAGGCTTGACTTATGGATACGAGATAGTTGATACACTACACATATATAACTTTAAATACACACATATTATAAATATAAACACCCAAGACTGAAGAACAAACATTCGTGCTTATCTCACAAATGAATGCCCAACGGGACTCGAACCCGTGATCGCTGGCTCAGCTCTACAAATTGAGCCAAACGTTTAGACAAATTCTAAAGATTTTAAAGCTATGATAAAACGACAGATATTGCTGGTTATTTTTGTTTATATTACATGTGTAATATAAAGGTACATGAGAATGTTATACTAAAACGATCTTTCTTCCTATAAAAATAATTTATTAATTGCTTGAAAGTAAGTAATAACAACGTGATATGGTTTCTAGCATATTATTTATACACTTTTTTCTTCCTTCCTACACGCTACAGCTAAAAATGGGGCAGAGTGAATACTTTGAAGATACTAAACTTTTATGATGTACCTATTCTTTTAAGAGGATATGTTTGAAAAGGTTTCTTAACCCCATTTGCTCAAACTTTATAGATTTAAGCAATTACTTTAATTCTTAATGGAGTCAAAATTAAGTTTGTGTTTGCAAATGGCAAAAATACTCATATGTAAAATTGGAAGTAAAACTTTAGTGAAAGATATGTAGGTAGGACGATAAAACACAAACTGTGGGATTTAAAAAGCTTTACGATTAAAAGTATCCAAAAAGTTTATTTTACTCTACCTGTTATGAAATTAAACTTTTGTTGTTTGCTATAATAAGTTTGAAACATTGTTACTGGAATGTGTGTGTGTAATACATGTTGAATATTATTTAAAACCAAAACGTTTTTACTTCTTTTGTTTATAAAAAACTCAATACTTACGAATGCCTTACAGCAATCATGGGAACCACGAACGTCGGAAACCAAAATCAAAAAATTAAAATTTTCAGTAACCCCCGACAAAAAGGCTATAAAAAAATATGTAATCCGCCATCTTGTGGCGACGGCCATCTTGGAACGATTCTCATCAAATTAGCTAAGAACACTCCCGACTAATTCACAAATATAATCATATTAAATATAATTTTATAATGTAATAAAAAAAAATCACATTTTTCTAAATGAATAAAAAAACTTGCGTATACATTTTTTGCTTTCTGCCTTCGATGATCTAATAACTACTAGTTGTATTAAAGAAGGAAAAACTCGCAACTATCCGGTCATTCTGAAAGTTATTTAATTTTATAGATATTTTTTAACTTTTTTACTTATAAAATAAAAAATAAAAAATGTCTGTCAAATAATATTAATGGAAAACCTTTTCTTTTACTGCCTCAGAAGAAAGTGGCACCTTTCAAAACTTTATCATACTTCTTTATTCTTCCTAAAATCACTCTATCATTCTATAGATATAATGAACCGTATTCGGTCTCAACAATTCTGAGAACACTAGAATAATCAATATGAACATTCCCTGCACATGACGTTTACAACATTTCATGTATCTGTCATTTGTAATCTGTACATATAATAAAATTGTAACTAAGCCGAATCAGTACATTAAATATTTTTTGGAAAATCTCATTGAAATAGTCATTATTGTCGATATAGAGGCCAAATCTTTAGTTTTTAGGATTTTTGTCTGTCTGTCTGTTACCGCATCACGGAAAAACTACTGGAGGGATTTTGATGAAATTTAGTGTGATGACAGCTGGATATCCGGGTCAACATATAGGATACTTTTTAATGCGGGAAAATATCTCATCTCTGAGAAATCTATACTAAACGTTAAAACGTAAGTAGGGACGAACCCGAACGTAGCGAGGGTGAGTCGCTAGTTTGTAATATATATTTTGTATATAAATAGGCAAAGACAAAATAGTTCAGTATCTTTTTACCCTCTATATGTCCACTGAACCTTTTTTTTTGTTTAGTGGCTACTAATGAGTTTTAGTAGTTAATTTTCACAGAGATAATAGTAAATAAAAATTAGTGTTCCTCTGTACTATATGATTGTTGTCTATGCGTTCCAAAGCTATTCATCCGATTTTGATGAAAATTTAGTGAATACTCCTGAGTACGCCCACGTAGATTGATGGAAAAAACAGTAAAATTTTATCGTCTATTTCTTTAGTTAATTGATACCTCATGCTTCAGCCAGCAACAGTCAGCCATATCTGATTAGCATTCCACGTGTATCATACAAAAGCTATTATAACAAATATTTCACAAAACGTTTTATTTGTACCCTGATATTATTTGAGTAATTGTATTTATGGTTTATTTTATTGTTTATGAATTTCGAGTGTTTTGTATTTTCATTTTCTTTAAATACAATATTCAAAAGACTTTTAATAATAAATAACGTTACAGTTATTATATAATGTACAAAACAGATATCACAATACTCTGTGCTGGAACTTTCACGAAAGGCTTCGTGGTATTATTAATTTATCTAAATAATATTTTTCAAGTTAGCTTAGTCTAGTTGCTAGCATATATGGCTATAGACTTGGAAATCCTGAGTTCGAGTCCCGGGTCAGGTTAATTCAATTTAATTCTACTGTTAATGGCTTCAAAACCTGCCAGTTGAGCACATATTACGAGTACTTTTCTAAAGTCACGTAGAATGGAGAAGACACGAAGGAAATTGATCGGTAAAATAAGATTATTACCAGGTCACGTCAGGTAGGCATTGGGATTAACTGTCAATAAGTCAATATCAGCTGGAAATTTTGGAGCATTCTAAGCCGTCAACCTTGTCTGATCATGTCGCATCGGTCATGTCGCATTTTTATCCTATTAGGCTTCGCAAGTGAATGGAGTAAAGACTGCCATTTTATTATCTATACACTATTATAACCTACAGATAATCTCAGAAAGATTGTCCGCTTCAAGCAAAATTGAGCAGAAAGATCATCATTATATTTTAAGATTTACTAGTTATAATGTTTTAAATAGTAATAATTTTATTAAAGAAAACATTTTTCTTTCGCAGGAAACCGAATCGAAGACAGATGAGAAAAAACCGCAGATTTGTTGCATGCATACTGATTTAGAATTCAGACACGTGGTACGATCCACTCACATAGATAAGAGCATCGAGGCTAAGCGAAAAGTAAGTATAAGTAAGAATAAATAGTTGTTATCTATACAAATAAATAAAATCTTAGTTTCTGTTTGTGATATTAAAATAACCGCTTTTTACTAAATGCATATGGATGTATACACGGTACATATACCAAAACAACATTTTTTACAATTTTTGTCTGTCTGTCTGTTTGTTCCGGCTAATCTCTGAAACGGCTAGACCGATTTTGACAGAACTTTCACTGACAGATAGCTGATGTAATAAGGAGTAACTTAGGCTACTTTTATTTTAGAAAGAAAAATAGGGTCCCACGAAAAAAAAATTAAAACCAAAAAAAAATAAAAAGAAGTTTGTTTCGGGAAGCAACCTAGTAACAATTTTTATATGAAGAATTAATTCGCTGTAGCTTAGCTATTAGACCAATGAACCTAATTATCTGATATATCTAACTTGCGTGTATGATAGATGGCTACAATACATTGATATGCCAGAAATTTCAAATCTACATATACATATAATAAAATTCTAAGTCGAATCTGTACATTAAATATTTTTTTAAATCTTATTTAAACAGACATTATTATCGATACAGAGGTCGAATCTACAGTTTTTAGAATTTTTGCCTGTCTGTCTGGGAACGCCTCACGAGAAAACCATTGGACATATTTTGATGAAATTGGGTATGATGATAGCTGGTTATCCGGGTCAACATATAGGATACTTTTTACTGCGGGAAAATATCTCATCTCTTAGAAATCTATACTAAGCGTTAGTAAAAAAATAAAATTTAACGAAAAATGTAATACAATCAAATATAACCCTTCACCAAAGTTTTACTGCGATCGGATAATATGAATAAGGACATACAACTCGTACTTACACAAAATGTTATAACGTTACATACATATTACGTAACATAGTAAGCGAACTAAGACTTCCACGAAAAGCTTTTTTAAATTGCTATTTAAATGCTTAATCTATGCTATTTAAATATTTAATCAAGTGAATTCATCTATAGTAGAATTAATACGAGAGAAAACAAAATACATCCGTGTTGTAATATACTTTGTATACTGTAAATATTGTTGGTACTGATACCTTTACGAGCATTTAAACTTGTATTTCTAAGTGACAACTTTAAAAATAACATAAAGAAATAATTACATTTTTTTTTTCGACGTCTTATGGTAATAGCATATTATTATTTTTTTATAAAAATAATAACAAATAAACAAAATAATAATAACGCTTAATTATAATGATTTTTACTTTTATAAACCGACTAAAGGTCGCGTGTTCGATTTTTGACTGGGGGTTTTTTTTTTATAACGTAGATACATATTTCTGTATATTCTTGTGAAGTAACATAAATATAAAATCTTAATGTGGACGGAAAGTGGGAAATGAAGTGATAAACATGATAAGGGTGCTCTATCTACGCCACAGGATATAATCTTCGTGAAAATGAAAAAAACATAAAAATAAGATGAAACAGTTGGTCAATACAGCAACGAGGCACTGGAATGATATAATCTATACTAATATTATAAAGCTGAAGAGTTTGTTTGTTTGTTTGTTTGGTTGAACGCGCTAATCTCAGGAACTACTAATCCGATTTTAAAAATTCTTTTACATTAGATAGCCCGTTAACTGAGGAAGGCTATAGGCTACACATCCCGGAAAAATGTACGGTTCCCGTAGGATAGATTTGTTTTTGTCGAAGGACCGAACTTAAAGCGAAGCGAGGGTGAGTTGCTATATAAGAATATATAAAAGAAGCCATGAGTTCTTTGTATGACGATTGATTACAACGATGTTGGAGCCTAAAAATGATTAGAAATAAAACAACATATGAGTGCGAATTTACATTAATTTCTGTTAATACTTTCTTAGATTTATCATTTAACATTTTAAATAAAACTATCTTTTCGGATTATTTCGCGGATTTATTTTTATTTTTATGCTTTTTATAACTAACGTAACTAATGATTTTTTTGATTAACAATCTCTTTAAGCATTTAAAATAATTAAGTGAGCTAAGAACAAACACTACAAATCGTAGGTAGTACTATTAATGCAATATACATATGTATATGGTTGTATTATTGTATATAATATTTTCGTCAATTAACTTGAAATACAATGTTTATTTAATTTAAACAAACAATATGTACGTATCTTAATCAATTAGAGTTTAATAATATAAAGATTTACTTGTCGATCGCGAACGCAAAATGAGCTTATTAAATAATCCAGTATATTTTCTTTATAATAGAGCTAATAAAACAACTTTTAAACTCAAATATCAAAGTTTAAGAAACTTTAGCTTGTTAAATACATACATGGGATAATAATATCGGGCCTTAGGGAATACCTACGTTAGTTTTAAAGTTTCTTTGACTAGTATTTCACTTGTTCATATTAAATGTTTGATCTAAAATATCTTCAACTGAAACTGCCTCGATGGTATAGTGGCTAACATGTACGGTTATAATTGCCAATAAATACATTGATTTTTGGTAAAAAAAAATATTTTTAGAAATATTTCGAGTGAAAAATAATTAGCCAAAACAGTTTTTAGAATTATTGTTTATATTTTACCAACCCGTCTCCACTTTGTTGGATGAAAACGTTTCTGTTACCTCCATTTCAAAAGTAACATTATTCCAAATCTAAGATACTGAAGTAAAGATACTTTAGGTTCTTTCTTTCTACACAATCTTATGTGGACTAATTTTATTGACTTTGTATACTAAGTAAAAAATAAAAACTTAAAAAAAATAAAATAAAAGTCGGTGCCAGCCAATACAAATCAAAACACACCGATTTCGAAAATATCTGATTAGGTATCTATTCTAAATGAAAACCCCTATTTAGTTATTTTTTACTTTTAAGTGCCTGGAAGTCGGTTTTTTTTTTAAGTTTTTATTTTTCCATTTTTAGTGTAGACGTAATAAGCAGGTAATTTGTAAGAAGAAAGATTTAAAAAAAAACATATTCGATTAAGCCATTTTTTTAAAAACCCCGTGTACGATTTCGATAAAATTTAGGTAGGTATATGGGACCACCGGGGAAGAATACCCTTTGAAACAAAAAAAGAATTTTCCAAATCGGTGCAGGCGTCTTCGAGTAATCGGTGAACATACATAAAAAAAAATGTTACGACGAATTGAGAACCTCCTCCTTTTTTGAAGTCGGTTAAAAATATAGATAAAAATATGAGTGAGCATCAGCGCTTCGTTCTTATTAGAAAATAAAAGTACTGCATACATTGATACATAAAAACATAGATACACATTCCTCAACACATATCTCTCCAAAAAGTAGCGTCGATATGTGACGTTAAGTCAAACCAAAGAATAAAAAAAGTTCTAATTGTTTAAACACAAATTCAAACTAATACACACCACATAAAGTTCTTTTTTAAACGAAACACCGTGTGTTTTAATTTTGTCAAACAAGAAGCAATGAACAAAGATTTGAAAAAAGTGCACAATTTCGAATTGTGCGCTTCTTTTTGAGGACACTTTTTAGATGCTAATTGTGTATCTTGACTTTTTATATATCAATGACTGCATATCACATATTATGATTGGTACATATGTATAACGTTATTTAATCATGAATACTCTTTTTACAACAGGTTATCAGAATGCTCTTCGTGATCATTTTGGAGTTTTTCGTATGTTGGACGCCTCTCCACGTTCTCAATACGGTAAGATAGTTTATATTTTAAAAATTTTATACATTTTTTGCTAAAAGATGTCAATTTAAAGTAATAGCCGAATGAATAAAATATTTTATTTTTATTTATTTTAGTGGTCAAAAAAAAAGAAAAAACTCAAAAAAAAAAGCTTGTGCTTGCTAAAAAAACTTGTTCCTTAAAACTATATATAATGATTATTTCAGTCCTCAAATAAGCCACATTTATACACAATGTTATATTGTTGATATTTTAAAAAATATGTAAATATATTTACTTATGTATACGCACACATATGTACGTGTATGTCAGCGCGTAGCCTAAAATTCTCTCAGATTCCTGACATAGATCTGACCAAACAGTCTTAGCATCCAAAAATGGAAAAGAGAATGACATTACACTGAACTTTTAACAACTCTAACCTCGATATCCATCAATAGGAAAATCTTTTTACCACTTCTTACAAATATAATTTATATTTAAATTAAAAAAAATTGATGGGATTTGAACCCGGACTCCTGTGATTGTCAATCTTGGACCTTGGCCGCTTGACCACGATGGTTATGTTGGAGCGTAAGAAATTATCGAGCATATTTTGCGTAGAATAATGCAAAAGATTACCGCAGGGAAACTCGAAAACACGCGTTTTTCCAGACATAAGACTAATATCAATTGATTTTTCGCCTCCAAAAATCCCCTCATGCCAAGTTTCGGCGAAATCGTTAGAGCCGTTTCCGAGAACACCGGTATAAATAAATAAAATATATACAAGAATTGCTCGTTTAAATATATTAGATACTATTTTATTAAATATTATTCTCAATAAAAATATTTTTACGTAAGTTCATCATAAAATGATGTGAATTTTCGTACATAATATATTGCGCAAAAAATATTTTTTCAAGCTTCAAGTAGCATTATATATGTATATATATATGAGTATATCACAATAAATTAAGCTATCATTATTTGCTTAATTTACCATGAAACAATATATTTTACTTCTGAGTAAATTTCTTGGGTTCCGTACATGTCGGGTTGAGATGGGTTCTCATTACTCGGGCTGTGTATTTCGAACAGTAATACTAATACGAGTGCATGATATTAATCTATACATATAACATAACAAAATTCTAATTAAGCCGAATTTTTACATTAAGCATATTTTGGAAAATCTTATTGAAATAGATATTATTCTCGATACAGTGGCCGAATCTATAGTTTTTATAATGTTTATCTGCTTGTCCGTCTATCTGTCTGTGACCGCATCACGGAAAAACCACTGGAGGGATTTTGATGAAATTTCGTATGATGATTGCTGGTTATACGGGTCAATATATAGAATACTTTTTAATTTAAATGTAAAATAATATATAAATAATAATATAAATTATATAACAAAAAATTGTGTGCATGTTAGTTACTTCTTCAACCTGTAACGGCTGGACAGATTTAGATGAAATTTAGTATATAGAAAGACAATGACCTGGAGTTGCATATAGGCCAATATTTGAGACCTAGTTTTTTATTGTAGGAATTACTATAAGAAGTGTTTTTAAGGTTTTTTTTTTTGTTTTTACTTAGTATACTTTTACACGGCTTTTTAGTTAAGAATGATATATATATTATAATACATCAAAATTAGTGTACCTAACTATAGTATACATTATATACTATAAAAACAAACAATAAGAACTGGAAAGTGCTAATTGCTATAGCTTTCTTATGAATTTAAAACCTAAATTATCTAAGTCATTTATTACAGCGTGATGAAGAAAAATATACACAGATAAATATAACTTTTTAGATTATCGCGTTCCATATAACTATATTAGGGGACTTAACACGTGAATAAGTGGCTATATAAGTCTGCCCGTGACCACGGCTGGTGCAACCCAGTCGAAACGTCGGGAACAAGGTATATAGCCACTTATTCACGCGTTAAGTCCCGTAATATAGTTATTATATACACTGATAAACTTTTGCATTTCTATAGCGTTATTAACTTGCGAATTTCAGCGGTCATTGAAATCTATAAAGTATTCAAACTACGAAAAAATCTATCTAGATAAACTTTTCTTAAATTTTATTTCTTGAGAAGAAATTGGCTTTAATTAATTAACTTTAAAATTTTTGCAAGTTTAAATATAATAAGTAAAAAAGACTAATGATAGATACTACTACTATACTACTTGAGTTTTCACTTACAATAAGCATGCATACAAGTCCGCTGGCAGAAGTTAATCCATACTAATATATAAATGCGCAAGTAGCTTTGTCCGTCTGTCTGTCTGTCTGTTACCTTTTCACGCTGAATTCGCTAAACCGATTTAGACGAAATTTGGTACGGAGATAGTTTAAGACCCTGGAAAGGATATAGAATAGTTTTTACTCCGGAAATCATCCCTTAAGTGGGTGAAAAGGGGGGTGGAACTTTGTATGGGGAATCAATCTTTTATCAAGTAAGGGATATAAAACTCATCATACCCCTGAATATATATATATATATATATATATATATATATATATATATATATATATATATATATATAGACCATATAGTCTATGTATTCCATACTAACCGTCACAAGGTATCTAGTAACGAACTCGAGCGAAGCGAAGGTGAGTCGCTAGTATTATATCTTTTATTTTTTCATTCGAAACATTTATTTTTCAAACATGATCGGCCAAATAAATTTACATACATCAGAAAAAACGCCAAACGTCTTCAGTGAACAATAAACAGATTTTTCCACAAAGAAATATAATCTCTAATACACCGATTATTATTGTATAAAAGATATCTATGTAAGTCCCAAAAGACGGCAGATGTTTGATGAAATATTATCAAGACACAATGTTTTTATTGAAGAATTGAAATACAATTGTACCATTTTATTTATATTGTCAAGCCAAATTTGTAGAGACGTTACCTAAAATTCTTTTTAAAACTACCTTCTGATATTTTCGTGCTTTGTATGAATTCGTAATATGAATTATTTAAAATATTAAACGAGGACTGTAATATTTTTTTTAAATATGTAAAGGAATGTTTAAGTAACGGTCCAAATCATAAATTCCATAAAAGTGCATAAATATGTGCGACACAGACACAGGATCAACAGCTATTTACCCTTCAATATTTTGGTGGATAATGTAAATAAAAACCATAGAAAGAATTTAATAATTATCTAATTAAGCTTTGGCTAATATTAAAATAATATACTATATTTTATTCGCTTTTTTCTGTGTCTCTGTTCTTTATTATTTTATAAGACAAAAATCCTTAAAATGTAACTCACGTTCAGCACTTAATAAATTTAATAAAATCTTACTGAATTGTACAGACAAATGAAAACTACGAAACCATGAAAATTCTAATAATATTGAAATATCAATCAATCAATCCTTATATCAATCCTTTCATTTTTATGATAATTCAATTACAGAACCCCAATATATTCGGATTTATATATAACAACTTAATCTAACAATACAGACAAAGAAAATTTCTCTGAAACATCAAATTGAGTTAAGATGAAACTTAAGGGTACAAATATTTATATTAAATACTACACACAGTATATGTCTACTAAGTAATAAACAACAAAATCTTCTTACTACCTACATTTGTTATAACCAATTTTGAACGCTCTACAATATGAGACCACATGATAGAGAAAGCTCAAATAACTTTGGTAAGTAAAGCTCTCTACAGTAAATTTCAGTCACGGCGGTCGACCTAATGAGAGCAATGTAACCTCGTAACGTTGTGCCGCCATTTTATCTAATCATTACTCATATCATTCATTTTATTCTTACTAGCGTCCCTTAGATTCCTTTCGCATTTGTAATACTACGTAAGCTTTCAAAGGGGAGGATTTTTTCTGATTTTATTCACAAATATCAACAAAATGGCAGCTGTAATCTCAATAGGTTGCACAAATATTCGTCAAATACTTAATTAGCTATCTATGTATATATATAAAAATCGATATGTGTATGTATGTTTCCCTATGGACTCCAAAACGGCTAGAGTGATTTTGATAAATTTTTCAGGCAACCTTCAGGCGATCGGAGGTTTGAATACAGGTGAAACCACGAGTACTGCTAGTGCCCTATATAAGTCAAAAGCTTAATTTGTCAAACTTGCGATTCGTCAAATCAATATTTTCGTCAAAACCTAAATTTGTCAAATGTGTGTAGTCAACTTATTGTTCAATGTCGCACACCTGTTTTATTTATATTAAGTTTCGGATGTTAATACGACGCTTTAATAAATGAGACCTAGATTAGCAGTTATCTTAAGAACTACAAATAGCCTCTTTTTATTCGTGAAAATTGTATAAATATCTGCATTGTTTTCAAGATTAACCCGAAAAGTACAAACTTGGCACAGTCGGGAACATTAATATTATTATATAAAAGGCAAAAGTGATTGACTGATGTATCAACGCAGAGGCTAAACTCTTAAGGCTAGCAAATTGAAATTTCGCACACGTGTTCCTCATATGACGAAGGCATCCATTAAGGAAGGATTTTTCAAAATTCAACCGTCGAGGGGGTGAAATAGGGGATAAAAGTTCGTATGAAACTTTTTATTCCTTGGACATATTTGCATAAAATTTCATATAAATTGAGTACGCCAAAAAAAATGAGTTATATATTTCAGCGTTTTCCAAAATTCAACCCCTAAGAGGGTAAAATAGGGGATGAAAGTTTGTATTAAACCTACCTTTTCTGAGATTTTTTTGTAATTTTAGCACAAGCGAAGCCACGGGTTCTGCTATTTATAATATTTATTGATAATCAAATTATTTTTACTACAAAATATATTATTCCACGCCTACTTATCAGCTAACAATCCCGAATATAAATAATTTTCGATAATAATATTTAATATAAACGCACAACCATTGCGTACTTTATTTATAATCATAAAAGTTTATGAATATTTTATGATCTAATGTGGGTTTATAACGCTAAATCTCTTTGACTTTAATGTGTACATAACTGTACCAAACAAACCACCTACATTCTTAGGTAATATTTCGATTTATTTTAATTAAAATATACGACACACCCTCTCTTTGCTCGAATTTGTCCCAACGTTTAATATAGATTAATATAGATTTCTCAGAGATGAGATATTTTGCCGCAGTAAAAAGTATCCTAAATTTTGATCCGAATAACCTGCTATCATCATACTAAATTTCATAAAAATCTGTCCAGTGGTTTCTCGTGATACGAACAGACAGATAGACAAAAATTCTTAAAACCAAAGATTTGGCCCCTGTATCGATAATAAGGACTATTTCCATTAGATTTTCCAAAAAATATTTAATGTACAGATTCGATTCAGTTACAATTTTATTATCTGTATAGATGGATATAGATTTTTATGAATGACATTAATAGTTCGCAATAATATTTATTCACCTAAATGCATGCGCTTATTTAGCCTTGTAATTATTCTACCTTTGTTTACCTAAATTATCTGTATAAAAAGAAATAATTAAATATATTATTAAATTGTATTCAATTCAACCCTTTTTTAACGTCCCACTGCTGGGCACAGGCCTCCCTTCAATACGAGGGAAATCGGGCCATAGTCCACCACGCTGGCCAAGTGCGGATTGGCGGACTTCATATGTCTTTCGAAAACTTGCTAGGTTTTCTCAGACATGCAGGTTTCCTCACGATATTTTCCTTCACCATAAGGCAAGTGGTAATCATGTTAGAAATGATTCGCACATGAAAATATCAGAGGTGCGAGACCCGGGATTTGAACCCGCTTCACTCGATTTCCCAAGCGAGCGCGTTACTACTGGGCTACCACTGCCTGGATAATTACAGGTTCAGTCTATTTGTACACGAAATATCATCCAAATTCATCCAGCATTTTTAGCACGAAGGTGTAACAACCAAACGCACTCGCATACATATAAACTTTCAAATTCATAATATTAGTATGGTAATATAAATACTTGATGTATGATGTATAAAATATCGAAAAATACGTAGTTCTTTAAATTTTCATCCTACAACAAACTTTTTGCGGTCACTTATCAACGGGTGAATGAATTTGAATGAGATTTTCTTTGTTATGCCGGTTTTATTTTAATGAAATGATTAGATTTATGCTTGAGATCTCCGTTCCTCTCTCGTACAACCGAGAATTATGTTAAGTGGTTACGGAGATATGCGTGTAAGGAATAATAAAAAGGTATAAGGTATTATAAATATTAAGTCTTGGTTATTAATGATGTAAACTTTTCAGTGGCGAGGAAATACTTTTTAGAACACTTATATTAGCTTTCGTAATAATTAACTAACTGAATTCAAATATCGGAAATCGATGTTAACCTACTTCTGTAAGGTTTTGCTATTTTAATTTAAACTAAAATAGTTTATTATACCGGCCACACAGACGGAGCGAATGCACCCTTCCCCCCTGCCTCCCTTCTCTCCTCCCCGGAACTTCTCTGATTGGTTATTTCGGAGATAACCTCAAGTTATAGCTAAGAAATTGATAGTAAAATTCTTCAATGACTACTTAAAACCTTCAAGGTGGACCTCGTTCGTTCGCTTTGATGAGTTCCCTTCATAGAGTAAAACTATAATTATAACATATATATCTATCAGATTAGAATCAAACACCCACAAAATCTACATATTACATATATAAACTATAGATAGAAAAGAATTATCCATAGTTTATCTAGACTAATCTTGAAATATAAATACTCAGTTCTGTAATTTTGCTCAGTTTTAAGGCTTGAGACATGTCTTGTTGTTTAAAGTATATTAATTACACACTTTCGCTCCTGTATATGTGCAACGTGTACTAAATATTTGTCTCGTTTGAAGGCACAGTAGCGGAATACATACACTCTTGATTACACGACGTACCAGAGTTAGTAGCATTCAACGTTCAGGTACATAAGTACATTTACTTTAGATAAAGATTGGGATTATAAATAGCGATACCTTTATTCACATCTTATTTGTAGCCCCGAGTTAAAAATGAATTAAATTTACTTTTATTTATCTGTAATACTAGTTTTCTTTCTTTTCTATATTTTTTTTACTAAGCGAGATTCGAACTTACGACTCACACGCTGCTATAATATTCCTCGTACCTAGTATTATATGATCTGTGCTAGTACTATTTACTTCGTGTAACGATAATGGTATTAAAACATTCATTGTGAGAGTGTCTTCATACATAGTTAAACAGATTAGGATCCAATATGCTCATTCAAACAAGGATTTATCCTCTTCATAATGCGCCCACGTGTAATGTGTAATGGAAAATCATTTTGTCTTAAGGTTTCACAATTCGGCTAACTCAGTTTCAGTGCGCTTTTCATTGAAAAACCTAAACCGTTATTATTTTAATAATATTTCGAATTTAGGAAACATGAAATTTTAGTTTATTAAAAATATCATTATAAAAAAAGGAATATTCATTTATCCGAATTCGTAATTAAAATTATTGAAATATAATATAAGCCTTTGGTAGTTTTTAAAAAGTTGACTGAAAATTGAAATGGAGCGGAATTATTACAATCCTGGTAAATGCGAACAAAAACGTAGTTATATTATTGTTGTATAATTATATAAAGCTTTAGCAAAATTTGTATGTGTATTTGTACATGCCGGTCTTCCTATAATTGGAATACCATTTTTAAATGCGTCTCATAAATTATTTTTTTTATATTATGTTATATTGATGTTTATTCTATTGAATGACTATACATAAATGGTTAATTGTCTAATTTCGCGTCAATAAATGTTTTATAGTAAAAAAATAAGTACAATGAAGTTACAGTTGAACATAATATGTACCGAATGAAGGGATTTAAAACAAATTGTTCTTTTCTTATCTTATACTAAATCGATTATTTTTATGTTAGAAGTCACTGTATGATAAAAATTCTTTAATCTGATTCAAAATCGATAAAATTTACACAGAAAAATTAGAGCAAAGGTGATATTTGCATATTTGTTTATACATTTGTTGCTCATTTACACAGAAACGGCTGGGCGGATTTCGATGCAATTTTGTACATGCATAAACTAATAACCTGGAGTAATTTTTAGATTACTATTAGCCACCTAAGGACGTACTCAAGCTAAGCAAGGGAAAACTACTAGTAGTATATACTCGTAACTATAAAATAATAACTAAACAAACCTCTATTCAAACTAAACCAACTCCCGAAACTTTTCCAAATGGTCTCCTCTTTGTAAGACAACTTCGTCACTTAGCCAATGTTAGACGATAATCCCTTAAACAACAGTTAAAGAAAACATTTTGAAGTGACATTAACTCATGAATGCTGAACTTATCTTAGAGCCTTGTTTAGTTGATAACATTGGGTTTAATTTGATTCCTATTAAACTTAGAATTTGGGGATTATCTTCTTAGAAAATGTTTTTTGTCTTACTGTACTACGTTCTAAGAGTTCGGGGATCAGAAATTAAAGCACGTCTTTTGCACTACTGATGTTTTATTGCTCTTGGTTAACAAGAATGACTTATAGAAATTCACTAACATGCAATATATACACACTTCGAATTAATTCAGTCATCGAACACTAATTTTCACCTATAAACACACTTTCACTATGACCTCACTCCACTTTTCTCTACTTTTTCCCTTTTTTGTACTTCTTCCCAGTCTTCACTTAGCTTCCAAATTCAACTGATCTCTCGACACACTAACGGCCTTTTATGTGCATTAACAAAAAACATTCTAGTATTCGAAAATTCGAAACCTTTCTAGTAATTTCGAATGTTTTGTTCCTCTCTTTCTCTTACACATGGCAATTTACGATTAACTGTTATTGTCTGATAATTTTGAAACTTCTAGTAATTTCGATATTTTTCGGGAAATATTTTTTTTTCTCTCTTACACACGGCAATCTGTCCTTGTCTATTAATTGTCAAGTATTGACAACTGTCTTAGGATGTATCAAGGATGCTTCAAACGTGCCTTTTTAATTATTTTTGGTGTAACGACGTTACATACTCACCAATACGCGACAGTACTTTAAATCAATGGTTCTCTTTTTATCGTTCATTTTGCCTAAACTAGTGAAAACTGTAGAGCTTTAATCTTAGTCTTCGTTAAGCACAAAAGCTATTACAAACATGAAATTTACTACAAACATGGTGAAGCGAGAATAGATTGCTAATACATGTACCTATATTGTATACATATGTATATGCCCATTGTCCATATACATATATTTTGTAATGATAGTAGATATAATAGATTTACTTTAGTAAATTGAATATAGTTTAAAAAATAATAAATAAATATGTTGGGACATTAACACACAGCACCATCTAGTTCCATGGTAAGCTACGAGGCCTGTGTTATGGATACCAGATAGTTGATATACTACACATATATAATTTTAAATACATACATATTATAAGTATAAGCACCCATGACTGGAGTACAAACGTTCGTGCACATCACACAAATGAATGCCCCCAGCGGGATTCGAACCCGCGACTGCTGGCACAGCAAGTAAGGTCACTACAAACTGAGCCAAACGTATCGTCAAGTACGTAGGCCTTAAAAATTAAATATAATTTTATGATTTTATAAAGCTTTCTTGAGATATAAAATAGAAACACACACTATCCCACAAGACGAATCTAATACACGAACTAAATATATATATTCTTTCTTTCTTTATTTATGGCTTTTAGATGTGCCGTTTGGTAGCACTTTGTTTTGTAAATATTGCTTAAAGGAAGATAGGACTTTTATTAACATACTAAGATATTCATAAGATTAAGAAATGTAGATACTTATATATGTATATATATATATATATATATATATATATATATATATATATAGATTAGAATTTATTACATACCACAAAAGAAGTACATAATAAAAAACGCGTGTATGTACTTATGTACGCACGTAAAAAAATAGCTAAAGATTTCATCCCGTTGTCACAACTCTCTGTTTGTAAAAGGAATAATAAATTAATAAAAATAAATATTTTTTTTATCTCCACTGATATAAAACACGTGTTATAAATTTATGAATATTTGAGAAAATACTTTGAATAAAGTTATAAGTACACATTTTTACTAAAACTTTTTTGTCTATTTTTTACCGTTTTCGAGTAATTGCGAAAAAACACTTTTGACCATTTATTTGGGACCCTTGCCGGGGGTTGCGGACACGAAAACCTTTACACATTGTTTTTGTATCATTAAAACTACATTATATCAAAAATGCAAAGTTGAGTGTTAACATTTTGATTTCAGACCTTATTTGACTGGACTAGAGTTTTCACGGGAACCGGAGAGACAGTTATCAGCTAACTTCATCATGTTGCTTTTTGGCTGTCGGTGTGCGCGCGCATCAAAAAATTTTACTCTAATAATTTTTTCCAAACGTGCCAAAAGAAACTTCAAAAATATATGTAAAATAAAAGAAGTCGTTAACTAATGCTATGGTGGTCAATACTGATCAACCTTTTGTCTGGTTGAAGTAACTTATCATATTATATAACGTTCAGAATTTCTAAATATCTAAGCTATTATCTAATAAGCAATTTAATTTTAATAAAAAAAACTCAATAGTACAAAAAAACACGTTCTTTAGATGGAGTTATTTTAAGTAAAATTTAATAAAAACTTTATTTACAGATTTATCTCTTCTATCCTGAGAAGCTCTACGAATATATTGGCCCGAAAGGAGTCATATGTCTACAGCTGCTCGCGTACTGTTCGTCGTGCTGCAACCCAATAACATATTGCTTTATGAACAGAAAATTCAGACAAGCTTTCATTTTCCTCTTCAAAAACTGCAAGTTATTGCGGTAAGTGTATAATCTTGTTATTTAACATTCATAATACTTTTTTACATTTACACGATTTTTTCACATCCATACTAATATTATAAAGAGACAGAGTTTGTTTGTTTCTTTGAATGCGCTAATCTCAGGAACTACTAATCCGCATTGAAACATTCTTTTTGTCCTTTTTCGTAGAATACAACGCTTATTAAACACTAGTTGTATTCTGAACAAAACAGAATTTATTCACTTGCTACTATTTTATTATATCATTAGGTACATGTATTAGGTACGCTCGAATTCTCAATTTATACATCCTTTGTCAAATAAAGATGAGGAGGAAGAAAATTAGTGCTGGAACAAAATTCAAGCCCGACATATCACAAAGAATATTTGGTATACGCGTACACTTTCATGACTTCATATTAATTCATTATTATGGCAGTGGTAGCCCAGTGGTAACGCGCTAGCTTGGGAAACCGATGAAGCGGGTTCGAATCCCGAGTCTCGCACCTATGATTTTTTCATGTTCGAATCATTTCCAACATGATTACCACTTGCCTTACGGTGAAGGAAAACATCGTGAGAAAACCTACATGTCTGAGAAATTTAGCAAATTTTCGAAAGATATGTGAAGTCCGCCTACCCGCACTTGGCCAGCGTGGTGGACTATGGCCTGATCCCCCTCGTATTGGAGAGAGGTCCATGCCCGGCAATGGGACGTTAAAAAGGGCTGATTACTTATGTACTCGTACATACAATTCATTATTTTAACGCGTTAAATTTTGAGTTTTTTTTTGTTTGACCAAAACACCATGTTCGATGATAAAAAAGCCTCAATAAGCATTAGAAAAATGATGGCATCCTATTATACTGTTCGCGATAGCTAGAATTCATTAAAGATTAAGTGTATTATTTACAATATTAAGTGAAATAAACTGTGAATATTATGATTTTTAATAATAACAGATTTAGATAGAGCTTATGTAAAACAAAAAGCTTTAAATATTTTACAGAAAATACCTGTATAAAATATATATAATATTATCTAGTTTATTATTATGTTATTTGATATGCAAAAGTGCCGCTCTGTTTGTGCAGAAGTTTGGATTTTCTTAAATCCGTATAAAGCTCACATATTTTCTGATTTTGCGACGTGGATAGAAATACTTTGCATTTCAATTCAAACCTTATTTTTATACACAATTACATATTATATCTTTTTTATTATTTTGCTACTACTAAATCCCTCTAGATTTTATTAATTATATGAACTGTCCCACTCATGTTGCTTAACGCGTCAGATATCTACCGACAGACGGAAAGAAAATGTCACCAGTATGACTCCCCATTTACAAGAAATCGCAGAAAAGGTTGAGTTTAAATTATAATCATTTTAAATAAAACTATCTTTTTCGGATTATTTCGCGGATTTATTTTGATTTTTGGTTCCCGATGTTTCGAATGCTTTACAGCAATCATGGTCCCGAGACCCGTCCCGGAGAAATCCGCGAAAAAATCCGAAAAGACAGTTTTATTTAAATTATAATTTAGATTTACTGGAATGATAGAAACAAAACTTACCTTTGTTTTTAGATAATTTAAACTATAATTAAACAAATTATATAAAGCAATACTTATATTATGTAGTGCTATTTACTTAACTTTAATACCGTGTAAGGTAGAATCAAAGTAAATATTTTCACAAAGGCTGCGACTTAGGAAGAATAATATTTCAATCTTTTGACGTTGCGTATTTTTGGCTTCTATTTAAAATTAGAGATCTATGAGATTTGTTAGGTTTATACAGCTTTATAGTGCTCGCTGGGTAGGCTTTACGAATATACTATATTTTATATGTTCGCATTTCCGTAATTTCTTTGGCAATTACCATTTTATCACTGTGATTTATTGGCCATTAATTGATTTTTAGCGTTAAGATTTAAGCAAAAGGGAAATATACCAATTTAGGTAAAACAATATTTCACGCCAAGACTGTTCCTTTATTAAGCTCAGGTTTGTTTTTAAATGAAATATTCCTTAATACTAGTTTTCTTCTGTTTCTGTCCAACGTCGAACATTTCGTATTATCTATATTAATATTATAAAGCTGAAGAGTTTGTTTGTTTGTTCGTTTGTTTGTTTGTTTGGTTGAACGCGCTAATCTCAGTAACTACCGGATAGAATTGAAAAATTCTTTTTATGTTGGATAGTCCATTTATCGAGGAAGGCTTTAGGCTATGTATTATCTCGGAAAAATGTACCATTCCCGTGGGATAGAGTTGTTTTTGTCTAGAGACAAACCCGAAGGGAAGCGAAGGTGAGTCACTAGTCGACGATATAAAAATGGAAATGATACAATAGCTTTTTATGAAATTTTCAATCTGATGGTTCAGACAAATGTAGGTCTTGGTATTATTTATATCCCATACTTGTATCATGTTCCTCTCGAAGTTTTCTCCGTACACAATATAGGGGTGTTTCAAGTCAGATTATCGAAATTATATTTTTTAAATGTATCTTGCGTTGCACATGTCAATAGGTAAATATAAAAAAATGTTTGTGCCTTTAAAACTAAATTATAAAATTGACAACAAATTGAAAGCAATTAAAACTAAATTATAAATTATAAAATTGACGCAGTCTAATAAAGTTTAAAGATGGTTCTAAAACTTTTGTGTACATTATACATACTATGTTTTATTTATTTATTTTTTATTTATTTATGTACCATAAAATATATGTTATACAAAATAAAGTAACAGAATGTCGACAAATGATAACTTATCTCTTTAAGAGATTTCTTCCAGAAACCCTTCAAAAGTGAGAAAATAAGTTTTCAACATTGATAAAATGATACTAAAACTTCAATGTTTTGACGTTTATTAAATCACACAATCTTATGAAAGGCATAACGGAATTATTTTATGTATTTGTATATTTTTTTTATTTGAATGTAAAATTATTTTTCTTCGAATTAAAATGGTTGTGAAAAATGACTCAATTTATTGAGTAATGTAAAATTTCAATTACAAGTATTCGCGTCATAACTTCTCTTTGTAATGTAATAAATTAACGACCTAAGACAGTAATTTGAGTGAAAGCAATATTGTGAAAGCGTTCATTGTTTCTTCCATAAACATATTTAATTAATGTTTTATAGTGAGCTCGTGACTCAGCCTCGCTTCGCTCGGGTTCGTCCCTAGATTGCTTACCCATACAAACTTTCATCCCCATTTTCATACCTTTAAGGGATGATTTCCGGGATAAAAACTATCCTGTGGCCTTTCCAGGGCTTCAAGTTATCTTCTTACTAAATTTAATCTAAATCGGTTCAGAAGATCCAGAGATTACCCCCTACAACCTCACAAACTCACAAACTTTACCTCTTTATAATATTAGTATAGATTAACAAGTACATTCCTACATAGCTTATTACAAAATATTTAACTAATACTATACTATAATTTCTTTCTTCGATTTATTCTCTCGTACCTGACACTGGTAGCTCAGTGATACTATTCATGCTTGAGAAACCAAGTGAAGCGAGTTTGAATCCCGGGTCTCGCACCTCTAATATTCTCATGTGCGAATCATTTTTAACATTATTGGCATACGGTGAAGGAAATACTTCGCGAGGAATTTGCGAACTAAGAAATGAAAACTACGTTCTAGATTTGTAGTCCATTTTCATAGCAATTGATTCACTAAACTCAAATTATCTCCAGGTTTTTGCTTTGCATATTATAGAGTGGTAAAAGTTATAATTGTAATGGTTCTTAAAATTACACATAAAAGCTCATATAAAGCCGCAGGTTAAAACTTCAGAGCACAAATATATTTGTTTGAAGTAATACTAGTTACTTTATACTAGTTATACTTTATCAATATAGAAATGTATGTATGTACTATACATAATGTCAAAAAGGTTGTGGCCACGGCGGCTAATCTCACTGAGACTAGCCAGATGCGCAGGAGATATTATAGTGTACAAGTGTAGGCGAAGACACAATTGCACTCTCTATTCCTTTTACCCCCAAAGTCTGATGGTGACAGCAACACTGCTAATTTTAACAGAAAAATTTAATAATTAAACTTGACCCGATCCGGGACTCAAACATAGGACTTTTGGATCTACAGCCGTACATGCTAACCACTACCTACCAGACCACCGAGACAGTTACAGTATACTATACATATACCTACGTATCACTCAATTGAATACAATTTTCTTATTAATGGCTTCAAAACGTGTCACTTCGAGCTACTTCACAATTTCATATAGAATGGAGAAGACACTACTACGCATCACTATATGAAGTACTAGCAGAACCCGCGGCTTCGCCCGCGATCAAGCTTTATTACTTACAAGAATAAGGAAAACAAATTTCATTTTAGCGATTGTAACTCTAAATATTCAGTATCATAAAAGATGTTACGCGTACATTCTGTAAATAAATTTACACTTTAGGTATTTAGCAAGCTCTACTACCTGTATTTTTTTCGAAAAAAAAAAAGATATTTTTATTGTTTTAGTTGTCATTTTAAAGGTAAATATCATTTTCCGTGCGTCAATTACAGAGTTTCATACAAACTTTCATCCCTTACTTGACAGCCTTATAAGATGAATTTCAAAAAATGCTGAAATACGTATTCATTTAATTGTATTCAAGAGCATTAATACCAAGTTTGAAGTAATTCTGATCATGAATAAATGTTTGCCCATATAAACTTTATCATACCCTTTAACCCTCTTAAGGGATAGATTTCAAAAAAAATCTAATACATATATTTCTAATTTTTCGTCTTAAAGCTAAATACCACTTTCTGTGCATTTCGCGTTAAGAATGACAGAGTTTCATACAATCTTATATCACCTATTTTACCCCATTAGGGGACGAAGGCTGTACGTTGATTGATCAGTCAGTCAGGACAAAGCATTTTATGTATATGAAGTATTTACTGACGTTTTAAAATTATTATTTGACTACGTTTTGAAAATATTATTTTTTCTACCTGAATATGTTATATTGTTTGATCACTCACATGTACAGCAGTCACTTCACGGCGGAAGATCAAAGATTAAATTCACGCTTGAATAAATACAAATATGTATAATAAACCAGTCAAACCGTTCATTATAAGATAGGTTACGTTATCATTAAAATTTCTATAAAATATTCCGTCATTATAAAACAAAACCCAGTGAATTAGAACGATAGGATAATTTCGGACGATTACGGTGAGATTTATGGTGAATCTCAAAAACCTTTCCATGATTCTCTTACTAGAGATGGGAATTTCATATTTTGTACGGAAAATTACAGATAGATTATTGGAATTCATCTGGGATTATATAATAAATATAACTAAGTTAATGAGTACAAAATTTTACCAATATAGTGAATTCCTTTGAGGCGTATGTAAATTACCTCAGTGACTAATATTTGATATATTTGACGCAAACAATCCTCAGTTTTACCAGTTCACTCCACAGTATATTTCTAGGGTTACGTGCCTAAAGGATAGAACGAAACCATATTACTAAGACTTCGCTGACCGTCCGTCTGTCTGTCTGTCCGTCTGTCACCAGGCTGTATCATATGAACCGTGATAGACGGTTGAAATTTTCACAGATGATGTATTTCTGATGCCGCTATAACAGAAAATACTAAAAAATTGAATAAAATAAATATTTAAGGGGGCTCCCATACAACAAACGTGATTTTTTTTGCACGTTTTACCTCGATATTGATAACGGAAACAGGTAGACGCTTGAAATATTCACAGAATATTTAGTTATATATTCACTTTAAAAATAAATAATTAAATTAAAAACAAATATTTAAGGGGGACTCCCATACAACAGGCATGATTTTTTTGCCGTTTTTATAGATAATGGTACGGAACCCTTCGTTCGCGAGTCCGACTTGCACTTGGCCGGTTTTTTTAAGTATATAAAATCTAGCGTAGTGTTAGTGACAACGTGACTTTTTTACCACATATGTAGCTAGCTAGCTGCCTTTGCAATAACATTGCGTTTTGTACAAATATTTTATATGAAAATCATATACATACATTTTATAAGCCCCTGAATATTATACGAAATTAGAAATCTGCTACCATATCGCTTACGCTGGTCTCTATACAGTATACTACACTATATACATATATTTGAGACGGGACAGTAAGGGCAGGTACCTTAACTGCTAGAGTTACAGGAAAACGTTCCTAGGAGACCATCCATAACTTTTTGAGATGTTTTGAACTACATTCACAGATTTTGAAAAAAAGTACAGTCAGCGAGAAAAATGCTAAAATACCAAAAAATATTTTTTATGTCAATCGATCCTATTTCATGTAGGGATCAAAAGATTCTATGGGACCATTTAAGGTATGAGTACTAAAAATAACAGAAATCGTCAAAATCTTTTCCCATACATTTTGTACGGAAAAACGTTTAATCAACTCGAAATATTCTACGAGTATGTTGCCAAACAGTCCTATTTTTTAATGTGATCAAAAGACTCTTTCGAGGCCAACTGAAGTTTGAGTACAGAAACTACGGTAAGTCATAAGACCGGGTTTACACGCAGGCATTTTATATTATGGCATAAGATAATTTTTCTAGTTTTTGTTAAACCAGTCTCGTATAAGCATACTCGTATATGCCTAATATATGTCAAGTCACGCTTTTGGAGTTTTATAGTTTGATAGAAATTTTGATAAGGTTCTTAGTTTTTGTTTTGTTTAATTGTTTATATTGTTAAAGTTTAATAATTTTTATACATTAATAATTTAATACATTTAAGTCGACTGATCCGTTCCCTTTTCTACTTATTCCCAAAAAACAAACCGATACTCCAATTATACTTCAGTTCCTCTATTCGTAACGGAATCAGCAAAAAAAGTTATTTGGTATATTTGAGAGTTTTATTCATTAAAATCAAGTCTTTCATATATTATAAGGCTACATCTGAGCGATCATCCGCTCATGTGTATAGTTACTGTAAACCCTCTCTTATGATTCTTCCTCTTGATATCCCAACAACTATTTGGTTAAAATTGTAAATCTATTTCAACAGTTAGAGACATTTTTTGTTATTCCATTGTAATAAGTTGATAGCCTGCTTGAATATAAAATATGTTACTTTCTAATAATTATCTACATTATGAGATATTATACTTCTATTATAAATGCAAAAAATTGTGCGTGTGTGCGTGTGCGTGTGCATGAGCGTGTGGTGTGTATTTGTATGCGTGTGTACATTATTTTCTTAGATTTACGCGAATATTTGACATTTGATATATAACTATTATTTCGGAAGTTTCGCTATTTTTTGATAACATCAGGAACCAAAAATTAGAGTAAATCACGAAAAAAACCGAAAAGATAGTTTTATATGTGTGTACAGATGTGCGTCTATGTGCGTCTGTGTGTACGTGTGTTTACTACACCTCCACTTTGAAACAGCTGGATGTATACATAGATAGAGTATGCCCTAGAGTAACATATAGGTTACTGACTGTTGGTAATAAAATTTGACAAAAGTTGACCTTGCTTGTATATAATATTATATGTAATGACAAATAACAAAAGGCACCTAGGGACATACTCGAGTGAAGCGAGACTAAGTTATTTGGTAAAGTCGGTCGTTAAGCCTTAACACTTCGCGTTTTAGGACATCTGCAGACAATGTATAAATTTTTAATATTTCTAGCACGAAAGTATGTATATCATCATTAAGAGGCCAGAATAGATCTCTCCAACTTAATTCTTAGTAGAAAGCTTACACTTAAAGTACTGTTCTTTGTGAAGCTCAAAAGGAAATTGGACCATAACGTATTTGTATTCAGCCCTTTTTAACGTCCCATTGCTGGGCACGGGCCTCCCTTCAATACGAGGGACGCGGACTTCACATGTCTTTCGAAAACTTGCTAGGTTCTCTCAGACATGCAGGTTTCCTCACAATATTTTCCTTCACCGTAAAGCAAGTGGTAAACAATCACGTTAGAAATGATTCATACATGAAAATATCAGACGTACGAGACCCAGAATTTAAATCCGCTTCACTCGGTTTCCCAAGCGAGCGCATTACCACTGGGCTACCACTGCCTCATAATGTATTTATGATTTTCAGTGACCTTTCTTATAGAAATAAATGACTTTAACTATACTTAACATGTTAAAAAAATAAACTTTGTTGAAGTGTACGGACTAACAATCATAAACAAAAAATCGAATAGAAATATTTGCTTTAAATAACCGAACCTATACTTATATTATATTATAAAGATAAAGAGTTTGTTTGTTTGTTTGTTTGGTTGAACGCGCTAATTTCAGGAACTACTGGTTGGAATTGAAAAAATCCTTTTGTGTTGGATAGTACATTTCTCGAGAAAGGCTTTAGGCTATATATCATCCCGGAAAAATGTACGGTTCCCGTGGAATAGATTTGTTTTTCTCTATGGACAAACCCGAAGTGAAGCGAGTGTGAAGTCTCTTGTCAAATAATAAATAGTAATAATAATAAACAAAAACTAATCAGAAAATACAATATAAAGAAATATATTTTCTGAAAACAATTTCTAGATCAAATGAATTTACGAATACGTTAAGAATTACGAAAATTTGTTGTGAAATATAAATCTAATATATTTAAACGAGCAATTCTTGTATATTTATATCTTTATTTATCTATTTATACCAGCGATCCCGGAAACGGCTCTAACGATTTCGATGAAATTTGGTACGTGGGGGTTTTCGGGGGCGAAAAATCGATCTAGATTAGTCTCATGTCTGGGAAAACGCGTGTTTTTGAGTTTTTATGCAGTTTTCTTTTGCATTATTCTACGCAGAATAGCCTCGATAATTTCTTACAATCATGCGTAAGCATCGTGGTCAAGCGACCAAGGTACAAGATTAACAAATCAATAGATGTGTCTGAGATCGAATCTCGATCGGATACAAAGTTTTACTTTTTTTTTGTATTTATTCAAGTTTTTAGTTCTTTTTATCTTAAAAATACGATATAACAAACAAGTAAACCGAGCGAAGTCCGGTCGCCAGGTACTTGAATTTGTTATTTATGGTTGATACGTATATTTGCAATTTAAAAATGGTAGCAATATCCGCATCGAGGACATATCACGTACAACTCTGGTCTAAAACAAAACGATCATTTTTTGCTTTGTATTTAACTCTGGTCGGGTTGCTAGCATGTAGGGGTCTTGGGTTCAAGTCCCGGGTCAGGTCAATAAAGGGATTTTTGTCAAGAAATTCTGAGTATACACTGTAGTTAGAGAGTGAAAAGAATGAATGTAGTTGTATTTGCGCGCATACTTGTGTTTGCTTGCATGACTTACCTCAGTGAAATTGGGCGAATTAGGTTAGGAAAACATGATTATTATAATAAGTAATAGGAGCAATAATGTTATTTCAATTATAAACGCGATTTGTGAATGAGAGCATATACGAGTGTGCTTACTCCTTCACGCTATATCGACTCAATGACTGAATGTTGTTGTAGAAGCAGATAGTTGATAGTAATAATAATATATTAATAAAACTAATTAAGCATAGTATATATTTTGTACTTGCTAGGGTTGGTTTGTTATATCATAAATATAATTAGGTTATATTTAAAAAAGCATCTCTAAATGCTCTTAAATAAGGAATAGCTTACAAAAATTAAGTTGATAAACTTTTATTCCTATTAGAGATTAGCCTAATAACCTTCCTCAATAAACGGACTATCTAATACAAAAATAATTTTTCAAATCGGAGTAGTAGTTCCTGTCATTAGCGCGTTCAAACATACGAACAAACAAACAAACAAACAAACAACTATATCTATAATATTAATATAAATATAAGTACTTTTGAATCGTCACTGTTTATATTTTGAAAATTTAAATAAAATATCAGCATGTATGTATATGTAAGCTTGTGAGAGATCTACCACCGGCTCGGAAGGCAGTTTTATTGAGAACAATCGGCGAGAAACTCAACATATAGTACTCCAATTACTTTAAAATCCCATAAGCAATATTATTAAAAATGAGATCAATTAAATATTATCAGTATTTCAGGTGCTGCTTTGATGAGAGAGCCGAGTGCAAGCAGGCGACTCCACCGCCGTCGAGCCAGGAAGTTACGGCGTGCGTGATCCGCGGTAGCCACACTGGACGCACAGGTAAGAAGTTACTTTATGAAACTCTTACCTCACCTTTACTCCTTCCCTATGAAATTTTCCTTCCTTTTTTAGGAAAAAAAAAATGGAAACCTAATCATTTTATCATGTTCATCTGTCCGTATGGCACAGACATTTTTCTGGAAGACTATACGTCATTTTATAAAATGTCTGGGTTTTGCGTTTTTATCTGCTGAGTACGTCGAAGTAAATTAAGGAATGTGCGGAATATAACTCGCCCATGTTGATGTTTATTAGAATTTACTGCACAAACCAATACTGTTGCAACCTATCTAAGACTATAAACCCCACCCGTTAACTTTTAACCAGAACAGTACTGATTCTTTATTTAAGCTGTTGGAACTTTTTAGTGTGTGAACTTTAAAGCTCTATTTCTATATTTCTTATTCGGAACCTATTATTTATTATTTGACGACAAGTTTGGCTCAGTTTGTAGTGACCTAACTTGCTGTGCCAGCGGTCGCAGGTTCGAGTACCGCTGGGAGATTCATTTGTGTGATGAGCACAAAAGTTTGTACTCCAGTTATGGGTCTTTATATTTATAATATGTATGTATTTAAAGTTACATATGTGTAGTGTATCAACTATCTGGTATCCATAACACAAGCTTCGTAGCTTACCATGAAACCAGAAGGTGCTGTGTGTTAATATCCCAACATATTTATTTATTATTATTTATTATTATTCTTACAAGTTTCATTGTTAATGTTTAAGACTTTTTTTTGTATAAGATTACGGAAGTTAAAAAAGTTATAGTTGTACTGATGTTTCTGAGCTTATTTTAGTTTGAATAAAGTAACTAGAAACTAAAGATATTTTGAATTGTTTTGTTTATTGTGCAACAGCTTACAACAATGCAGCAGCAGGTTTACAATATTTATCTAAATCATATTAATTTCAAATTAAATATTTATATTTATGTTATTATTTTAGTCTTAGGTCAATATTTACTCCAAGCGAAAATCAAACTGATGACCTTTTACATACAAAAACTGTGCCAGTATTTCTGACCACACATCCAACTGTAACCCGTTTCTGTTTTGTATCTATTGAAATTACTATAAATCTCATCTCAATCAATAGTAATCAAGCTCTACTACGTGTTGTCTATAACAGAAAAACATCGGTATTATATTGTTATTGTACAACCTAAGCCAGTTGCTTTGTTATTGTTATGGATATATTATACACTTTCTTAGTTTTTTCTCCTCGCCACTGTATTTTTTTGCTGAAATAACATTTTATTTTCATGAAAAAATCTTATCTCATAAAGGAGTCAATTGGATTTCAGTTTCTTTTTGCTCAAATTGACAACACAATCCCTAAACAAATCTATTTTAGTGTTTTAATGCATATTTTCATATAATAAATCATTTTATATATATTAATTTTTCATATAATAAATCATTTTATAAATATTTTCAGAAATCGTAAGCCAGCACACTGTATATGATTTTTAGTATGCATTTTCAGCTACATAAATGGAGTCAAAATTCCCTCGTTAGCCATACAATGTACGTTCTCTCTTTTATCTGGGACAAAATTCAGCAAAATGAAATTTGTATAGTATATTTTTGCTGTCTTTAAATTATTTTATAAAGTTACTTACTTAAAAAAATATATAAAATCTAAGCATATTTGTTTATCAAGAACTTACATTTTCTAAAAACAAGGTATAGGTTCTTTACGTCAGAGTTCAGACTAAATAATTATATAGACGGAGTTCGCATATATTGTTGGCGTAGGTAGAGAACTAAATAACTCAAATATTCTAGTTTGGAGAAAATCGCAATTTACAGATTTTTTTTCCAATTTGTTGGCATAATCAATAAATGAGGGAAAATTTTACAGTCGGTAATTTTATATACTTTAGGCCCCTTTGTCTTTTATTTTATGTTTAATCAAACTAAACTCTACCTTAAAGTATGAAAAAGTAAAAAATAAAAAACTAAGTTATCTAATTTTGCCACAACTAATTATTGCAAGTATGCCGCAATTATCTATTTATTTAGGCTAGTTGTTTAGTTTTCCTACGCGTTAGACGCATACAGTAGAATAAATTAAGGTCAAATAAGTGCAGTTATATTTTTTCCGGTTCCGGTGGTCTAACTGAGGAGACGCGTGTCAGTGCCCTCCGGAAGAAATAATAGTAAACCCGTATTTAAACGTAACAAAAACAAGAAATAAGTGATAATAATTGGACAATAGAACACTACAAGCAAGATAAGTGGAAAAACAGTGCGAAATCCTTGAACTGCAACAGGAAAACAGTGATCATATTCATCATAATAATTATCATCACGATCTTAATATGTCAAAGTGTCAAATCAATACCAACAAAACGGAATAACTCAGTGCTACCATATCAAATTAAAAATTGTACATTCATTCAAGTGACAGTAAAAAGCATTTACGAAACGTTTTTACCACAGATCATATAAAAAATATACTAATAGTTTACTAATGCAAATAACGATGTCAGAAGAAATGTCATTAACTACACTTTATAATATGATGAAATTAGAAATGGAAAAACAAGCTACTTTGATAAAAGACAATACAAAAATGATTATGATGACCATAGACGATAAAATCAAACCACTAATTGAAGAAAATGATAAACTTAAATTAGAAATCAAATTATTAAATAGCAAATTAATTTCTATAGAAAACACGACAAGAAGAAACAATATTATCATTCACGGATTCAAAGAAACAGAAGGCAAATATAGTGAACTATACAACAATATTACAGAAGTACTTAGAAAACTGGGTGTCAAAATCGATGAATATGACATAAATAAATTACAAAGAATTGGAAAACAAGCAAATGGAAAGACAAGGCCTGTATTGATCACTCTCACAACACATAATAAAAAAATAGAGATTCTAAGAAATAAAAAGAAAATGCCTGAACCAACATACATCACGGAAGACTTCTCCAAAGAAACTTTAGAAAAACGCAAAGTATTACAACAAGAGTTGCAACGAGAGAGGGAAAAAGGGAATGACGCATACATTAAGAATAACAAAGTAGTTACGAAAACAAAAGGAAACGAAAAAAGAAAAAGAGAGACCTCAATATCACCTGCACCACACAGTCAACAGGTGAAGGATAGTAATAATAAGAATACTCTAACTCCAGCAAAAATACATAGAACAGATCCATTCGCATACATGAGGTCTAGATCTCACTCTTTGACAGAAACAACTAAACCAAATGCATAGGAATCACAAGACATCGGTAGCCGGACTAAAACAATAACCGTAAGCAAAAAACATTTTGAAAAGAAATATCACCCCAACCCGGCTGGTCACCGTGGGGTAAGAGACCAAAACCCCCTAGGTTTACCTCCCAAAAACAAAAATGAAAATCAAAATACACAAGAACAAGAAACAAGATCTGCAAAAAACAAAAGAAACAGTATTTATATATCAACACTTAACACTCGTACTTTAAGAACAGATGAATCCCTACAAGAACTGGAACATGCCTTAGAGTTTATAAACTGGGACATTATCGGCCTAAGTGAAGTGAGGAGGATGGGCGAAAAAATTCAACAGCATGAGAACTACATTTTCTGTCATATAGGAAACACTCCAGGCCTACATGGTGTAGGATTCCTGGTCAAAAAATACTATAGCGAATGCATACAGTCTTTCACTGGAATCTCTGAACGAATTGCAAAACTCAATATAAACCTTCCAGACTATGAAACTATATCAATAATCCAAATATATGCACCTACAGAGGTTGCACCAAAAGACATAAAAGACTCATTTTATGAGGACCTGGAGAAAACACTTGCAAGTGCACACAAAACAATCTTTTTAATGGGGGATTTCAACGGGCAGGTAGGTGAGAGGCTACCAAATGAGGATAGAATATTAGGTCAGTTTAGCACAGGAAAAAGAAACAATAATGGACAAAGACTCGTGAATCTGGCACAGGCGCATAACCTCAAAATCCTAAATAGCTTTTTTAAGAAAAACACAAATAAAAAATGGACCTGGATATCTCCTGATGGGAATGTGAAGAATGAGATAGATTTTATAATCTCAAATAAACCCCAATTCTTCAAAGATGTAGATACAATTAATGAATTCAACTTTAACACCAACCATCGAATGGTAAGGGGAAAAATTTACCTAAAAAAGCCCAAGAAAAGGAGACAGTGCATCAAAAAAAGAATCCAACCAAATCAAATCCCTCTTTCCATCCCAGATAACTTGTTGACAACACTGAAGGAGAAGACATTAGCTTGTAACAAGATTGAAAAAATACAAGAAAAATATAATCTACCATGCATCAAAAATAAGACATCTGGGAAGATTGAAACAAAACGGCCCAAAATTATAGAAATAGCTACAGAATTCTATAGCAAACTATATGATGACAAAGACTATACAAGCACACAATACCTACAGGGAGACATCGAAGAGGCTATCCTTCCAATACTAGAAACCGAAGTAAGAAAAGCCACACTATCCCAAGGAAACTACAAAGCCCCCGGGGAAGATGGAATAACAAATGAAATTCTGAAAGCCTGCCTAGACCATGTTATAGAGGCCATTACAAATTTATTTAATAATATTCTAACTGAAGAAATAATCCCAAAACAATGGACATCATCAACTATCATTTTGTTACATAAGAAAGGCTCCAAAGCAGAAATAAATAACTACAGACCGATTAGCCTCATCTCCAATCTGTACAAGATATTTGCAAAGGTAATATTAAACAGAATTAGCTCAGTATTGGACGAAAATCAGCCAAGAGAACAAGCGGGATTCCGAAGCGATTTCTCTACAATAGATCATATTCATGTGATAAAACAAATTATTCAAAAAAGTAATGAATATGGAAAAATATACTATTTGGCATTCGTGGACTACAATAAGGCATTTGACTCCCTGAGACATACATACATTTGGGAAGCACTGCAATCACAAGGAGCACACCCAAAGTATATTAGGATAATAAAGAAACTATACAATAAATCAACATCAAAAATCCAGACAGAAAGGAAAGGCCCAGCTTTCCAAATAAAAAAGGGAGTGCGACAAGGTGACCCCCTCTCACCCAAACTGTTTTCAGCGGTATTGGAACACATATTTAGGAGATTAAATTGGGATTCATTTGGAATAAATATAAATGGCGACAAACTTAACCACCTAAGATTCGCAGACGACCTGATCTTGCTCAATGAAAATCAAGAAGGTTTATAAATAATGCTAACCCAATTATAAAGAGAAAGTAAAACTGTAGGGTTGACTATGAATCTAGATAAAACAAAAGTAATGATAAATCATATAAAATCACCCATCTTTCTAAATTCTAACCAAATTGAATATGTCGACGAATATACATATCTTGGACAAATTATTGCACCGAAAAATCAGATGCAGAAAGAAATAAATGTCAGAATAAGTAAGGCTTCGAAAAGATTCTGGTCCTTCAAAGAAATTATGAAGAATCCACACATACCCCTAAAAGACAAAACTAAAATATTCAATTCATGCATACTACCATGCTTAACCTATGGAGCACAAACTTGGGCCCTCACTAAGAAGCAAAGTAGAGCATTAAGAGTGTGCCAAAACAAAATGGAAAGAAGTATTCTAAACATTAAGCTACGGGATAAAATCAAACTAACGAATATAAGGAATAAGACAAAAGTTACAGATGTCACATATACAGTGAGAAAACTTAAGTGGAAATGGGCAGGCCATATGATAAGAAACAGGAAGGAAAAATGGACAAAAGATGTTACTGTATGGTATCCTAGAGATGGCAAAAGACGGAAAGGACGTCAAAAAATAAGATGGGAGGATGACATCAAACAAATAGCTACAACAACATGGCAAAGAAAAGCTGCAAGCAGGGAAATATGGGAAACCCTAGGGGAGGCCTATGCCAAATGGCAAGCTGATAATAACACTACCGATGTCAAATATTAAATTGTTACTATAAAATAAAATTAAACTCAATAAAAAATATGTGAATTGTACATAAGTGAAAATATTACTATATAATAATCAGTAATAATTCAAATTATTAGCAAGATTATATGCAAAATGATATCATAGTAGGTAGAATTAAAAATTAAAATAGAACTGAAAAAAAAAGTCTGAAGTAGAATTAAATAATATAAAAATAAAACTATTGTCATACAAAGACAAGTAATATTTATAAAAAATAATAATAATAAATTACCATGATTAGTATGCAGAAATAAGAAAGATGTTAAATTAAATTAATAGAATTAAAATTACAAGTAAAAAAATGAAATAAATAAAATATAAATAAAACTTCTTTTTTATGTAATAATAAGTGTTGTCAATGTTAGTAAGTATGTAAATTAAAATGATATGTTACAATGTATAAAATAGAAATGAAATGTAAGTACTTTTATATAATAATAAATAATATTTTAAATTAGTAGCATGATAATATTGTAAAATAATATTACAGCATGTACAATAATTTACAATATGATGTAACAATAATAATTATCAAAATGTATTTAAATTATCAGAAATAAAGGCTATTTGTATTTGTAAGTGCAGTATTGAATTTGTCAACCTCAAGATATCATTAAATATGAAAAATAATTTCTTTGATAATGTTGAAAATGATGATTTCAATAAATTACTTTAAATAATTTATCAATAATTATAGAATTAAAAATGTATGAATGAAACAACTCAAGTTATTTAGTATTCCGTGAACTCTATTTATTTTATTACTAGCAACTCACCCTCGCTCTGCTCGGGTTCGCTCCTAGTTACGTTTTACGTTTAGCTCAGAGATGAGATATTTTCCCGCAATAAAAAGTATCCTATATGTTGACCCGGATAACCATCTATCATTATACCAAATTTTATTAAAATCTGTCCAGTGGTTTTCCCGTGATGCAGTAACAGACAGATAGGCAGACAGACAGACAAAAATTCTAGAAACTATAGATTTGGCTTCTGTATCGATAATAAAGTTTATTTCAATAAGATTTTACAAAAAATATTTGATGTACAGATTCGGCTTAGTTACAATTTTATTATAATATGTATAGATAACATTTTGAGTTAAAGAAAAATTAAACAACTTATTTTATTTAAGTCATTAAACATTCCACTGATCATAAAGTACAGTTATCGATTTATTTATTGAGTTGATTATTTTTCCTTCTACTATTTAGTTCTACTTTCAACATATTTACTTTACCATTTGGAATACAAAAATGGCTATATTTTTGAAACGGGACAAGATACAAAAATGCTTGTGAGAGTAAAATTAATTGGGGCATTTTTTGAATGTTACGAAAATGATTAAAATTTCAATATGGCCATAACCGCAGTTGTTTAATTTTCCACCTACGCCGACGATATAAATCACGAAGTTAGCTTTTATTTATTAACATTTGTTTACTTATCATTTAATATACAAATTCTCATTTGTATACTAATTTGGAACATTATTATTTGGCTTCACGTTTAATTTGAAATGACGAAACGTTTGGTTTGGTTCGTAGTGATCCTACTTGCTGTGCCAACGGTCGCGGGTTCGAGTCCTGCTGGAGGTATTCATTTATGTGATGAGCACGAATGCTTGTACTCCAGCCATGAGTGTTTATATTTATAATATGTATGTATTTTAAGTTATATAAGAGTAGTGTATCAACTATCTGGTATCCATAACACAAGCCTCGTAGCTTACCATGGAACTAGATGGTGCTGTGTGTTAATGTCCCAACATATTTATTTATTTATTTAATTCCTTGACACTCTGTCTATATTATTCCTTAGTAAGACTTAGTTATGCCTTTAAGTTTCTACAAGTAACATATATTATTTTTATACATACAACTTTTTCATCCTATTTCATTTTTTTTATCGATTCTTTTAAAAATAAAAATATTTTTCTTCACTAATCAAGACTTAGCTGCACTTCTTTATAACTATATTTAGGTATAGTCTAGAAAAACGCTTTTTATTGTTTTACCCTTTCTAACCCCAACTAATATTAATAAGGCGAAATGCAAAAAAAAAAATACTTATAGATTTGTCCTCATTTCACGAAGTAAGAACAAACAAAAGTGTACGCTTTATTTTTTAATAGAGATTATAAAAAATATACTATACGAGTACAGTTGAATTGAGAACTTACTTCTATTTTTGAAGTCGGTTAAAAAGAATCTTTATAACCATTTTATAAGTCTAGAGAAGATTCTCTGGATAAGTTTTAACTTTTAGTTATTCGATGTTTTTAGTTTTCGTCCCTTGGGCTCTTTTGAGTGAAGATAATAGTTAACCTTTATAGTGTTTGAATGACAGCTAAAAACATTCTAGACAAAAGTTACCTTTAGCAAGTTTCCAAGAAAGGAAAACGACAATGTAACATCGTACTCGAAACTTATAGAAGAGAAATATATTATATCTTTTACAGGGTTACATAAACTTTGTTTTATTAAGCTATGTTACATATTTATTGTATAATAAAAAGAAATGTTTGCTTTGTTTTTTTTTTTTTTTATAATAAGGAAATAACGTTTAATGGTGTTGTACGGGAAAACAATTGAATGTAGTTGTGGTACAGTATTTTTGACCGACTTCGAAAAGAAAGTACTATTTTGAGTGTGTGTTTTTTTGTATGTTACGTAATATCTTCGTTGGCTGCGAAAGAATATATATGATCCTCACCTCAAGGGTATACTGAGTCAATGAATTTTTAGAAAAAGTATATGTATGTATGTATATATATATATATATATATATATATATATATATATATATATATATATATATATATATAATAAGGTAAAAGTCAGTGTACCCTTTGAGTTAATAAATAACATAATAACTTGATGACCAAATTAAAATAGAAATATAAACATTATTAATATGAAAGTTTGTCATAGTATATGGATGTCTGTTACTCTTTCACGCCAAAACGGCTAAACGGATCTGGATGAAATTTGACACAAAGATAGATTATAGTCTGGAATAACACATAGAGTACTTTTTATCCCGGAAAAATGTACGGTTCCCGAGGGATAGATTTGTTTTTGTTTTCCTAGTAGAAATGTATAGTAATACAAAGTAATAGAGATTCAAAATGGTCGACCACTTTGATCATTACTGTTCTTTTACAAAAAATATACGAGTAAATATGGCAACAAAATCTGACAATAAAGTCTGTCTGAGAAGAAATAATGTTAGTACAAACTATACTAATGATGTCCTTCCACTAAAAGTAGGGACTTTTCCGTTCCGTCTCGTTAATGTTAACGGTTTATTAATGTTTGTGTTTAATCCTCTGTGTAAGTTTTATATAAAAATATTAAATGTATAAATGTCAAATATTCGCGTAAATCTAAGAAAGTGTTATATATTAAATGTAATGAAATTACATTATAAACTAACATTTTTCCTAAAATAACTAGAATTAACTAACCACTTATTTCTAATTAAGATTTTTATGTATATATTAGTAATAATGCTGTCTTTTTTTGTAGGTTCAAGGTTTATTAACGACTAGCGAACTCACCCTCGCTTCGCACGGGTTCATCCCTAGATGATAAATTGACATAACTTTTTATTTATAAGCCGATAGAAATAAAACATACTAAATGTTAAGTAAAGCTTACCACAATACATTAGTGAAAACTGCACCCAAATCGGTTAAGCCGTTTCTGAGATTAGCGCACACAAACGCACAGACAAACAGACAAAAATTCTAAAAACCATTGTTTCGGGTTCTATTTCTGTAATAAAGGCCCCAACGACAGTTTTTCTCAAATATCTTTCATGTACAGACGGCGATCAGTTACACTTTTATTATATGTATAGATTTACTCTCTATTTTACACATTAAATTTTAATAGTTTAATTTTACCAACCAATCTCTTTCGTATCTTCTCCATTCTGCACGAAACTGGCGAACTAATGTGTGCTTAACTGGTATGCTTTAAAGCCATTAACAAGTGAATTGAATTGAATTGAAATAATAGTAGTATATCAAAGTCTCTAGACATTTGCTGCTCATAGTGATTGCATGCATGCATTCAGCCCTTTTTAACGTCCCACTGCTGGGCACGAGCCTCCCTTCAATACGAAGGGGATCAGGCCATAGTCCACCACGCTAGCCAAATGCGGGTTGGCGGACTTCACATGTCTTTCGAAAACTTATTAGGTTTTCTCAGACATGTAGGTTTCCTCACGATGTTTTCCTTCACCGTAAGGCAAGTGGTAAGCATGTTAGAAATGAGTCGCACATGAAAATATCAGAGGTGGAGAGGAGTGGAGAGGAGCGAGACCTGGGATTTGAACCCGCTTCACTCGGTTTTCCAAGCGAGCGCGTTACCACATGGCTACCACTGCCAATCATAATGTTTGATTACTTAAAAAATAATTACTCTCGTTTTTTAGGCTTTTTCATAACAAGATTTTTTAGGTGACAGTGAATTTTATTCATTAATAAAGCAAGTAATTGAAATAAATATTTTTTCTTGACTTCTACAAATAAAAATACTCGTAATATTCTTTAAGCTAGAACAAAGGAAACTAAATAATGAACATGCCTTTTAAAAATAGCCTGTCCGTGAACGTCAGTTACCGAATATTGATCAGGCATAATATTGTGTGATAAGGAATTTAGCTTGTTTTTTGTATGTTATTGGCATTTGTTTGTTTTTCATTATTTCTTTAACATTGTCTATTTAATAAATATTAAACAATCTTATCTATACATATAATAAAATTCTGAGTCGAATCTGTACATTAAATATTTTTTTGGAAAATCTTATTGAAAATAGTCATTATTATCCATGCAGAGGCCGAGTTTTTAAAATTTTTGTCTGTCTGTCTGTCTGAGAACGCATCAGGAGAAAACCACTGAACAGTTTTTGATGACATTTGGTTTGATGATCGCTGGTTATCTGGGTCAACATTTCGTATACTTTTTACTACGGGAAAATGTCTCTGAGAAATCTATAATAACCTTAAAACGTAGGGACGACCCCAAGCGGAGCGAGGGTGAGTCGCTACATAATTTAATAAATTTATTTTGAGACGAGAGTCTCTTTAACTTTCTTTGTCACCTGTAAGTGAGTCTTTGGAACACGGTTTTCGGTCGGTTTTTTTTTTTACAGATCTTTTTTTTTTACTTTTTATATTATCTTATCCGAATCAATAATTATGATACCATTTATCAAAGGCACAATTTGCTTCTAGTATTTATTGAGTTAGAGTGTGCTGATAAATTTATCAACCAGATGAATAAAACACCTGGATTCTGAAAGACTGATTAATGATTATAATGAAATTAACGCGTCTGTCAATTTAACAGCTCTGTAAAATCAATTTAAGTTCCTGAAACATTGTTCAGAGAAAAATTTTAGTGTAGTTTATTTTTAACTAGCCTTCGCTTCGCTTCTATAGCCTATAGCCTTCCTCAGTTAACGGGCTATCTAATGCAAAAATAATTTTTCAAATCGGAATAGTAGTTCCTGAAATTAGCCCGTTCAACCAAATAAATAAACAAACAAACAAACTCTTCAGCTTTATAATGTTAAGAAGCTTTATAATGTTAGTAGATATTAGATTATGGTTACTCTGTTAAAATTCAACATAATATAACATATCGTACTATTCATCATTCTAAACTTTCAAATAGACCTTAATTTATAGTTGACTAATTTTTTTCAAACTTCAAAGTCTCCTATAGGCTTCTAAAAGAAACATATTTCACATAAAACTTTTTACTATTTCTCAAAGCTTGTTTATTATTTTTCCATGATTATTGAGACCAACGTTTACAACACTTTAATAATTCATCGCATCTGTAAGTTAGTATTATTTTATTGCCGCCACCGGCAGTACGTAGTAACTTTGTAAGCGATCTGGGAATCGTAAAATAGAGAGTTCATAGAATTTATATATGATATTTGTCTTGGTGACGTAGTGGAAAGCATGTACGGCTGCAGATCCGGAGGTCCTAAGTTCGAATCCCGGGTCAGGTCAAGTTTATTTATTAAGCCTTTTTGATAAGAAATTAACAGCCTGGAGTTGGGAAGTTTGTAGTGTTTTACTCTCATGCCTAGGAAAACATATAGCTGTCAGTCCTGTGCCTAATCTCTAACCGGTCGTGTCGATATAATAAAATAGTAACAAAGTAAAATTTGTACATGAAAATTCTTTAAAAACAATGACTGTTAAGTATTTTGTACATAATAGTAGACTGTACTGTAGTACCTAGATTCCAAAATAATAGTTATTGAAAATGTTTGTCTATTTTTCTGTATATATGCATTTCACGACAAAAGTACTGAATCGATTTTAACTTATGTAGTAATAACTTAACAAAACTCGGGTCAACATTTAGGATACCTTTTACCTACTATTGAATTTTCCAATTTCATTGCCACGGAAAAAATCAATAATTGATTCTGTCGGGTCATCCTTAGAAAACAGGGCTAACACTAGTTTAACCCTTACGAGTAGAGATTTGTCAAAACAATATACTAGAAAAATGTAGGTCTTAAAAAGGCCTACAGAAAACTCCGAAATAATATAATATGTCTATCTCCTAAGATATACTTACAATAAATATTTTTATCTATGAAATAAGTATTCGTTTTCAATATAATGCTAATATTATAATGCAAAAATATATGAGGAAGTGAGTGAATTTGTTATCTCTTTACACCAAAAGTCTCTACGAATTTAAATAATGTTACCTACTTATCGAGAGGAACCTATGTTCTGGATTAACATAATAATATCAATGTAGGTACTAGGATAATTCTTTTTCAACTGTAAAAATAATAGCTACTTCCTCTCGCATCCCCAGTCTCACTGTCCCATAAAACCTGCAAACACTTTCTAAAGCCATCGACTTTAGAATGGAGAGTGATAAAAAAAGACGAAGCCGATGTATTTCTTCTACCTTACGCAGAAGTTTGTATTGCGGGGAAAATGTATACAATGGTAAAATTGGAAGCTCGTCCTAAATATTCACTTACAATCTTATTAATTAAAAAAAAAATTAATCTTACGTTAACTTAACTCTTTATTTCACATTTTTTCAACGACGACACGTTTGGCTTAGTTTGTAGTGACCCTACTTGCTGTGCCAGCGGTCGCGGGTTCGAGTCCCGCTGGGGATATTCATTTATGTCATGAGAACGAATGTTTGCTCTCCAGTCATGGGTGTTTATATTTATATTAAGTATGTATTTAAAGATATATATGTGTAGTGTATCTACTATCTGGTATCCATAACATAGGCCTCGTAGCTTACCATGGAACTAGATGGTGCTGTGTGTTAATGTACCGATATATTTATTTATTTACATTTATTAATGCTAGTTTTTGCCGCGACGTCGCTCTCTCGCGCTTCCTGTGTGTGCTGTGATAAGTGGAACGGGGATCAGTTTAGCCGTTTTCATTTCATAGTATCTTTCATACTTTAATATTATAATATGAATATATTACAGCATCACAAATAGCATAATAGTCATGTACTAATAATTTAGTCGCAAAGCATATATTTTATCTACAAAATTAGATTTATGATCCAATAAGATGATTGATCCATGTTACGTTAAAATATGTAACGATATATTTTATCCCTCACGAGAGGTAATAAAATGTCACTTTAGCTTGGGTCAACTTTAGGAGAATTAATTTTATTTAAATATTAGCGACTCACCCTCGCTCCGCTCGGGTTCGTCCCTACTTACGTATTAAGCTTTCGTATAGATTTCTAAGAGGTGAGATATTTTACCGCAGTGAAAAGTTGCTATATGTTGACCCGAATAACCAGTTATCATCATACCAAATTTCATCAAAATCTGTCCAGTGGTTTTCTCGTGATACGGTCACAGACAGACAGACACAAATTCTTAAAACTATAGATTCGGCCTGTGTATCGATAATAATATCTATTTCAATAAGATTTTTCAAAAAAAAATTATTAGTACAGATTCGGCTTAGTTACAATTTTATTGTATGTATAGATTAGTTACTAAGCGCGTGTTACGACGCTATCCGACTGCTCATATGATTTTCAACCAAATCTTCCCACGAGTGTTTATGGTGTTCAATTCAATTTATTGTTGTTATTAATAGCTTTAAGGTGTGCCAATCGATCATAAATTACTTTGATATTGTCACGTAAAATGGATAAGACACGAGTGAGATTAGTCTGTAAAGTAAGATTATTATACGATATTGAATTTATATAAAGAAAGAAGTAAAAATAAATCCCTTGTGTATCTTGAATCTAAAACAAAAGTCGTCATAATAAAATGTATAACAAAATTAAAACCTTATTTGAAAATAAGTTTTCAGTAAATCGATTCAACAGATCATATTCTATCTCGTTTTTAATAGTTTCAATAACAATAGAAATTTGTATGTAGTAGTAGTAGTAGTATTCAGCCCTTATTCACGTCCCACTGCTGGGTGCGAGCCTCCCTCCTTTGTATCATTTTATTACATGGGGGATCAGGCTCATAGTTTACTCTACTACTCAGGATCATAGTCCACCACGCTGGTCAAGTGCGTGTTGGCGGACTTCACATATTCGAAAACTTGCTAGGTTCACTCAGACATGCAGGTTTTCTGACGATGTTTTTCTTTTTTAAATAAAAAAATTGAGCTTTATTAAAATTTGTGGTTACACCAAACATTTTAATCTCAAAAGCGAATTGGAACCTTTTAATTTGCAACTTTTCAAATATGTAAAATGCAAATACAACGATTCATTAGGTACCATAGAATTGTCACAAGATAAAACTAGAAAGTATATTAGTAACTCTTGAATACTCGTAGCTACTAATAAACCTATGAATTTGCTCATTTGATTAACTTTATCATCGAATCTCGTACTTACAGTTAGTTCTAGGCATATTTTTTCAGTTTATTAAACTATAATTGAATAATTATTGTTTAGGTTTCTCTATCGTATAAAGAATGAAATGAATAAAATCAAAAACAGGAGCATTTTTTTAAATGAAAATGATTTTTCACCCAGCTATTTCCAACAAACATTTTCCACCACACTGCTACTATGCCTTTGTACGTTTTACGTGTTGTCTCTAATGAACTGTGATATTTTAAATAAAACTATCTTTTAGGATATTTTCGCGGATTTAATTTGAGTTTTGGTTCCCGACGTTTCGATTGCTTTACAGCAATTATGGTCACGGGAGAGACTAAGGTGTTAGGTGTAAGGTGTGAGTGGCTTCCTAGTATAGTACTTCAAACTAAAGAATTATGTCAGATTGATAATAAATTATTATAACTCATATTTAATTTTATTGTTTCTTAGAGCTGGATGGACTAGAAGGAGAGGATTGTGTTTAGCAGCGGTTCGCAAAGCACTGTTTTGGGAAGCAGCGCGCACCCCGCCATGCCCACGCTCGTCGTCTCAAGGGCTATTACTCAAGTAAGATTTTTAAGTAGATCTTTTATATTAATTTACATATACAATAATTTGAACTTATACAATCATAATAGAGTTAGACAAAAAGAAATGCATGGAAAACCCCTAAAATAAAACCATAATAATTATTTTTTACTGAAACTTACTGAGTGATTTTGACGTTACACTTGTAACGTTATTCATTTAAAAAATGTATGAAAATTGATTCAATTGACGAAGATATCGCGAAACACAGGAACTGAAAATATAGCCGAATCGAGTAGGCACTTGCTCCTTTTTGATGTCGGCAGAAAATATTAAACTTATTTTGTTTAGTTGCTCTGAGTGGATTCTTTGAGTAAAAATTTTATAGCATAAAATATGTTGCATGCTGGTTTTTATGAAGCTTAGCTATAATATACTCGCAACTTACCCACGGTTCGCGCAAATAGATAAAAATAGCAATTGCGAGTGTACTTTGGGAGATAGATATGTTATATTGCGGTCTTTTATATAGCCTTTTTAAGAACCTAAACTTTTCTAATAGATTGTTTTAACGTTTTCTAAGGGCGACTCCACGGAACCAGTTATTGTGATTTCCCATGGGAATTATTTTTTTTTTCCTGTAGTAAAAGGTATTGTAAAGTTGACCTGAGTAATAAGTTTTCACTACACAAGTAGTAGTCCGTTCATTATTTTTTCGTATAAAGTAAATAGATACACAAACAAATAGACGAACATTTCAATACTTATTTTTTTGTGGTCTATATTCTGTACACAATACGTAACAGTCATTGTTTTCAAAAAATATTTCATGTACAGATTTCGGTTTTGATTCTATTTTATTATATGTATAAATGACTAACAACTTGCCCTCGTCTTGTTCTGGCATCTAATGTTAATTATAAGCAGTCCTTAGACGTTATTAAGAGTTACCGTAATATATATATTTAATGTCAAATCTTCTTCTTTTTCTTTTACCCAAACATGATGCATAAATTGTTGATATTGTTGGAGCGCTCGCATGACATATAAATAGTAGTAAATTCAATTGTGAAAGCGGAACGGCTGTCACCTAAAATACAGGCTCTGGCTTAGTTTAGGAGACAGTAGTTCAACTTATTTTTTGACCCTTTTTGAACAACTTGCTTATATTACTTTAACGCCATATATTGTCACTTTATATAGTGCAATAAATAAATTATTATTAAAATTATTATTACATATTATTTAATGCCTGTCTATGGAAGCATCTATTCAACAACTTTGTCATAAATTGTTACATAATTATTTTAATAACAACACTTTATAGAGACCGTATCAATATTAGATATCTTTATTTCTTTAATAAGGAGAATGACTTGATGCAAACACTTAAAAAAAGTACCTATCATATTTTTATATCCTATTTTGATTAAGGCATATTCGATGGCTTTGCTGGCACCGACCTCAAAAAAAGGAGAGCTTTTTTTGAAGTCGGTTAAAAAGTGCATCCAAATTTATTTCATTTATTTATTAATGTACCATAAAATATATGTTATACAAAATAAAGTAACAGAATGTCGACAAAGGAAAACTTATCTCTTTAAGAGATTTCTTCCAGAAACCCTTCAAAAGTGAGAAAATAAGTTGATTTAAAGCGGTGAAGGTACAGCACAGCATTAAATGGTATAAACTTAATATTAAAATATAACAACTAAATATTATAATTATACAAAAATAAATATACACATTTATACAGTAGCTTTCGAGAATAGTGCGCACAAACTATTATTAGATATGCAATATATGTGAAAGCAAACCGAGATCTTTTTTAAAATTATGCACTTCTATCGTTTTTATTTTTGTCGTTTTTTGAAGATATTCTTTATTAGTTGACAGTAACAGTCAGTAATCTATATATCTATATATATACATAAAATGATTTGTCCTGACTGACTGACTGATCGATCAACGCACAGCCTAAACCGCTGGTCGTAGAAACGTGAAATTTAGAGGACATATTCCTTATACAATGTAGGCATCCGCAAAGAAAGGATTTTTCTAAATTCATCCTCTAAGGGGGTAAAATAGGGGATAAAAGATTGTACGAAACTCTGTTATTCTTAACGCGAAATACACGGTGTGTGGTATTTAGCTTTAAGATGAAAAATAAGAAATGTATGTATTAGATTTTTTTCGAAGTTCATCCCTTAAAAGGATAAAAGGGGGTGATAAAGTTTATATGGGCAAACAATTATTTATGATCAGAATTACTTAAAACTTGATATTAATGCTCTTCAATACAATTAAATAAATATGTATTTTAGCATTTTTTGAAATTCATCCCATAAGGCTGTCAAATAGGGGATGAAAGTTTGTATGAAACTCTGTAATTGATGCACGGAAAATGGTACTTACCTTTAAAATGAAAACTAAAACGTTACACATATAATTTTTTTTCGAAATTTATCCCTTAAAAGGGTAAAAATATAAACAGCACAACCTGTGCTGTTTATATGAGGAAAAATTTGTTTATGATCAGAATTACTTGAAACTTGGTATTAATGCTCTTCAATACAATTAAATAAACATGTATTGTAGATTTTTTTTTATTTTAGCCCCTAAGTGAGTAAAACTAGGCGGTGAAGTTTGAGTTGTTAATTATATTTAAATAGAATAACATGGCTCAAGTTCTCTGTTAGTGCACACTGTGTGGGATATAAAGCAGAGAACGGAAATTATTCCGAATCCAAAGGAGAATTATGTATAACTTTTCGGCTGGCCGCAGCAGCGACAACTATAACAGACCTAGAGCGCGAGAGAGAGAAACTAACCTATATATTTTGTGGTTCGTTTTTTTAGTGTAGACTAACTTAAGTAAATCTAGAAATAATATTAAAAAATCGATATGACAACATATAAATTCAATGGAAATTAAAACTGAGCAAATTTTTCAGTCCACGCGAGCGTAGCCGCGGGCAAAAAGCTACAACAAAATAAGAATGGTACTTTATATACGTAACTTAAAAAAGAAGAAGAAGGAGGGAACTGTAAGCTTCAGGTGTACATAGCATTGGGTCTTTAAAAATAACGTAGAGTTAGTATGTTGTTAAAAAAAACCATGTAAGCCTTGCTACATGATTCTAAAGTCGTTAACATTGTATGCGATTGTATCATTGTACTCTCTTCCTCTAACTTTGGAAAGATGTAGTAGAAAAATGTACAAAAAATACAGATACTGCAGCTTGCTAAATACCTAAAGTGTAAATTTAATTACAGAATATACGCTTAACATCTTTTAAGATACTCTATATTTTGAGTTATGATCGCTAAAATTAAATTTGTTTCCATATATACTTTCACAAATAATAAAACTTACACAAATTTATTTTTGCAAGTAATAAAGTATGTATTGCGAAAAAGTTTATTTTTTTCGTAGTTTGATCGCGGGCGAAGCCGCGGGTTCTGCTAGTTTAGATATAAATGAAAACTTTATGACTTACTGAAGCAGAAAAAGTTGAAAAAAAAAAACAACATTGCCTCAGGAATGAAGAGAAAAAATCTTTTAATTTTCATTTTTATTTAAACGTTCGTTCGTTTTACAAATTTAGTCGAAGCTATTTTTAAAACTTAAATAAAAGAGCAAATTTTGTTTATTATTTTAACTATCCAACAGAAACACGATTCTAGTATTTTCCCTTCCATTATTTCCCTAGAGTAAAGGAATTATATAAAACTTTAGCCTCTGATCTGATAAAAGCTTGTTAAATAACGGACGGCGCTATCCCTTTCTTGACAAAATTCTTCATATTTAATTTAAAATATGTCAAGTGGCATTAGCTAGTGCTTTTCGTAAATGCTATACAAAACATGATAATTGTTCTGTGATAATATTTTTTATTACTTGGCCAGCGTGGTGGACTATGGCCTGATCCCCCTCGTATTGAAGGAAGGCCCGTGCCCAGCAGTGGGACGTTAAAAAGGGCTGAATGCAATATTTTTTTTATTAAGATAAATTATATTATCTGAATATTTAATCACTAGCTTTAGTTTTTGCACTTTTATTTGATGATTTCATGATTATTTCACATAGTTTAATTATATTTACAATAGAAAATATTATTTTGTGTACCTTACACAGAAAAATATACAAACAATGTGTACTCTTTCTATGTGCTATTTCGGTATAGCAAAGTCGAGTGACGATGCTTATCGCATCTTGTATTGCCAGATTAAATCTCCTGATCTGCAACATTCAAAACATTCTTCCCTAGCAAGAATCAAAAATCACTAGTCACCCACGTAATAAAGAATTCCAATCTGACAAATGCGTCACTGAATAATGACTTTATAGTATAACTACCAACTCACCCTCGCTCAGACAGACAGACAGACAAAAATTTTAAAAACTATAGATTCGGCCTCTGTATCGATAATAATGACAATTTCTGTAAGATTTTCAAAAAAAATATTTAATGTACAGATTCGGCTAGTTAGAATTTTATTATATGTATAGATAAAGATGAGGAGAATGGCACGAATGATAACGATACTCCTTATCTTAAAACTTATACACAAAATTTAATCTTCTGACGAACCAGACATTTGTTTTTACCATGCAAACATTTATCTTGGTATAGTAATCGTAATCATTTTGTTTCTTTCTGCATAACGTGTAATTATAGCCTTTTATTGACAAATGTCATAGACTATAGATATAATAAAATTTTAATTGAACCGAATCTGTACATTAAATATTTTTTGGAAAATCTCATTGAAATATTCATTATTATCGATACAGAGTCCAAATCTATAGTTTTTAGAATTTTTATCTGTTCTCCTCTTACATCCCCCTGACTCGGTTTTTAGCTTTTTTTTCTATATACATACATTCGACCTCTACAGTTTTATTATATGTATAGATATACAATTTGGCAATTTTTATTATTATTAATAAATAACTGATTGATTGTTATATTGAATGATACTAAAATACGAAGTCTAGTTTTTAGACTCTAAGAAAACGTTGTTCACATCTGGACTAGACCTATCCCGTTCTTAACAGCTGCTATCACTAATGTTATTACATTTACTATATTAAATTGAAATGTCGCTGTTTTATTTCGGTATGTATTATATTTTATTTATATAGAGAAATAATTTGAGCAAGTTTTATTAGAAATAGTCTATAGTCCATTTCAAAGTCTTCGTCAGATACTAAGTAATATTTGAGTAAAAATACATTCTTGTATTATAATTTATTGTATTGTATTCAGCCCTTTTTTTTTAATTTTCCGCTGCTGGGCACGGGCCTCCCTTTAATACGAGGGGAATCAGGCCATAGTACACCACGCTGGCCAAGTGCGGATTGGCGGACTTCACATATCTTTCGAAAACTTGCTAGGTTTTCTCGGACATGGAGGTTTCCTCATGTGTTTTCCTTTACCGTACCGTATTATAATATATTTAAAAAATACAGATTTTGTCGATGTAGTAGTATGTCGACAAAAAATCTTTCTTTATTAAAATGCTTTATAAAACAAACATCTTTAATTTTGTACTCGTAGACCGAATTTCGACATAGAAGAATTTAATTAAGGCGTATGTTTTTGTTTGTACATTACGTCATTAATAACTGATTTCCACAATTTCTCTTTCAATTCTTTAATTCATGTGGCCGCACATTTCAAAAAAAAAACAGTAAAAATAAATGCTTCTTATAATATCGTGTAACTTCAAACTTTTAATTAAAAAGTAATTAAAAATAACCAATTATTGCATACCTTTTATCTGATGTAATAATGATATACATAATATGAATAATTACTTAGGGAGCGGCAAAATATGAATTTCATATAAAAGAAGATGAATAATTTATTTTGCCATGATGGATGCTTATGATAGTATACAGTAACACATTATCTATATATACATAAAATGCTTTGTCCTGACTGACTGATCGATCAACGCACAGCCTAAACCGCTGGTCGTAAAAACGTGAAATTTAGAGGACATATTCCTTATACAGTGTAGGCATCCGCTAAGAAAGGATTTTTCTAAATTCATCCCCTAAGGGGGTGAAACAGGGGATAAAAGATTGTATGAAACTCTGTTATTCTTAACGCGAAATACACGGTAAGTGGTATTTAGCTTTAAGATGAAAAATAAGAAATAAATGTATTAGATTTTTTTCGAAATTTATCCCTTAAAAGGGTAAAAGGGGGTGATAAAGTTTATATGGGCAAACAATTATTTATGATCAGAATTACTTGAAACTTGGTATTCATGCTCTTTAATACAATTAAATAAATACGGATTTAAGCATATTTTGAAATTCAACCCTTAAGGGGGTAAAATGGGGAATGAAAGTTTGTATGAAACTCTATAGTTAATGCACGTAAAGTGGTATTTTATTTGAAATGGAAACTAAAACAATACAGATATCATTTTTTTTTATCGAAATTTATCCCTTAAAAGGGTAAAAGGGGGTTGTACTGTTTATATGAGGAAAAATTTGTTTATGATCAGAATTACTTGAAACTTGGTATTAATGCTCTTCAATACAATTAAATAAACATGTATTGTAGATTTTTTTTAATTCAGCCTCTAAGTGGGTAAAACTGGCCGGTGAAGTTTGAGTTGTTGAATATATGTATTTAAATAGAGTAGCATGGCTCAAGTTCTCTGTAAGTGCACATTAACTGTGTGAGATATAAAGCAGAGAACGGAAATTATTCCGAATCCAAAGGAAAATTATGTATAACTTTTCGGCTGACCACAGCAGCGACAACTATAACAGACCTAGAGCGCGAAAAAGAGAGCCTAACCTATATTTGTGGTTGGTATTTTTAGTGTAGACTAACTTAAGTGAATCAAGAGTTTTACTCTAAACATAATATAAAAAATTCAATATGACAACATATAAATTCAATGGAAATTAAAACTGAGCAAATTTTTTAGTCCACGCGAGCGTAGCCGCGGGCAACAAGCTACAACAAAATAAAAATGGCACTTTATATACGTAACTTAAAAAAGAAGGAGAAGGAGGGAGACTGTAAGCTTCAGTATGTACATAGCATTGGGTCTTTAAAAATAACGTAGATGTTAGCCTGTTAGTATGTTAGTTAAAAAACCCCATATTAGCCATGTTACATTATTTTAAAGTCGTAAACATTGTATGCGATTGTATCATTGTACTCTCTTCCTCTAACTTTGGAAAGATGGAGTAGAAAAATGTACAAAAAATACAGGTAGTGCAGCTTGCTAAATACCTAAAGTGTAAATTTAATTACAAAATATACGCTTAACATCTTTTAAAATACGGGATATTTTGAGTTACGATCGCTAAAATTAAATTTGTTTCCAATATATATAGTTTAACAAATAATAAAACTTACACAAACTTATTTTTGCAAGTTTATTTTTTTCGTAGTTCGATCGCGGGCGAAGCCGCGGGTTCTGCTAGTACATAATAAATTAGTATTATATTGTTTTATATACCTTTTTTCATACCATTACAAACTCTCATGCTTCCTATTAGACCGACTCCAAAAAAGAGGGGTCCAATTCGTTGTTTATTCGTTGTGTGTGCTACATGATATTATCGCCGATTATGAATCGATTTTCACTAATTTTTTTTAATTGATATTTCAGTCAAGTTTCGCTTAAAAACGTCTCACCTCTAAAACTATCAGTTAAATCTGTTTTTTTTTTGTATTTTACAGCTTATTTATTGGAAAATTGTCCCCCATGACACTTAGGAGCGAATGAAATACGCGAGCGGATACGCGGACAAAGCTAGTTATCCATAAAGCTGTCAAACGAGTCTAATGTATTTGTTTTTTTTTTTTTTTAGGTAATCGAGACGGGCGAAGAGGGGAGTCAATTCCTATATCGCATTACATGGCCCAGAACGGGACAAGCAAAGAACGTTGTATCGACACAGCCTCTCTATGAATAAAACTCTTTCCAACTCAAAGTGCAAAAACAAGTGTTAAATGCCTCAAAGTGTTTTAAATGAATTCTAGATCGTTTTAGCGTATAAAATGAATGGACTTTACTATAAATGTGTAAAGACTTGAAGGTGTTAAGTTTTTAAAGCTGGGTAATGTATACAATATAATATATACTGTGGAATAGCTAAGTAATTTTACTGATAATAATCGTAGTACTATATATTATAAATGTAAAAGTTTGTATGTGCGTATGTGTTTGTTATCTTTTCACGGAGTAATGGTTGGACGGATGTTAATGACATTTAGTACAAAGACATGGAGACTGACAGACAGACATACTGTTAGTACAAAATTTGCCAAAAGATGGCGCTGTCTGTACATGTATACAAATAAATAAAATTAAAGTGTCTGTTTGTAATGTCAAAATAACAGCGTCTAACTAAATGCGTATGAATTTGTTTACTGTACTCGTAAGAAAAACTCGTTTGTTTTGTTCCGGCTAATCTCCGAAACGTCTGGACCGATTTTAACGGGACTTTCATTGGCAGATAGCTAATTTCATAAGTAATAACTGTCACTCTATAATTTTCTTACACTGTTCATCTTACATGTCTACAAAGTTTTACTTTTAAACGATTGCAGTGACTTCTTATTAACCTATTCTGATACTTACTATTTTGTTCTAGGTATTTAACATTTTTCATTTTATGCTTTGTCATGTGTGATATGTCTATTAAGGAGTTCTCGTAAAATGTAACAAAACACATCAACAACATCCATAATAATATATTATAAATTTAAAAGTGTTTGTTTCTTAGTTTGTTTGTCCTTCTTTCACGTCGAAACAGAGTGACGGATTGGCGTGAATTTTTGTGTGGAGATAGTTGGAGGGCTGGAGAGTTACATAGATTACTTTTTACCGCGGGAGATTTTCACAATTCCACTGGAAAATACGAGTACGTACAACCCACAATAACTCATTCTCATTATATATATATATATATATATATATATATATATATATATATATATATATATATATATATATATATATATATATATATATATATATATATATATATATATATATATATATATATATAGTTTATCTATTCCATACTAACCGTTAAAACTAGGGACGAACTCTAGCGAAGCGAGGATGTACCGTTAGTATTATATACGTTTAAAAATTCTCAGGTGTTCAATAATTGTATTAATCTATATCATATAGCTAATATAATAATAATCTTATACAAACATCAAATATGACGACACGTTTGGCTCAGTTTATAGTGACCCTACTTGCTGTGCCAGCGGTCGCGGGTTCGAGTCCCGCTGGCATTTATTTATGTGATGAGCAAAAATGTTTGTGCTCCAGTCCTGGGTGTTTATATTTATAATATGGATGTATTTAAAGTTACATATGTGTAGTGTATCAAGTATCTGGTATCCATAACACAAGCCTCGCAGCTTAATGTCCAGATATTTAAAAAAAAATTATATCCAATACACTTTAAAGTTCCATTTAGGCTTTGCAATTAAAATGAAGAGTAATAAATAGCGATTCGTAACATTTTTTTTCCATTTGTTGTATACTTTATAATACCTCTTAGAAATATCCATTATTCTGTAAAGAAAAAGTATTCCTATAAATTAGATTTTTCAGGGAATTCCAATGAATGTTTCCATTACATTGATTTCAATATCTTATGCTCTGAAAATAGAAAGATTAGATACTACAACATAAAAGTTCCAGTTATAATATCATACAACTTTTATTGAGAAGCTTTAATAGCAATAAGAAGATAATGCGTATTGCTAGTAATATTACAAAGTTTATTGGTTCTCCTGATTCTTATTCAAAGTCAAGTCAAAGACGAATATTAAAATAGTAGGTAATTAATGTTGGTGGTATTTCAAGATGTCCATGATACCATTGCTTTTATGTATAAGACTTAGTCTTAACGGTGAAGGAAAACATCGTAAAGAAACCTGCATATCTGAGAGAACCTAGCAAGTTTTCGAAAGACATGTGAAGTCCGTCAACCCTCATTTGGCCAGCGTGGTGGACTATGGCCTGATCCCCTTCGTATTGAAGGGAGGCCCGTGCCCAGCAGTGAGCGAGACGTTAAAAAAAGGGGCTGAATACATAAGACTTACTGAGAATAAAAATATTTTCAAAAATTTTCAAAAATTTTCAGAAATCTAAAAACACGTGTACAAAAGTATTTGAGGAAAAAGTTTATTATATTAAACTAGTGACTCACCCTTGTTCCTCACGGGTTCCCTACGTTTTAAGGTTAGTTTAACGATAGAATTTTCATAGATGAGTTATTTTCCCGCAGTAAAGAGTATCCTATATGTTAACCCGGGTAACCAATTATCATCATACTAAATTTTACCCAAATCTGTCCAGTGGTTTTCCCGTGATGCGTTCCCAGATAGATAGACAGACAGGCAGAAATTCTAAAAACTGTAGTTTCGGTCTCTGTATCGATAATAATGACTATTTCAATAAGATTTTCCAAAAAATATTCAATGTACAAATTCAACTCAATTAGAACTTTATTATATGTATAGATGTGTTATTCTGATCTTAACTTTTAGAATGCTAACATCAGTTAAATCTACTACCTGTGAGCTACTAATAGCCTGTTTAAACTTGATACTTCGTGTATTAAACTCAAGTATACTAAACCAACGTCAAAGTTCGTAAGAACTCTTAATTGTTTTAGAAATGCATGAATGAATAAGTTTATTTTGTGAACAATGACGAGTGAAGTGTTTTCTAAAATTTATACAATCAAATGGTTAGTGTTAAAAAATAAGACAGTGTCGAATTTAAGTGTATCACCTCTCCTATACAATATAGCAAAAAGTTGTATATCTGTATTAATATTATAAATAGTTGGTTTGTATGTCATACTTTCATACCGATACGGAGTTATGGATTATGGGATTTTTGTATGGACATTTTGAGGAATCACTCGATAGGCTTGGAAGAAAATTTTTTTTTGGAGACTCACTAATTGGCGCCTGAAATTCGCCATTTGATTTTTAATAATATTTATATAGCCTATAACACTTGCGTTATCAAAACGAGTCTAAGGACATATGAATCATTAAAATCGGTTCAGCCGTTTGGTATTTAAGAGGAAACATAGGATCGGACATACATACATACAGGTCAAACACATAATCCTTCTTTAGGCTTCGTTGCAATGGGGTAATAATACTACTTTTTGACGGAAAAAATATGCTCCCAATAAATATAATAAGGCTCATACATAAGGAACTTCAATCGACATGGTTTTCCATATAGAGATAGCCGGAGGCCTCGAGAGTCATAGATATGTTTATCTTTTTTATGGGAAAATATTTATGGGATTAAACGAGTGTAAGCTTTCATTAATTAATTAATAATAAGTATTGGCAACGATATCGCAGAACATACACAAATATATCCATATTTGGAATCTCCTCCTTTCTTGAAATCGGTAAAAAAAAATTAAAACTCACGTACATTATTGCCATACTTCAAAACTGTAACAGCTACGCGTTAGCTGACGTTTATGAAAAGTAAATTACTTTTTTATATCTACCAAGTACCAACTTTTACATAAATATTGCGTAGGAGAGTAATTATTTAGAAAGATAAAATATTTTATGATTATTGCCATTTGCAAGCTAATTTTAAACTTTTATAATAACAGATATATTTATGTTACTAGTCCTTGGGAAGAAACTTGCAAGTCGGTTATAGCTTTTTGATATAAATTCTACATTTATACTATATTAGGTAGTGGTAGACCAGTGGTGACGCGCTCGCTTGGAAATCCAAGTGAAGCGGGTTCAAAGCCTGGGTGGGTCTCACACCTTTGATATTTAGGTGCGAATCATTTCCAACACCATTACCACTTCTTACGGTGAAGGATAATATCGTGAGAAAACCTGCATGTATAAGAGAACCTAGCAAGTTTTCGAAATACATGTGAAGTCACCCAATCCGCACTTAACCGGTGTGATGGCCTATGGCCTAACCCCCTCGTATTGAAGGAAGGTCCTGCAGTGGGACGTCAAAAAGGGCATACATTAGCATTTATGAAGTATATTACTTGACAAATATTATTTTACAAGTTATGAATACTAATAAGTGAAGTTAAATATAAAGTATAAAAATATACAATAATAATATTTTTCTGGCAATTTCGTTCTTGATATTCGTGCAAATAAACTTTACTGAACGTAATGGAAATAGAAATTCAATAACTCGTATTCGAACAATTAATTATGCGTAACTTGGCGCTATATCAATCACTTCTACATTTATTTAAAGTATGTTCAAATATTATGTAAACAGCTTTTAAATATGTTGAATAATAAGTTTTCCTTCTTATTTTTTTACCAGACAGCCCAAAGGAGTGAAATTATTGACCTGTTTGTATGTATGTATGTTTTTTACGCAGTCGAGATTTTTTTCGTTAATTATAGTCTTAAGGCAAAAATAAAAAAAAAATTGACAACGTCAAAACAAAATTTATTGTGTGCTTAAAATTTATTTCAAAATATATCGGAAAATGACATTAAAACTTTGAGTAGTAGTATAAAAAATGTTTTAAAAGAAAATAATATCGAATGCGCATATAACAAGGCGTTTGTGATAAACAATAGCATTCCCAAGGAGGTTTGATGACAGGCAGGCGGCCGGTTGTAAAACTTGCCAAATCCTATCAGCAGTACGGAAAAGTACTGCGAAGACTCCGAGTGATTGGCAAATGGGCAGGGAGGTGATAATGAGTCTTAAGGCGTCTACAGACGTAGTAGGCGTGCTTATGACTCGATGATCCATCACTCATAAGCCCAAATGCATAAACGACCGCGATTGACGACACGTTTGTCTCAGTGTGTAGTGACCTTACTTGTTGTGCCAGCGGTCGCGGGTTCGAGTCCCGCTGGGGGCATTCATTTGTGTGATGAGCACGAATGTTTGTACCCCAACAACTTTTATCTGAATGATAAAAGTTGAAGAAAACAAAACTATTGATTTCAAAAAGAAGACAATTAATGGTTGACAGCCTCTGTGGACGACATCGACAGTTATATATTACTCACATGTTTACCGCCAAGAGCCGAGTAAAAACACATTTTTAGAGCTGCTTTTTAATAGATTTTGCAGCTGAAACTTATAAACTGCGATTTTAAAATATCTTCTCATATTAAGCCTTTATGATTATCTGTACAATACCAAACTTTCGATTAGTAAAAATTCTATCTAACTTGTGTGGCTGAATCGATTTAAGCGTGAATTTCACTGGTGTATAAAGGATTCGTGTACTAGAATTAACATACATTTTAACAAATAGCTATATAAAAACTAGCAACTCACCCTCGCTCCGCTTAGGTTCGTCCCTAGGGTGGACCACCCTTATCACTTAGGGGTATGAAAAATAGTTTACGTTAAATAGTTTACGCCAAGCCGTTTCGGAGGAGTTTTATTACAAACACAGTGACACGAAAATTTTATATATTAGATATATCTTGCTGTAAGACAGAAGATGAACAGTGCAATTGTTTTTGACGAGTTTCACGTAGGTTTAAGTGACAGTGACTAGGGTACTATTAATCGATAAAACCACAGATATAGATGTATATAGATAACGCAAATGCATGTACTTCGCGTGTCCGAACCCCGACCAAGCGTCCAGGTTGGTCGCCGCCAACTTCAATCCGTGCGCGTCCATTGTTGCAGCCAGACGGCCGCAAAAACTAAAAAAATGCCTCGTTGCGTGATAATTAACTGCAATAACCCAAAAATTTCGAGCACCCAAAGGCAGAAACATATTTCCTATCACAGGTAAGTTATTTTAAAATTATATTATGCGTAAATTCATATTAAAACTGTTTTTTTAAGTATTCCAAGCTGTGTGTGAGTCCCAGAATATACATAACTATAAATTAACGTTAAGTAAACGGTATTCACATTACATTGCCGCGTTTGCTTTGGACGTTTGATCTGACGTTGTGTGTAAGGAGACGATGAATATCGGAACACGCGATACTGTCGCACATCGCTTCGACTTCGTGATACAGGCAATTTGTCATTCTTCTGTCAAATCTAGCGAGTAGTGTTGTTCGTTCTATAAATTATGTATATTATTCGATATCGGACGGACATATTATAAAAAAAAAAAACAATTTAGTAGATAAAACAAGCTCATGCATGACCTAATTTTAAACAACAGCTTTAAAAAAAGGAGGGTAATATTTTTAGGGTTCATGTATTCAATGTGTTTTTGTTTATCCTTTCAACATATACGAGTATGTTTATATATTTAATATGTTTATGAATTTCTATTGTGTTTAAAAATTAATTTTTTAGTTTTCCACATGATCCAATCATTAAAGAAAAATGGATTGCGGCCACGGGACGGAAAGACTGGTTCCCGACTAAACAGTACTATTTGTTCTATACATTTTGAAAATATTAGTTTCATTGAAGGAAAAAAGTTAAATATATGTATGTGTATGAGCGAAACGATCACGGCGGCGGCTCCAGTTGCATCGTAGCGGGGCGGAGGGGCATCGGCGGCATCGATGTCTTTGAATCGGTTTGGATTGTCCGTCACTAAATTTCAGCTGTGACGTCACAGTAGGTGTTAAAAAGTCGGCACGCTTGGTTTCAATACAAATCGTGATACTTGCGTTATCTATTACATCTATATCTGTGGATAAAACTCTGCCGACGATTTTATTGAGAAAAAATATAATAGCAAAATATATATTAAAATACGTGTACATAATGTGTATTCGTAAATTATTATTATTTTTAATAGTAGGTAGTATTAGTATTTTAAATAGAAGGCAGTGGTGGTAGCCCAGCGGTAACGTGCTTACTTGGGAAACCAAGTGAAGCGGGTTCAAATCCAGGGTCTCGCACCACTGATATATTCACGTGCGAATCATTTCTAAAATGATTACCACTTGCGTTACGGTGAAGGAAAACATCGTGAGGAAACCTGCATGTCTGAAAGAACCTAGCAAGTTTTCAAAAGACTAATCCCCCCTCGTCTTGAAGGGAGGCCCGTGCCCAGCAGTGGGACGTTAAAAAAAAGGGCTGAATACAAATAGACATACATTATTTTAAATAAACAAAACAACGAAAAAAAATTTTGCATTTGTAAAATTAAATAAAGTGAGCTTTGTTGTGATTAAGAAAAGAGAATATAAGATGAGAAAAAGAAAATATAACTTATACTATACATGAGTAGCATTAAAAATGTAATGAGCGGTCATCATATATATATATATATATATATATATATATATATATATATATATATATATATATATATATATATATATATATATATATATATATATATATAAATATATATATATACTATAATTATAGTGACTATAGTTAGCTTACTTAGATCTTTAATAATAATGCTAGTTAGTAGTAGTTATAATTTAATTAGAATTATTAGAATTAATTAGAAAAGAATTAATTAGAATAACAAGAAAAGAATTAATTAGAATAACAAGAATTTTACAGGTCATACAATGAATTCATTTTTTCTACATTATTTTACATAAGATATTTATACATATTACACAGCATTTTGTCTGTTTGTATTATAAAACATTATTATGTTTTAGATACTAAGAAGATGTAAAATAGTTTACATATAAACAGTACCATGACACGTACAGACCAAAAAAAATAATGTAAATATATTTAATATAGTTATGATTGAAATGAAAGAAATTTTCAATATATGCATATTTATTATATTCAACAGGGTGTTTAAAAATCGTATAATATATATGACACAAGAATATTTGTTTATTTTTTAATTTTATGAACGCAATTTAATTATTAGAACGTAACTTAAGAAATAATCTAGTTAGTGGTAAGAGTTATTGGTTAGCGCTAATTTTTAAACGAGTTAAGGCTTGTTTAAAAAATCATTTTTTATTCGACATTCATGTAAAGGCCACATGGTCAATTCATAAATTATATTATGTTACTAGCGACTCATCCTCTCTCCGCTGGGGTTCGTCTCAAGTTTTAGCGTTTAGTATAGATTTCTCAGATATGAGATATTTTCCCGAAGTAAAAAGTATCCTATATGTTGACCCGGATAACCAGCTCTCATCATAGCAAATTTCATCAAAATCTGTCCTGAGGCTTTCTCGTGATGTGTTGCCAGACAGACAGACAGACAATAATCTAAAAACTATAGATTCGGCGTCTGTATCGATAATAATGTCTATTTCAACAAGATTTTCCAAAAAAAATTCAATGTACAGATTCGATTCAGTTAGAATTTTATTACCTAACCAAGTGTAACCAAGTGTAAGAACTCGAATAAACTTACTATATAGTAGAGATTTTAGAATCCTTTTAGTTTTATATTTACGTATTAATAAAATTTTATATGGTTGTAATTATAACTTTATATGAGCAAAACGTGTCATTGGTCTAGTCGCCTTTTATGATACATATCGTAATGTCTCATTCAAGAGGGCATAAATTCTTAGGCGTAACTTAGTATTAGGTAGTTGGGACTATTAAAAGTAGGTATTTTTCAAAATTCAGATTCTAACATTTCTTTCAATATTAAGTTATTAAAATTTTTACTGGAATTCATAAGCCAACTACTAATTTGGAAAGAAAAAGTCTCAATCCTTTCAAGTCCAAGAAGGACTGGCGAAAGAAGCTTAACAGGACTAATTTTTTTTAATCTTTTTTAACAAAATTATATAATAAAATTAGCGACTCACCCTCTTTCCCTTCGGGTTCGTCACTAGGAACATTTTAACGATTAGTATAGAATTCTCAGAGATGAGATATTTTCCCGCAGTAAAAAGTATCCTATATGTTGACCCGGATACCCAGCTATGATCGTAAAAAAAATCATCAAAATTTGTCCAGTGGTTTTCTCGTGATGCGTTTCCAGACAGATAGATAGACAGACAGACAGACAAAAATTCTAAAAACTATAGATTCGGCCTCTGTATCGATAATAATGACTATTTCAATAATATATTCCAAAAAAAAATATTTAATGTACAGATTCGGCTCAGTTAGAATTTTATTATATGTATAGATAAGTACAGTATATTTAAGAAGGAGAAGGCTATATTATTACCATGATGTGATAATTCTATTTAAATATCTATTGTAATGAACCTACGCCTGATGTGTCACCGAACGTGTCGGATTGCCGTCCCATTAGATTGCGAGGGAAAGGATGTAGCGCACCTGTGTTTGTGCACTCGCTTGTAAATTATTATCCTGTCACCTTAATAGATTCATTAAGTTTGGATGAATATATTAATTTACTTAGTCTAAGTACATTGTTAATATTATATTTGTTCAACATCAACCCTTGACAAAAAATGTAATTTGTTTTAATGTACTATATTAAAACAAATTATATTTTATAATGTTATGAATTATTATTAAAAGGAAAATAAATATCATTTTTATGTTTGAAATTTGTTTTTTTTTTTCTTCTTCTAAATCTAATATAATTGTTTATATACCAATAATAATAAACAGCTTACTGCATTGCTGCTAAGCACAATAACTAACAACTTTTGAAACTCTTGAAACTTTGAAAAAATAATAAAATTAACTTAAACATAAAAGTCACTTAGAAACTCAACTCAATTTTAAAGATCTATTCAGTTTTACACGTGTATACGAGCTTAATTTTTTCATCCTTAATAATTATTTTTCCATAGTTAATGTTAAAAGTACCAATTCTATTATTTTTATTACTTGTACTACAGAATTGTATTACAGAAACGTAAACCTGCTTTGGACAATAGGCGATTTCGTCCCCAGAGTGTATCAAGTTGTGATATACCTACATATGTATGTTATTTTGAAGATCATAATAATAGCTTCATTATATTGTATGATACCATAGATAAGTGGACTGAATTTTTCTTTGCCAGCCGTCAGCTAAAAATGGCGGCAATGTGCGACAGAGACAAATGAATGAACGGCCAGAAGTCTTTTGTATTCATTGGAATACGATTAATGTAGATAGATATTTATAACCATTTTACATTTCATTATAATATTATAATTTTTAATAAATTATGATATAAAATTTTTTACATTCCATTTATAAATTCAAATTGAAATAAAAGACAGGTATTGGCCTCACGTTCGCTTTCTCTCTTTCTAGTGAGTCGTAAATTTCATGAGAGTATTGCTCAGTCCATTCTCTATGTATGACAACTACAATGAGACACGTGCAGAGAAAGAAGTATGAAGTATTTTATTTTTTAATAAAGACAGGATTACTTTCAGGTTATTCACACTTTTTCATACATTTCCTTTTATTGACAGAAATTGACGAAACACTCATAGGACTTGATTTTTTTTTTTACTTTTTGACTTTGATTGTGGCTAGTTTGTTTGTATCTAATTGCAAGTAGATTGGATACATTGTTAAGATGGAAGACCGTGTAGACCATTGTGTCCACAATTTTTTTAATTTAAAATAAAACTATCGTTTTGGATTTTTTTCGCGGATTCATTTTAATTTTTGGTTCCCGAAGTTATATAAATCATTGTATAATTTTGTGGGTAAGTGATGTCTGTAACAACCATATTTTATTTAAGGAATCTAAAACTTAAGTTTTTCCCGTAACCATGATTGTTGTAAGTAAGACATTCAAAACATCGGGAACCAAAAATCAAAATAAATACGCGAAAAAATCCGAAAAGATAGTTTCATTTAAAATATGAAATGTTCGCGTAAATCTAAGAAATTATTATTTTTATAATTGTTATAAATGACCTAGTATGGTATAAATAACCTTACGCTAACGAAATAAATGATTCATAGTTCTTTCCCTGCACGTGTCTCATTGTTGGTGTCATACAATGAAATGAAGCTATTATTCTATCTTTAAAATAACATAATATATCACAACTTTATACACTCTGGGGACGGAACCCATACAAAGTTGCAAATTTCAGCAATAAAGCTTCAATAATCTCCGAGTAAAATTGCTGTGACATACGGACAGAAAAATTTAATCCTTCCTTTCCTCCTTGAAATATGGGGACTTCATTTTATTACGAATTACTATATATTGATACGATGTGGTTAACATTACCTTTTTGTTCCTTCAATTCAATGCGGGTCTAATAGCATACCTGAAACCCTTTTTTGAATATCTAACGCGCTAAAATATATTTTAAGATTACACTGAAGGTTTATTGAGTTTAAATCGCTGATGCGAAAAAGGGTTTTCAAATAGGCATTTTATTTACTAATATTTGCCATACTTACCATAAAATAATAAAGAGACTCTGTACATACATTCATTGCTTTTGAATAGGTTTTATTATGGTTATGATATTATATTTACTTTTTTATTTCTTTGTTGCGGCTATAAAATATCACTGCGACGATTTCTGGTTTACTGTGAATTGCATGTTGTATTAGAGTAGACTACTGAACCCTGCAGCTGTAATATACTGGAAGATTTGCTTAAGGGTACACTTCATGATCGTCATGATGGAGTGTACCCTTAAGCATCATCTCTATGATAACTTGAAGACACGTTTGGTTCAGTTTGTAGTGACCCTACTTGCTGTGCCAGCGGTCGCGGGTTCGAGTCCCGCTGGGGGATTTATTTGTGTGATGAGCAAAAATGCTTGTACTCCAGTCATGGGTGTTTATATTTATAATATGTTATTTAATATTATATAAGTGTAGTGTACCAACTATCTGGTATCCATAATAAAAGCCTCGTAGTTTACTGTGGAACTAGATGGTGCTGTGTGTTAATGTCCTAACATATTTATTTATTTATTTATCATCATCTGGGACTAAAAATGTTTCCCTAGATGTATACAGTGCTTATACATGAGAAGCCTACACTCCCTAAGAAGATGAAGTTGCGTTTCATCCCTCTGCATACATCTTTAGGTTAGGCATATGCTTATTTAAGCAGCAGTATCCTATTAGGACTCTCACTAATATATATAACCTTTTTCTGTTCAGTGTTAAGACAAGGTTATTCTACCTTTTGTCGTAGGCTTTGATGAGTAATGAGTATCTTGGAGTGAATCACTTCTATTGATGGAATCAAAAGCTTAATTGCTGTTTTAAAGCACGTAATCGTAAGGGTTCTTTGAGCTAGACTTTTGGGTATACCGCAGAAGAGTTCAGGTCCCAGCTCAATACCAAGAGCTCCCTCTCCCGGAAACTCGTTGGCTCATCCGTTTCCTATTCCTATTCCTATTTCCTAGCGAGTTTAATCAATTCATGCACTCCTCTACGAGCCTTGATGAGACTGTACTGGAATCTAGCGCTATTGCAGCTTGGCTATCTGAGTATTAACTTTATATACGTAATTAAACCTATTTGTATTGACAAATAGTAATTTTACAAGAAATCTTATCTGTATATATTATGTTGCCAAAATTCAAAGAGATAGAATTTCGACGATAAAACATAAAAAAAATACGTTTAAAGCATCTTTCGAATCTCTTTGGAATTGTCAATTTCTATATTTAATCTAAAATCAGTATTACAATATTGTATGTATTTTTTTATAGTTTTTTATTAAGAGAATGCAGTAAGGACTTTTCTGTTAGCAAAAAGTTATAATTCTCGAGTGATAGTAATTATCAAGTGATGGCATAGTCTTGTTAATTTAGTGGACACCAATAACTATAAAGGGATATAACACCATAGCACAACATTAAGATCGATGTTGACTTCAGAATACTGCGATACAATTATCTATTATAAAAGTTTAGATCATTTTAAGCTACAGTTAAAATCATTTTACTTATCTCTATAGTACTTATATATTGAACTTTTTATACTTTTTCATCTGATCGACATTTATATATGTATGTATGTCTGTATATATGTATTTATTTATTTATGCAATATATGTAGGTATATGGGTGTGTACTTACGTGTGTATTTAGGATATGCATTTGTGTGTAGTAAGTACTCCGCCTACCATTTCATATAATTTATCCTACGCCCTAAGGTTGGCTGGAAGAGATCGCTTAAAGCGATAGGGCCGCCTCCTGTGCATCGTTTATTGTTTTTATCTCCTTTTTTATATATTTATTTGTGGTGTACAATAAAGTATCTATCTATCTATCTATCTAATTATCGTTGTCTGTTTGCGAACGCTCGTGCGTCTATAAAATGCCTAAGGCAAATTGTAAAACGTTGGTGTAAAATACAGAGCTTTGAGTGTCAAAGTAAGATTAATGTATCAGGAAAAACGAGCAGCTTTAGGCTCCTCATCAGTCATTACCTCAGTTGGATTTGTTATTAAGCCTTAATTTAGTATTTTGCAATGTCAAAGCTAAGACCGCGTCTTTTTATAACAAAGTTGTATTATATTAATAGCTAAATTAGCTAACCATTTAATGGTTTTGTAAAAAAGTTGACTCTATATACATTTTTTAAATAAATTATTTTTATATGTAGCATATTTCGGAAAAATAAATTAAGTACAGAAGCATTTTGCGATTCGCCTTCGACATTTTACAAACATGCAATATTTTTAAAATAACTGTGCCGTTTGTATAATGAAAAATTTGAAATTATATAATATGCCTGTTACATATATATTATATACCAAACCATATACCATGAGGGTGACCAAAAATATAACCTCCTTACAATCTGCCAATATAACTAGGCTAGATCGATGGAAAAGGATTCAGTTCATCCGATAACACTTTTGGAGGAGATTTCATAATGAATACACTTCTTTGCTACAAGCCAAATCGAAATGGTTTGATTTCAGAGGGGAAGTGAAGCCTGCGACCTTGATCCTCATTAAGGACAAAGCTAATCGCCGTTGCTCTGATCCCTGGGCCGTGTCACGAAGACTTATCCCGACGTCGACGGAGTCACACGAGTAGCTGAGATGGAGACGAAGAGGGGCACCATGCGTCATGCCTTCAACTGCATCTGCCGTCTTTCACTTGAATCTTAAAGATATAACTTCAACCCGGAAAATATGTTAGCGCGTCTTGTTCTCTTCGGGCGCGTGACGTATGCGTTGCGCGGGTGGGGGACCCAGCCAAGCCCTTCCCATCCCATCTCACCGCGATCACTTGGCCTACCTGCACGCCGGGCTACGGACACTTCTATATACGCTCATTAGATTATACGTACTCATAATTTATATATATACAATCCACTGCTTTCATTTAATCCTGTTAAGGCCTATACACTTACTTTTTGTTAAGGTCGGTTAAATGTAAAAAACCGCCATTTTATTTCATTGTAGATTAGTTAAGTTTCTCAGTACATATGTATTATGTACCATTAATACCCTTCAGCTTCAATTCCACCCGCTTTCAAGTTAGCAAGTAGGCACAAGTTTTAATTTAATTCTGAAAAGTTTTGCTTAAGAAGAGCTGTGTGGTTACTTTTAATTAATAATGAAAGAAATTAAGCCAAGTATAGGTACTGGGATATTGCTATTAAAAACCTAGTAATAGCCCGAGCTTGGGAAATTAAGTGGTGTTACAGACCATAATATCGGAGGGTAAAACCCAAGGATTCTGTACTTTATCTTTCTCCAGTATCGAATTGACATCCCACCGGACTTTGGACTGGAACTGCAGAAAAAACCCTCCTTACAGAAATAGTGTAACCCTAAAACTCTAAATTTCTTTAATATATTTAACCCTCGATCGCGTCTCGCGCTTGGCCAATTATTTATTTATATGAGTTTACCTTTAATATTATCAATCTAATAATCTTTCCAATGTAAAATGAATGACATATAACAATATAATATGTATTCAAGAACTTTAATTATATTTTTACAAAGTAGCAGTTCTAAGTAATACTTAATGTATACTATTTAGTCTGAGATACCAATCTATGTGGTGGACCCCCCTGTATTTTTCCAGGCAGTATACATTTTTTTATATTATAAAATATATTAACAAACACGACCCAGGGGGGTTGTCACCAAAAATCCGCTCCAGGCTATTTTTTACTAAAAAAAACTCTAGTCTGGAGATGTTTTGATATGATAACCCTATTTCATTAAATTTTTTATAAAATTATCTACATTTTGACACTTGGTTCGTTCCGGAAAACGATATGAGCAATTAATTACTTCAATTTACCTGTTTATACCTGGATGTCGGGTAATGTTCGAAAAAGGTCACCAAACGTATGATAGCATTTTTTACAAGTCCTTTACTTTCGATTGATATGAATTTGTCACAGGAAAAGAGTTCTTGTAGGTAGTTAAAAAATATATACTTTTTTTTTTAATTAAAATTAGCCTGGAGCAAATTTTTGGTGACAACCGTTAACGACCCAGGGGTCATGTTTGTTAATATATTTTATGATTTCAAAAAAAATCGTCTGGAAAAAGAGTGAGGGATCCACCGCATACATCGAGATCTCCTACTAATAATTATATTCTGGAGTATAAATATGTAATACTACAATTTTCTGGTTCTCGATACTTTTAAATATTTTAAGGACAACAAAATTCAAAGAACTCATCAAACATATTTTATATTTTCGACATGTGTGTCAAATACTCATTATTCTATCATTAGTCTACCTATTATGTACATCAAATAAAAAATACATACTCGTAATATATAATAACAACAAAAATATAAATTTAAAATAAAAATAATAAAACCGCAAAAAAATCCGAAAAAAAGTTTTTATTACAATTTAAAATATTCGCGTAAATATAACAAAGTATAATTATTATCTATGTGTATATATATATATATATATATATATAACAAAGTATAATATATCTAAATAAATGAAGTAATTTGCGAATTTAGCTGTAAATTATAGTTCTTACAGCATAGCCCTAAACATAGCACGAGGAATAAAATAAATAAGAGCAATGAACTATAAACTTATCGCATTACGTGAATTTCGCTGATATCTTTATTTAACATAACACTACGTATATAATATTACAATCCTCTAGTGTAATAAATAATAATATTGACAATTCAGTCATGCGAGGTATTGAGTTCTGTTTTTAGTACACGTGTATTACAATGGCATTAATCTATCTATCTAATATATTTAAACGTGCAATTTTTGTATACAGCTTATTTATTTATTTATACCGGCGATCTCGGAAACGGCTCTAACGATTTCGCTGGAATTTGGTGTGTAGGGTTTTCGGGGCCGAAAAATCGATCTCGATTAGTCTTATGTCTAGGAAAACGCGTGTTTTCGAGTTTTTCTGCGGTTTTCTTTCGCATTATTCCACGCAAAATATGGTCGATAATTTCTTACATTCAAGCATAAGCATCGTGTATCCCACGGGAACCGTAGAGTTTTGCGCGATAAAAGTAGTCTATTTGTTATTCTGATGTATGAACTATATTATTGTAAAGGTTTATTAAAATTCAATCAGTAGTTTTTGTGTACTAAGCTGTGTAAGTTACTATAGTTTTTTTAATTATCCCATGGGAACTCTTTAATTTTTCGGGATGAAAAATATCTAAGATACCACCATGCAAAATTTCAATTAAATCGGTCGAACAATTTCGGAGGTTAGCCCGTATAAACAGACAAACAGATAAACAGACAGAGAAACAAAAATTAAAAAAAACTGGATTTGTTCTATAATTCTATTTCTCTTCTTACATCCCCCTGACTCGGTTTTTAGCATTTTTTTTTCTATGTACAGACATTCAACCTCTACAGTTTTATTATATGTATAGATAAATTATAAATAACTAAACTTTTACCGACATCATAAAAAAAAAGTACAAATAAAGCATCACCGTAAAGTATATCCGATAATAAACTATTCGAGTGTATTAGTAAAATACACACAGAAACACGCGTAGGATTGATAAATGTAACTTCAATGAAACGTAAATTGGCACATGCAGCATAAATAATTTCAAAGCATTTCATCCAAATTAATACGCCAAAATGATTTACAATTATTTGCGAAGATATCGTGAAACACAACAAAAAAAATGTCACACAGCTAAACTGAATACCTTCTTATTAAAGACAAACAGACAAACAGACAGAGAAACAAAAAAATTGAAAAAATCTGGATTTGTTCTATTTCTCTTCTTACACCCCCTTGACTCGGTTTTTAGCATTTTTTTTTTTTTCTATGTACAGACATTCGATCTCTAGAGTATTATTATAGTATAGATCTATTAAAAAGGACAATACAACAAACAACCTTTCACATTTAAAATAGATAGCAATAAAAGATATATCCTGTTTGAGGCCTGAAAACAAGTTACAGTAACTAAAACTTATATTTTAGTATAGCTATATCCGGGAATAGAACCTGCAACTCTCAATAAAGAAGATTTTTACAATCGGTATATAAACAGGTGAATAAAGAAAAAAAACGCAGCATTAAAATCCACCATCCATTATCATTAAAATTTAGGGAAATGGAGAAAACAATGAATATTTATGATTATTACGAAATATAAGTTATTATGAAGCTATTAATGCTAGTATTTTAGAGCCTATAAACCATAGTATTACAAAATTTGAATCAAGTAATGTATATCATCCATGTTTGATGGAATTAGAGACGGCGTTAAAATATTAAGTACTTCCATGAATTATATTAAATATACAGTAATTTCATACAGCCTTTCTAACAGACATTACATTAAATACTGTTCAAAGGAGAAAACCAGTAACCATATAAGCTGGGATCCGACGATACGGGGTTAAAATAAACCTTAAAATTATAAATTGAAAAAGGTTTCATAAGCCTGATTTTCTTGGGCCCTACGCAATATTTTACGATATATTTTTTCAAATGACACATAATTACATGATAAGTTGATAATAAAATAATTACTTGACGCCACTTTTGGCTCAGTTTGTAGTGACCTTACTTGCTGTGCTAGCGGTCGCGGGTTCGAGTTCCGCTGCGGGCATTCATTTGTGTGATGAGCACGAATGTTTGTACTCCAGTCATGGGTTTTTATACTTATAATATGTATGTATTTAAAGCTATATTTATTTATTTAAATTATTTATATTACGTAAGTAATGAATGAACGGGCTTTCTTACTTACGTACAGTATCTCGATGTGCATTTTTCATTGAAATACGTAAAAAGTGCACGCGTCTTATATTCCTGGCAACTATAAAAAGTAATTTTAAAATAAATAATAAGTAAAGTAAAATAAATTTGCGAAAAAATCCGAAAAGATAATTTTATTTAAGATGTCAAATATTCGCGTAAATCTAAGAAAGTAATTAAGTCATTTTATTGTTTGAAAATCAGATCTAATTGCCTAAGTTCTGAATTGTAAACTATGATTTGAGCGTAAAAGACATTAAATATGTCTTTTAATCAAATTAATCAACTCCTTAAATACGTAAAAATAAGCTGCTTATCACGGTAACATGTAGAAACAAAAATGGGCTTAAATTTTATAGTTTATTTTATTACATACTAACAAAACCCGCAGCTTCGCTCACGAACAAACTACTAAAAATACGAAATTTCATGCAAATATGTTGAAGGAATAAAAAGTTTCATACAAATTTCTATCCCCTATTGCAGCTCCTTGGGGGTTGAATTTATAAAAATCCTTCCTTAGTAGATGCCTACGTCACATGAGGAATACGAGTGCGAAATTTCAATATGGATTATGCGTTGATACATCAGTTAATCATTTTTGCCTTTTATATATACATATAGATAGATTATAATCCCTTCTTTGATTATCTAAACCTATCTAAATCTTGAAAAGATAAAATTAACAAAAAACATATTAGATACATATATATTAAAAACTTTTATCTAGAGCAGCCTGTACAGACAGTTGTATTACAAACTGAGTATACCCTAGTGCAGTGATGAGCCACGGCGGCGGCCGTCTTGAAACAATATAATCAACGCAAGTAGATGATATTCTTATCTGATATTTTTTTTAATAGATGCAAATGTATGTATAATTAACTACCGCGTATGAATCCGTAGTGCACAGGAAAATCATACATGTTTTACACTGTCTGTGTTCAGATTAGTGTTTTAAAAATGTCATAAAAAATTTAATAAAAAAAAAAACAGTATACTGTACGAGGCGACCCATTCAATTCAATAAAAAGTATTTCTTCAGGCTTCATCCCTCAAAAAGTATATCCTTATTGGATTAGAGCGGTTCATTGCTACACCACAATAGGCTCAAGATGCCGATATTCATTTGTCAATAAGGCAAAGTAAAGGTTACCGATTTTTTAGCAGAAGTCAACAACCCAATGTTCAAGCAGTAGTGAGTCAGAAAGCAATCACTGTCCGTATCTGGAATATGTGCAGAGGTACGAAAAAATCGATTAAACAAATAAAATACACTTATTTACGTACGTACAAATACGAAAACCGAATGACATTACAATGACACAAATATTAGCACATTTATTGACAAAGGAGGCTTTTACTTTAGAAAATAGTTTTTTTTATTGGATTTTTATCTTGAATCTTGCGTTGAAAAATGAATTAGAATGTGTTTGTTTTTGTTTTTAATATAATGGTATACTTAAGACATTGTTTAGCTTTATCAAATAAATAAGATATTGTAATTGTGATAGGAGTTTTATGCAATATAGCAAAATCTAATTTTTCTTGACTTGGTCATTGCCAATAAGTCTAGTAATTTTAATGGATTAGAAAAAAAATATATACATTTTTGTTTCGTGGATTGTGCGGCCCAAAATTTGATCTCTTCTATCAAAAAAATATGTTGAGTTCATACCAAAAATAATCTATAAAAAGCATTTTCACCTTTTCCCTCTTCTTTAACAGGCATCTTTTCCAATTTTCCCAAAAACCTTATTCGGATTATGCCCATTTTACAAAAAAAAAAAATAAACATACCGCTCTATTCTTATGTGATGCGCTTTTTCGGTGTTGGTCGAATTCGCCTGTGGCATTATATGCTACTATTTACTCCTTAAAAGTAACAACGACGTTGAATAGTGTATAGATTAACATTGTAAAAAGTTGAATGAACCTAAGGGAATTTGTGTGGAATTTATTCAGTCCTCGGATAGCTTTAGAATTTATTTATTGTTAGTATTTAAATATCTGTTATACTAAAAATAATATAAATTAATAAATATATAAAAATAGGGTTTATATGTATTATTTTAAATTAATTATTTGATTCTTTATATTGTTATTCTGATATAAAATACTTATTTGAGTTTTCTGACGTTGTCATCTTGAGTGGAAAAGCCCGTGGAAGTTTGTATAAAAATAGAATTTTTATAAAAATAGAAGTTTTGTATAAAAATAGAAGAACTTTGAGCGTATTAATAATAGTTAAATAGAAATATTTTTTTTGGGGGCTCAAAAGTCGGGAATAACCGTAACATGACCAATTACCCATGGATATTTCAATATAATTGGAATATTTATAAATAAATTTATATATTTTTTGAACAGATACTTATTATAGAACTAGCGGAACCCGCGGCTACGCCCGCTTACAATCTACAAAAAAAACTCTTTGGTTTTATGTATTACATAATGAGGAGTGGGGGTAGGAGGATGAAAAATACTTTACAACCTATTCTCACACCTAGGAGGAGTGCGATGACAAACATCGTGACACGAGATATTTATATATTACATATAAAATGTAAAAATCTATTATATTTTATAATGATAAAAATAACTGAGCTTATATCGGCGTTTTAAAAAGAAAAGTACAAGTAAAGCACCTCAATAGATTTTGGAAATCAATTCGAGTGTATTAGTAAGATAAACCAAAACACGCGCAGGGTTAACACGTTTAATTTCAATAAAACATGAATTGGCAAATATAGTACAAACAATTTAAAAATGCTTCATCCATGAATGGCAAAAGCAATTATTTTTTTGCTTATAATACAATCAAGTTATTCTTTAGATAGATAAAAAATCGCATCATTTATGACTTATTAGATTATAACTTGTTCACTATAAAAAAATGCCGAGAAACATGTCATGATTCTCAGCATCTTTAATTTAATATTTGACATTTTAAATGAAACTACTACTTTACTTTAAACTAACTTTATTTTATACTTTTGTTTCTCTCTCGCCCCATTAATGTAAATTGTTTGTTAATATTGGTGTGCAGTAGTCCATGTTATAGATTTCTATGTAAATATATATATAAAAAAAAAACAAAAACAAATCTATCCCACGGGAACCATACATTTTTTCGGGATATATAGTCGCCTTTGTGCTATTCTAGACTATAATCTATCTCTGTGCCAAATTTCATCCAGATCCGTTCAGCCGTTCTGGCGTGATTGAGTAACAAACATACATCCAAATACCTAAACTTTCACCTTTATAATATTAGTAAGAATGTTAATTGTTTGTTAATGTTGGCGTTCACTAGTCCATTTTATATATTTCTAAATATATTAAACTAGCGATTTACCCTCGCTTCGCTAGGATGTGTCCCTGGGTACGTTTTAATTTTTTTGAGCGAAAACCTAATTCTTTTTGTAAAATAAAAGTAGGCTAAGTCACTCCTTATAATATCAGCTATCTGCCAGTGAAAGCCCCTTTAAAATTGATCCAGCTGTGTCGGAGATTAGCCGGAACAAACAGACAAAGAGACAAAAATTTAAAAAATTGAGTTTTTGTTTTAAGTACCGTATATAATTAATTCCATATGCATTAAGTATAAAGCTGTTATTTTGACATTACAAACAGACACTTTAATTTTATTTATCTGTATAGATGTAATAATATCAAATTGTAAAATATTTAATTAATGAATACTTACAATTTCATATATATTTATCTTGTATATACTTTATTGTGGTGTCTTGTTTATTTTAGGTCTACTCGTAGATCATACAATTAATTGCTCAAATTTTATATGTTATCAAACCTCAGTATGAATATCTCTTTTTAAGCTATTAATACCTTATCTCCACCATGTCTTCTCCATTATACACGACATTGGCGAAGTAATCTGTGCCCAACTGGCACGCCTAAATACCACATAACAAAGAATTAAATTGAATTACTTTTGTTTCCGAAATTGTGAATGGTTTTCAGCAAATATATCCCCTGTTATCTCATGTTTCCTGTAAGGCATTTTGAATGTCTGAAACAAGAATATAAAATAAAATAACTAAAAAATTTGAAAATAAAAGTTATTTTTATTTAAGAAACAATTAATTACTCATATCACCCTTGAACATGTGTAGAGTGCTACCATGACATAAGTCCGTAGTAGTATAAACTACAGTTATTTAACATTTTTAAAGAACTTTAGCTTTACTTTAATGAATCAAACTACTATCATTTTTATAACTCTGTGTTCACACTCCTTCCACTTCACACTGCTATTTCCTACACCTAAAGGTTGCTTGGAAATAATCGCCATTTTAGCGATAAGGCCGCCTCTTGTACATTTTCCTGCCATTGTATTGTGTATTCTTTTTTTTTGTGTATACAATAAAGAGTTTTTATTTTTATTTATACTAGCGACTAACCCTCGTTCCGCTCGAGTTCGTCCCTACGTACGTTTTAACGTTTAGTATAGATTTCTCAGAGATAAGATGAAATATTTTCCCGCATAAAAAATTATCTTATATGTTAACTAGGATAATCAGCTATTATCATACTAAATTTTATCAAAATCCCTCCAGTTGTTTTTCCCAGACAGACAGACAAAAATTCTAAAAACTATAGATTCAGCTTCTGTATCGATAATAATATCTATTTTAATAAGATTTTCCAAAAAATATTTAATGCACAGTGAGGTCGTAGATTGCAGACAGGCGAGGGAATCGCTCCCAACCATCGACGCCAAAACGACTAACCGTCTAATCAAACTCAACAGACCTCAAATTAGACAGATAACTGCGGCCCTAACGGGGCACGGACCTTACAACAAACATCTATTTAATATAGGTATAACCGACAGCCCACTTTGCAGGGCCTGCATGAGGGCTGATGAAACGGCTGCACATGTTATTTTGTACTGTCCAGGTGTAGCGGCATACCGGGCACAACATCTTGGGTCCCCCAGCACACTCCCGGAAATATTTGGCAAAACGAAGAAATTGCTGAACTTCTTGGAGGAACTGGGATGGCAAGAATGAAACAAATCTAATTTCCCCCCACACGCAAAATAGGCGCATAGTCGTCGAGTTGCGGAGAACAGCCCGAACATACCATACCATACCATACCAATGCACAGATTCGGCTTAGTCACAACTTTATTATATGTATGCATGTATTCAGCCCTTTTTAACGTCTCACTGCTGGGCACGGGCCTCGCTTCAATACGAGGGGAATCAGGCCATAGTCCACCACGCTGGCCAAGTGCGGGTTGGCGGACTTCACATGTCTTTCGAAAACTTGCTAGGTTTTCTCAGACATGCAGGTTTCCTCGTGATGTTTTCCTTCATCGTAAGGCTAAGTGGTAATCATGTTAGAAATGATTTGGACATGTAAATATGAAAGGTGCGAGACCAGGGATTTGAACCCGCTGGACTCGGTTTCCCAAGCGAGCGCGTTACCACTGGGCTACCACTGCCTACCATTATTATTATTATATGTATAGATTATTATACTTTATATATGTATGTGAAGGAGTAAAAAACATACAATATATACTCAGTATATTTGTGACTTCACGCTGAAAATGTTAAATTAACACGTTGGACATGGAGTAACACGTAGGCTATAAACAGCAGTATAAAATATATAGCTAGAACTAAATAAGCATATACATACTTATACATACATATAATAGCAAGTTTACCTAAAAGTAATAAACTCCCGAGAAATGTGAAAGAATAAAAATGTTAAATGTTTTTGTTTAGTTTGGACTTATCTTTTCATATCTCTTTTCTAGTTTTCACTAGAAATATCTTAAAATTACATTTTTATCGTTTGAAATAATCAATCAGATAAAATGTTTTCATGCTGTATTTGAATGACTTTTAGATAACTAAAATGTTGAACTTGTGAAAATATTTAAACTAAGTAAATGATAAAGCTACTCATAGAATACTACTCGTATCTTAGATTTACGCGAATATTTGACTTTTAAATAAAACTATCTTTTCGGATTATTTTTGGTTCCCGACGTTTCAAACGCTTTACAGCAATCACGGTCACGGAAGAGACTAAGGTTTTAGACGTTTCAAAAGCGTTATATACTTTTTACAGACAGTGTCTACCCACTATTTTTACAATATGATTTCAAAAATTCAAAAATAGCACCAAAATTCCTTACAATATTTGCTAATTTTAATTCTAAACATTTAATTTTTTTAATATGTGTTATAATTATAATTAAATATAGCAATATTATTTATTTAATTTTAGCTGTTATTATTATAAATATTACAACTACAACTCAAAGAAATTAAAATGGCGATGGGGGGGGGGGGGATATATCCCCCCCATATATGTGTAGATGTATACCTGGCAACCTCCTACATGCATGTAGCGAGGTTGAGTGACGATCGTTAAATGGTTCGGCCGACGTCATGGTCAGGCCGAACAAGAAATAAAAAGAGGACGACCTAGCTTTAAATGGGCAGATTACATCACAGATCTCGTTGGAAAACTATAATAGATGGAATAAAAAATATGTTTACAAAAATAAAAAACCCGACTGCGTAAAAAGCAAATTAGGTAATCCAAAAAAACGTATTAATATAATTAAAATATAAAAGATGAAAACAAGTTGACGAAGGAACATAGTATTACGCAGTCGGAGATATACGAGTGCATTCGAGTATGTACATATTTTATAATAGCTTCGTGTTAGCTTAATTTGTTGTTTTTTTAGCATTTCTCATTTCAAATAATTGCATTCAAAGGTATAAGTTGTATATTTTTTTTGTAAACACCTTTATTTTGATGCCCCACTCGGTAGGTTTTAAGGAAAAAAATTTGAAGATAATATGGCGCCGAAAATCGGCCATTTTAATTTTTATAACTTTGATATATCTGTATATGATAGTGTCACTCTCACAATTAAGACGAATCTAACGATACCTCTCAAGCTAAAATCCACCAAGCCGTTTAGGCTACGGAACGTACCAAACAAATATACATATGTACATACATACTCTCGAAAAATATAACACTCCTATCGCAGTCGGGTAAAAAGCCACGAATAGAAAGACTATTGGACATTTCTAGAGGATCTTCATCCTCAAATAAGGGGGGTTCACATAAAAAAATCTATAAATTAAATTACCTTATTAAAAATGTAAATTACTAAAAACTTGTCATTACAACTAAATCTATCAATATTAATCTTTAAACTACTAAATATTACTATTTCATTTATATCTAACTACTGCATGTAATATTGCTTATATATAAATGAATAGTAATGATTGTAAAATTCATGCTTAACTTTTTTTATCTCCAAATTATATTCTGTATGAAATCTAAGTGAGATAAAAGGTTTTTTATTTTATTGAATGAAAAAAAACTCATTGCAATTCCTTTGACTATCAAAGCATTGTTTTAAATAAAATTTTACGGAAATATTAAAATGTAAATATTAATGTAAAATATTTTAGCCAACAAAATTATAAAATTTCAGATGTTAGTGCAAATAAATCAACGTGCTATAAAAGGAATATAGCTAAGTGATGCCACTTGCTCTGCTCTCAATACACACGGGATAGTTCATATTCTATCACGCTACCCTAAATACGGGTTAAAAACGTCTTATAAAAATAATCACTATGGATTATTTTAAAGATATTTTTACCTTGTCGTGGTGGGGTTAGGTTAGCTACCGGAAATCCAGTCGAGCGTGAAGCCATGGGACACACTGAGAGGTGGTCTACTTCAATGGGCGGGTTACTCTTGGTTCTTTTCTGATAGCAGTGTGGACCATGGGAGCAATTCCTTGGTTGTTGTAGTCTGCTTCGGCAAGCCTGCCATCGGGGCGTCGAAGTTGAGTGCATAAGCTATCCTGCGACGCCCCATTAAGACGGGGGAGGTTTTGTTGGGTATTTGAAATTGGGTAGTTAATAAGTAAGGGGGGGAAATTTTATTGGGTATTACTGGCTTTTCTAGCCAATGAGTCCCACATAACTACCTGTATGTCTACCGGTGGTATGCGTAAATGCATTTACCAACATAAAAAAAATGCTTGCCATTGGTGCGTCGTGGTTGAGTGCATAAGCGATACCGCGACGCCCCATTAAGGCAGGGGGGAGGATCTGTTTAGTTTTAGTGAGTAGTACTGGTTTTCCTAGGAGGTGAGTCTCACATAACCACCTGTATGTATGCAGGTGGTATTCATGAATCCTTCCCAACATAAAAAAAGAGATCTCAACGGAATTTAAAGATAATGTATTTATTTTATTATTGTTTCTCAGGGAAAGAATGCATGTTTCTTGAATTAAAAGTCATATTAAGAATTAATTACTATAGTGTATTTTATTATATTATCAAGTAATAGATTAAAATTATAACAACATAATACGTAAAAACACTGAATCACTTTTGCACCAAAATAAACAAACTTGATGCACTTTCTAATATTTTGTCCATAAGCCTTTAGCTTTCCCAACTGCTTCAAACCTTTTTTCCACGTTTTTTGCTAATGTTTTACAGTAATCTGGTGTTTTATTCCATTGTTCTTGAATTCGATTCCATAATTCATTCAAAGAAGATGGAGGTGAATCATAGGCATTAAGAATATGGTGGTTCATTTGAGACAATTGAGGGAAAAGTAATTTATGAAGTAATTTCTTATTTATTTTATATTAATGTCCATAAGTTATTTAAAAACAGTACTTCCATCCTGCGCTCTATATAAAAAAAGTTTTTTTTTTTACAATAAAGAAAAAAAATTCTCTCGTAAATATATTTTCTTATCGGGCAGACAGTTCACTTACAGAAAATGTATAGAAAAGATTGACAAAATTTTTTTTAGTTATTTTAGGGCGGAAATGAAGTCTTATCAATACCCTTCCTTCCACCAAACAACATTAAAGTAGCTGGAAATATTCAAGTATATTGAATATTCAAATAGTTTTTAATTTAAAATAATGTACCTTTTGATAATTGTATTTAAAACACAAAGGAAAACTAAGATAAATACCAGTTTTTTTAATTAGATTGTAAATTAATTAACTATGTCAAAGTAATTTTCTTACCGGTTTTCGTTTAACAAATTAAATAAAATGTTGTAACTATGCAATTTCAAAGAGGAATACTAATTGATTTTCTCAATAGTTCTTCTTAGCTAATATAAATATTGGAAGATGTTTTTTTTCAAAAACTTTTCCGCTATTCTGGAATGCCAATCAGGAACCAATATTAAAGTAAAGTTGTAATGACAAAGCGCTTGTAGTTTCAAGAAAAATATTTAGTGGTAACAAGATTAAATCAATTTTTAGGAGCATCGATTATTTATTATTTTTCCCCGACACAATATAATAACCATCATATATTTTTTTTGGATTTTTTGCGGTTTATTTAGATTTTTGGTTCCTGACATTTTAAATGTTTAAAAGCAAACACGATTACGGGAGAAGCTCAAAAGAAAATTGCAAAAGTATACGGAACATCAAGAACCAAAAATCAAATTAAATCCGGCAAAATGTTCCAAAAAAAGTTTCATTTAAAACGTCAAATATTCATGTCATGTCAAAATCTAAGGAGTATGAACTGTTGATTTCAGATATGTGGCAAATGTTGCAATTGCTAACTCTAACGAGGCAAATCCGGTTTTATAGACAAGGTCGCAAACTATCACTTATTTATTAAGATATAATTGAGTAGTTATTTATTCAATATTAAAAAGAAATTATCATTTTAATATCATCAATGTGAAAGTTTGTGAAAGGAGTAAGAATTGAGATGAAATGTGGCACACATATTTAGACCATGTCTTGGAATTCGGACACTTTTTGTACCAATATTGCCCTACCCCTATTAGTAATAGTTATAGTTACTAAGAAATAATAGTTCTCAATTTAATCATATAATAATAGTAAACTTAATTTTTTACAACAAATTAATCCTGAACTGGATGACGTTAGCCATAACCCTCAAAAAGACAGGAAGATTTTTTTTTTTCGGAAATAAATCCATGGGCAGAAACTATTAAATATGAGTATTTACTTAATTTTTATCATATGTCAGGTATTACTAAATCACTCATTCGTGTCATGTCGGTGTAACCAAAAAATCTGATAATGTCAGTTCATTACACCCTTCAAATAACCTCAATCCGCATTCAAACAGGTTTGCCTATAAATTACGTGGTTCACATAAATCGCCCATCAATTTATGTGTAGCTCCAGCAACTAACTTAATTAAAGTGCCACCTCTGAATTATGTTCGATAATATGATAAACATACATCGGTATGTTTTACACTTTATGTATACGCTGTTTAGATTTCACCCAATAGGTCAAAGCACTTAAAACCTAATAGGTATCTTACTAGAATTACGACTTTAAAATGTTTTCACGAGTGACTTGTCCTCGCTTTGCTCGTATACCATTGTTACTAGCTTCGGTTCGAGAGTTCGAATAAAGTCGAATCGAAGATGTTCGAGAGTGTCGGAAATTAAAGCTGGGTAGAAATTATACACGAGTCACCTACTACGAATAAAGAATGTCACCTATAAAAGAACACGTGCTGTCGTTACGATATTCTTCACATTTTACTAATAATTCAGTGGACTGTCACCGCTTCATACACATGAAGCAAAACATATTATTGTAAAAAAATTATGAAAATGTTAAAAAAATGACGTTTTCATTCTGGAAAACATTTTGTTTCTTTCCCACAGACATTTTTCTTGAACTCTTATTGTAATCGATGAATTTTGATTCTACGGTAAGATTCTACACCCGCAACTAGGTTATAATATCGTTTTTATAACTGCCCTTGTTAACGTCCCTGTACTATTTCTGACCAAACCCCTACATTTTACCTGTTTTACCTGCAATTCTAGATTTTACAAAAATTAGCTAGGTTCTTTAAGGTATAAAGAATTCGTCAAGAAGTTTCATTTTAGCAAATATGCATGGAAGTTAGAGCCATAATATTGGAATAGAGATTCATATCTTAGAGATGCAAGATGCAGGTTTTAATCCTATTTGTTTATATTTTCAAAGACGCATCCATAGTTACCTATAGACTTGAGTACAAACATTCGTACTCATCATATAAATGAATCCCCAGGGGGACTCGTACCCGCGACCGCTGGCACAGCAAGTACGGTCACTACAAACTGAGCCAAACGTGCTGTCATATGCCGTCCATTGTTAGGAGTATCTTTATTAGCCTAGTCCTTTTCCAAATCGCATACTGCGTATGTACCAAATTTCATCTCATTGCCTCACATGCTTTAAATATTCAAGCTTATAGAGGCGACAAACATATAGTACACTCAATTTAACGATTACAAATAAAAGCTCAGTAAGAGTACTTATTGCAAGTAAATAAATAAATATATTTTATTGACCTATAAAGGTAGTAAATTAGCATTTTTTTTATGAGAATCAGTGACAAACGAGCAGACAGATCACCTGATGGAAAGCAGTACCTGACGCCCATAACACCCACGGTTCATGCACTTAGGTTTTAGGTAACACAAATGCAGAGCCGTAGGTGCGTTGTCACTGTGAGGACTAAGATGATATGCCTCTTGCATGTAATTGCGCTGGCTACCTTATCCTTCAAACGGGAACACGACAATTCAATCATTGTTGCTTGGCGGCAGAAATAGATAAGGGGGTGGTACCCATCCAGTCGGACTCCTCAGGCTTGACAGAGTTCTACCACCGCCAAAAACAGACTGGGTTGGTGGTTCTTCTCACCAGAACTGTCTTCCGAGCCGGTGGTAGATTTCTCACGGACTTACATACTGACATTTAATTTAAATTTTGAAAATGTTTCAAAAGTACTTGTAAAAGTCTATTTGGATAAAGTATTATTTAATTTGATGTATGTACGCTGTCACCTACAGAATAAAACGCAATAGCATTCTGCATAGGATTCTGCATAGCATAGGATTCTGTTTTATGTCATTATTTTGTTGATTAGAGAGTGATTTTCTCCTAAATGAACCAGCCCGATATACAAATATACAATAAAAGATAAAGGAACAAAACAAGATATTTTTACTTGACATAAGATTTAGTTATTTCCACTACTAAGCTAATATTTTTATTTGACTAAAGTTTTAATTTTAGAATGAAAATATCATTTTAAAGAGTAATAAACTTTCGGCTTAAATTAAAACAAATAGTACAATTTATTGTCTCGTGACATTGAATCATACTTTCTTAGAATTTATCTACCTAGTCTATGATACTGGTGACCATAGATTTTGTTATTTTTAACAATTAATCAACCATCTACCGCTGTTGTCATTTATGCCATTTTATATATGTAGGGACATTAACACACAGCACCATCTAGTTCCATGGTAAGCTACGAGGATTGTGTTATGGATACCAGATAGTTGATACACTACACATATATAAATTTAAATACATACATATTATAAATATAAACACCCATGACTGGAGTACAAACATTCGTGCTCGTCACACAAATGAATGCCCTCAGCGGAACTCGAACCCGCGAACGCTGGCACAGCAAGTACTACAAACTGAGCCAAACGTGTTGTCAAAAATAAATATTATAAATCAGTATAATGTAGATAACGTGTTGGGGATTTATCTTGAACTGGATATATCTTAAGGATTTATTTATCTCATGATAGATATTTAGACTGTACACACGACATTAATACAGGTGTGCCAAGTACTTTAACACTATTATTTTAATGAAATTTTGACACGTGTTTCTTATAGTAGAATAGGTAGAGTATACACTTGTCACTTATTATACAATACATATTAAAAAAGTAAGTAATTGTTAATCTTTTTAAAAGCAAATTATAGACAATGTTATTGTTATAGAATGATGTGTTTTCCTATAGTTGGTACCACATAGTAATTTAAGCAGTTGTAAGGCATATGTTAGATGTAAGTTAATATGTACAACTGTTGGAGATCCATACAAATAAACAAATAAATCCGTATATAAATATTAGAAATGTGGAAGTTTGTGAGTATGGATGTTTGTTACTCTTTCATGCCAGAACAACTAAACGGATCTTGATGAAATTTGACTCAGAGATAGATTATATTCTGGAATAAAACATAGGCCACTTTTTATCCCGGAAAAAACGGTTTCCGTGGGATAGGTTTGTTTTTATTTTCCTAGAGGCGAACCCGAGCGAAGCGAGGGCGAGCCGCTAGTACGTATATATAAATAAATCTTTACATTTGAACTGCATTACTGAACAGATTCAAATTGTGATCTCAGTATGTTCACTGTTCTATAGCAAATATTCACCAATGTTACCTTTACCAAAAAACATGCAATGTGACAGTTTTACATTGAAGTAATCATTTTTACGCTTTGTATTACACAAACATAATAAGGTCCTTCTATTAAAAATATTCTAATATATATTATAAGTATCAAATATGCATTTAAAAGATTAAACAAAATTACAACTTGACACCGTCATGGTCACCCCACACTCAATAAAATCTTGATTTTGTACAATGCACACAGTCATTCTCAGATATAATTCAAACGTCGCCGTTTACAGTAAAATTGTGATAGTGAATACAGTGTTGTGAATATAGTAATAGTAAACAAATAGTGAATGAGTTGAAGTGTAGTGTATATATAGATAAATATGACGCAAGAAAAGTATGTATTTTTTTGTGTTTTTATTTTTTAGTCCTCTATAGAATAATTTATGGTATAAGTAACTGTATTTGAGTCATTTAATTTAATCTAAGTATTGAATATTGCTCTCAAAATACACTAATTTGATGTAATGTAACTCTAAAAATAATATTTAAACTAATTGTGTACCTTAATCTATATGAGTCGAAATTTCTTTACTTTAAGGCCTCTTTTAATTGCGACACTAAACACGTTTGCGTATAAGTATAGTTAATATTGTAACGAAAGGAAATTTTCCTAAGAACGTTTTAATGGTTAGTATAAACATAGGTCAAATAATATACTAGTGTATAGATTTCTCAGAAATAAATTATTTTCCCGCAGTAAAAAGTATCCTATATGTTGACCCGGATACCCAGCTGTCATTATACCAAATTTCATCAATTCTCCAGTGGTTTTCTCGTGATGCGTTCCCAGACAGACAGATAGACAAAAAATCTAAAAACTATAGATTCGCCCTCTGTATCGATAATAATAACTATTTCAATAAGATTTTCGAAAAAATATTTAATGTACAGATTCGACTCAGTTAGAATTTCATTATATGTATAGAAAGTATAAATTACATCATTCTTTACATTAAAAAAAAAAATATTTTTTTTTTACTAAGAAGCGATGGGGAATTTCCAGTGTATAAAATACGAAATGCGATATGACCTCTTTATTTTCCTTAAATCCAATACGTATGTTTGGGCCGACAAAAAAGAATACTTAACCATGTCTTTACAAGATTATTTTATGTGATATCGTTGTAAATCCTTCTTAGCCGTTTTCAAATGTTATCCAGGATTTTTGTGCAAATAAAATTACTAAGACTTGTTTATTTATTTATTTTAAATATATAATTATAACAATTATTTAAATCTTAAACGATTTTGTTTTTTAGGGTTTCGTACCAAAAAAGAAATACGCAGAACATTCATAATCTGTCTGTCCGTCTGTCAAATAATACATTCTCAGAATCTATTGAACTAATTACCAAAGGTATGCTTAGTTAAAATGATTTGAACAAAACAAAATAAAAAAAAGTGTAATATTACGCTCCAACCATGCTTTAATGGAAAAATGATTATTTTAATTGAGTTTTTTTTATCTTAATACCTGTTTAATATTTATCTACCCGTCAGTGCGTATCCGATATTTAATTACCTTCCAAAAAAAATTGGTTGGAAGATCAGTTTTAATGAGTTCAACTTTATACTATACTAGCGGCTCACCCTCGCTTCACTCGGGTTCACTTATAGGAAAACAAAAACAAACCTATCCCACGGGAACCGTACACTTTTTCCGGGATAAAAAGTAGCCTATATGTTATTCCAGACTATAATCTATCTCTGTGCCAAATTTCATCCAGATCAGTTAAGCCGTTCTGGCGTGAAAGAGTAACAAACATCCATACATACTCACAAACTTTCACATTTATAATTTTTATACAGGTATCTTTTTTAACATTAATTTTGGTATAAAAATTGTTAAATAAATAAAATAAAATCATAGAATACGTATCTATACTAATATAAGTAATAATATAAAGCTGAAGAAGAGTTTGTTTGTTTATTTGGTTGAACGCGCTAATCTCAGGAACTACTAATCCGATTTTAAAAATTCCTTTTACACTAAATAACCCGTTAACTGAGGAAGGGTATATAATATCATCTCGGAAAAATGTACGGTTCCCGTGGGATAGATTTGTTTTTGTCTAGGGACGAATTCGAAGCGAAGCGAGGGTTAGTCGCTAATTACCTATAAATGTTTAATTAAAAAAGATATAATAAACATGTAATAAAATCTTGCAGTGTTGAAGAGAAAAATGACGAACAGTTTAGAATGGAGTCAACAATTTCACTTGATGGTGCCGGCGTTGATGATAAGGAGGATTACAATCCATTTGAACACAGAAACATAACACATCCTACATCGTAAGTATTCTAATCAGAACTTATATTTAAGTACCTTGGAGTAGTTAAGTAGTACTATGTAATAATAATAATAATGTCCTTCTCTCCGATTTCGGCCACGGCGGCAAATATCACTGAGACTAGCCAGATGCGCAGGAGATATTACAGTGCACAAGTGTGCTCACAGACACAAGTGCACTCTCTATTCCTTTTACTTTCAAAGTCCGATGGGACGATACTTCGACACGACTGGTCAGAGTTAAGAGGATTGTGAAGTTGTAAATTTTTATACAAAAAGCGATAACATTATAACAGAACCCAGAACCAGACGGAACATCCACCAATGTGGTATACAAAGAAGCTCTTAACCAAATTTTAATTCTTCGGGTTTTCCTAGTAATTAATATGTTAAAAATGATTTTATTCAATTCATTTGGCAGATTCATTTTCAATGTACCCGAAGGTCGTGGCAGACACGAGATCTGTGGATTTTTTTTAACAGGACGTAATCTCCTACCTTGTACTCAACAGGACGAGTGCGTTTATCATAATAAGTTTTAGAATTTGCTTTTGACTTATGAATTTATTCTAAGGCTTTATCGCGGGCGTGCTTCATACGATGTTGTAATCGTTTTACATATTTGGGATAGGTTGTACCAGACAAATTGTAAATCGAATCTGGAATGTGAGGTTTGTGACCGAATACTAATTCGTATGGGGTATAGTGCGTGGTTGAATGCACAGCGGTATTATATGCTAACATGGAAGTATATACGTATTGAGGCCAATTATCTTGATTATCATTCACATATGATTTAAGGGTTGAATGTGATCTTTCTAAGGCACCTTGCGTTTGCGGGTGGTAAGGTGATGACCAGAGTTGTTAGATTTTAAAAACCTCACATGTTTTCTTAAAAAGTTCAGCTGTGAAATTAGTGCCTTGATCAGTGAGTATATGCTTAGGGATTCCGAATAAGGATATGAAATGAAGAAAACAGTCGCTTGCTTCTTCAGCCGTGTTACAGCGAATAGGATATGCTATCGAGTACTTTGTTAAGTCGTCCTGCATAGTCAATATGTATTTAAGCTTCGCTGTGCCAGACTCAGGCAAAGGGCCCACAATATCAAGAGCTACTCTCTCGAATGGGGATGTAGACGTGGATGTTATTACCATTAGTGCTCTATTAATTTTTCGTAAGGCTTTATTGGTCTGGCAAGATGAACAATTTTTAACATATTTTTCGATATCACTTGACATATTTTTCCAATAGAATTTCTCTTTGATACGAATGAGCATTCTTGACGACCCTAAATGCCCTACGATGGGGATGTCATGATTTTCTTTAAGGATTTTAGGGGTTTCGCTAAGTGAAGGGTATATAATGTTGTTATGATAAATGTGGATACTTATCCTAGTCCCATCAAATAAATAAGCTAACATATTATATATTTTAACAAACGAATGTCTATCGAAAGGGTTTTTAAAATCAGATGAACCAATCTCGTTAATTGTTGGATAAGACATAATTATTTCGTCACGTGCATATTTTATGGATTTAAATATATCGGGATACGAATGATTATCAAAATGATTCACTTTCGTGAATAAGAAAAGGTAAGTTTTATTGTCTATTGTAAGAGGTAAATAGGTATATAGAGTTCTTTCTAATTTCAAAAAGTCATCACGTTCGGGGTTTGGACAATTACTAATTACTTCTTGGACATAAGGCATAGATTTGTCCAAATCCAATGAGGTTGGTATTATTACCAATTTCTGTGTTCCTTCCAGTAAATTTTCATTATGTTCCGTAATGGGAGTATCATATAATTTTGCAGGTAATTTTAAAAATTTATTATAGGTTTCGTCGGATAAGAATGTACTTTCAGGTACTGAATGAGGAGTTTCTGGACTTGGGTAAGTTGACACAGGTAAGGTTTCAGGATTTTGCCAACTAGTCGAAGGCTGTGGTTCTGGTTCTGTTTGAAGGTAAGGTTTATCAGGTATCGCTAGGGGATCTGTGGGAACAGAAGGGGAATTTAGAGGGCTAGAATCAACATTTTCATCATTTGTGGAATTAGAATCCCTTCCTAGTAATTCATCAAGGGTTTCTTGAGGAATCTCAGGCAGTATTGATTCGGATTGAGGCTCGGCAACGGGGTCAGTTGCATTAATAGGATAAAGTTTGACGTTATTATTGTTCATAGGATATGCATGATTCACAGGGTATCTAGAAAGAGCGTCTGTAGCAGAGTTCAACTTGCCCTTGCGGTATATGATTTCGTATTCGTATTCTTCTAACTTTAACCTCCATCGTTGAAATTTACTGCTGGGGTCTTTATGGTTAAATAGCCATTTTAGCGGTCTATGATCGGTTACAATTTGGAATTTGTGGCCATAAAGGTAAGGACGAAACGTTTTGCAACCAAATGGAATGGCTAACAACTCTTTTTCTGTTGTGTTGTAATTAGATTCGCTTTTATTGAGTGTACGTGACGCAAAGGCTACGGGTTGATCTTTACCAATAAGTCCTTGTGAGAGTACAGCACCTACAGCATAATTTGAGGCATCGCATGTGAGAATGAAGGGCTTAGCGTAATCAGGGTAGATAAGTAACGGAGCAGTTGTTAATTTATGTTTCAGTGTATCAAGGGCTAGTTGTTGCTGATTTTCCCATTTAAAGTGTACATCTTTTTCAGAAGAAAGAATGAAACGGCGATAATAGGAATCTAGACCGAGGAAAGATTTAATATCTTTAGGACATTTGGGAATTGGAAATTCGGTAACGGCTTTGATTTTGCTAGGATTTGGTTCGACACTATGTTCGGTAATCACATGACCGAGATAACAGACTTCACGACGTAGGAATTCACACTTGTCTGGCTGTAGTTTTAAGTTAAAGTCTCGGATTCTTTGGAAGATCAATTTTAAATTTGCCATATGAGTTAGAAGGTCATATGCGTAATAAACTTGTCATCCAAGTACACAAAACATCGGATGCCTTGGAGCCCAGTTAAAGCAGAATTCATTAACCTCTGAAAGGTAGAAGGAGCATTTTTAAGCCCGAATGGCATCCTTAGAAATTGGAAATGGCCTTCTGGGACATTAAAGGCTGTTTTGGCCTTGTCACCTTCATTTAAAAGGATCTGGTGGAATCCGGATACTAGATCTAATGTCGAGAAGTATTTACTATTTCCAAGCTGATCAAGGATCTCTGTGATCTGTGGTATGGGATAAGTGTCACCGATAGTAATGTCGTTAAGTTTTCTATAGTCGATCACAACTCGCCATTTTTGCGTATTGGAAGCGTCGAGCTTTTTAGGGACAACCCATATGGGTGAAGACCAAGGTGAATCAGAGGGTTCAATAATGTTTTGTTCTAGCATTTTATTAATTTGATTGCGAACTTCTGTTTTGTGGACTTCTGGAAATCGATAAGATTTAGTATGAATGGGTGTATCAGTATTAGTTTTGATTTCATGTTTCAGGGCACTTGTATAGGTAAGATTTTCTCCGGGGAGATGGAAAATATCAGCGAATTCAGAACGTAGTTCCAAAAGAACTTCTTTTTCTTCATTATTTAGGTGATCAACTCGTAACTGTTTGAGCACTTCTTTAGTCCGTGTGAAACTACTACTGTGACTTATATGATTTATGACATCGGTTGATTTGTCCTCATATTCTGGTATATCGATTGGAATTAATTCAAGGCTAAGATCAGATTTTAAGGTTACAGGATTTTTAGAAGTATTTACTACAGATATGTTTATCCTATTATTTTCTTTAACCCGTACTATACTTTAAAGTTTGCGATCAACAGTGTTTCGGAAATCTTCTGATCAAGGACTAATTCTTCGTTGATTTTAGGATTTCTAACGGAACATTCAATGACAGTTTCAGTTCTCGCAGGTATTAGATATGCAGGTTCATGAAAATGCAGTTTTAAGGCAGATTTACCAAAATGTAGTGAATTATTAGTATAATCTAGATTGCAGCTATGGGCGTTAAGCATGTCAGAGCCTATGATGCCGTCGTAAGGCAGGTAAATTTTATCGATGACATGAAATTTATGGTATATACTGGATTTAGGTAGACGTAATTTTAGCTGAAAATGACCATGGGTTTGAATGGATTCATCAGATGAATCAATACCTTTTAACTGAATTGTTTCTTTTATAAGTTGAGGATGTTTTTTAATACACGAGTGTTTCAATAGGCTTACAGACGATCCTGAGTCTACGAGTAAGGCTAATGGGATATCTGATACTGGAGATTCAACGAGAACATGAGGTAATAGCATTTTTGCAGGATTATTGGTAATTTCAAATACATTGAATTTAGGAATCTTTGACCGATTCACATTCTGTGAGAGTGTGGAAGACTTTAGAAGACCAACATTATTGTGTTGTTTTATGGATACAGTGGGATTTGGCAGACCAACACCTGTGTGATGCTGCACGGATACAGTGGATTTTGGCAGATCAACACCTCTGTATTACTGCACGGATGCAGTGGATTTTGGCAGACCATCATGCAGCGACGGTTGCAATTGTTTTGCCATATTGGTCTTATGGTTTCCATATGGCAGAGTTAATTTGGGTTTGGAAATTAAGCTTGCGGTGTCGGTTTTGAATTTGTTTGATCCCGTACGACACCGGGACGAGACAGTTACTCGTTTTTTGATTCAGCATCTACAATGTCATAACCTTCTCCTTCAAGTAAGTCATTTGGATACTCGTCATTAGGGGCGTTAGAAGCATAATGGACACGTTGAGGTATCCTGGACTGATTTTGATCAAATTTAAAACGATTATTATTATATTCTCGTTTACGGCATTGTTCCAGGGTATCTTCTGGTGCTTTGCAATATCTACAAATTGTTGTAGGGGAATTATTTGTATTAGAAGGTCGCTTGAAATAGAAACTTGATTAGGCTTTATCTGGTTAGAGTTCGATGTAAGTGGATGACTCTGATTACGAGGTACGAATTGGAAGTTTGGCTTTGGAGTATTAGACCGCCCTTGACGTGGGCTAGACGAACTCTGTTTAAATAAAAATTGTTGAATTTTCTCTTCGGATATTGCGATGTTTATGGCTTCGTTAAGCGTTTTTGGCGATTTACATCGAACTATATTGATATACGGGGTGTCAAACCCATCTGGAAATGATGGAGGGCTAATTCCTCCATGGCTGCTGTGCGTCCTATTATTTCTCTATTTTTATGACCATGTGAAATAGAAATTTCTGTAAGTAATTGGGATAAATACGTTTCGATTCTAAGTGCATACTGACTCACAAGTTCATTAATTTGTTGCTTGCATTCCTGTAGGTCCGTGAGTAAGTGTGTATAATGTTTTCTTTCTCTAAATTGTGTTTTTAAGAACTCTTTAAGTTGCGGCCAATTCGTAAACTCTTTTACAGAACAAGCGGTTTGTGCCTTGCCTTGTAATTGACACTACACATTTAAACAAAATATCTTTTTGGGGTTCTGTGGCTAGGTCGTAGGCATTATTGCAATTGACTAAAAATGAGTTAAGTGACTCCCTACAACCATCATATGGCTTTATAAATTTAAGTAGCGTAGAAAGATCTAGTTCAATTTTATTTGCCGCTGTTAATTTCTTTTTTGAAATTGACCTAGTAGTAGGTACAGAAGGAGGAGGACAAAGGCCATCGTCCTCTGTGTCAGTGACGGCAATTTCTGGTTTTTCAAATTTTGAACTTTGGGCTCTACTCTCAGACATTTTAGATGTAAAACAATTTTTATACAGATTATACAATTATGAATTTGAAGCAAAATAAAGTGCTCACAATAAAAAAATAAATAAATGAAAATAAAACAGTAATTAAAAGTTTAATATTCGCAATGACAAAAAACAAAATATCACTTACTTGAATACAGACAAAGCGATAACGACGGGTAACATTTCTTCGAAGGCTCGGTGAGTCGTAGATAAGCGTAACGGACTGTTTCTCGTTTATGATACTCGAAGCTCCTTGTGGATCTTTGGCTGTATTGATCAGCTTTCAACGTAATCTTTGGGTGGTCGTGTCTGGTCACAACACAGGGCTATACGTGACAGTGGATATGACCTGATAGCGAAGAAGAAGGACTCTGCCTACAGCGTGAGCAGAATGCAGCAGTAAAGTTTTGGAGACACTGTATGGGCCGTTTAGATGGGCCTTGGTTAGGTTTTTAGGGTGCACTTACACTGGTGCACTTTGTACTTTTGTTTTTCTTTACTTCACATATTATTGTTTTTTTTTTCACAAAGATATTAACACTTTTACACACGCGGCGAATTCGCGTAAACTAGGAGACGGTACCGGGGATTTTTAAAAATCCCTTTACGCTGCCACCAAAAATGTTACGAGTGTCTGGATAAATATGTTTTAAAAAAAAGGGAAATTAAAAAATAAAAATTAGAATGGAAAGAGACAGCCAGCCGTCTGGCGTGGATGGAGGATGGATGGAGACTAAATGGTATTGACGGGCGACTGAATTACTAATCCTAGAATGTGCTGACTGGCCAGGAAAAAGCTATGCAAGCCATAAGGGGTGCAAAGCCCATGTATAACAGTACGAATAATTTACACGTGCGTCATGCAAGCCCTTGAACACGTTTTTTTTTTCATATCCATAGAAACAATATTATGGTCTACTCATTGTTAGTAGGTAACAATTCGAGTTAGAGTTTTTATTCGCTTAACATACAAATTATAATGACCCAAAATAATATTAAAAAAAAACAAAAGGTTATATAAAATGAACTCTCAGCTAAGATATAGACTCATTAGAGATACTTTAGTAATTTTATTTTATTTAATACCTATACAAAATGTATATATAAATATATATATATATATATATATATATATATATATATATATATATATACATGTATACAGGGTGGATTTTTGAGACGGGACAGTAAGGGCAGGTACCTTAAATACTATAGTTACAGGAAAACGCTCCTAAGAGACCACCCATAACTTTTTGAGATATTCTGAACTGCATTCACAGATTTTGGAAAAAATGTACAGTCAGCGAGAAAAATGCTAAAATTCGAAAAAAATTTTTTCATGTCAATCGATCCTATTTCATGTAAGGATCAAAAGACTCTATGGGACCATTTAAGGTTTGAGTACTAGAAATGACAGAAACCGCCAAAATCCTTCTCCATACATTTTGTATGGAAAAACGTTTAATCAACTCGAAATATTCTTTGTTGCCAAACGGTCCTATTTTTTAATGTGATCAAAAGACTCTTTGAGAAAATCATAATTGCATTGACAAATAAAAATAAAATAAAATTATATCAACTAAACGTGTTTTTTTAGAAACACGATATCCATTTTAAGCAATTTATTTTGTAGATCACCTAAATGTGCCCTATTTACGTTTGTATTAAGAGTCTTTTGATTACATTAAAAAATAGGACCGTTTGACAACAAAGAATATTTCGAGTTGATTAAACGTTTTTCCATACAAAATGTATGGGAAAAGATTTTGGTGATTTCTGTCATTTCTAGTACTCAAACCTTAAATGGCCCCATAGAGTCTTTTGATCCTTACATGAAATAGGATCGATTGACATGAAAAAATTTTTTTTCGTATTTTAGCATTTTTCTCGCTGACTGTACATTTTTTCCAAAATCTGTGAATGCAGTTCAGAATATCTCAAAAAGTTATGGATGGTCTCCTAGGAGCGTTTTCCTGTAACTATAGTATTTAAGGTACCTGCCCTTACTGTCCCGTCTCAAAAATCCACCCTGTATATCTATCTATACATATTATAAAATTCTAATTAAGCCGAATCTGTACATTAAATATTTTTTGGAAAATCTTATTGAAATAGATATTATTATCGATACAGAGGCCGAATCTATAGTTTTTAGAATTTTTGTCTGTCTGTCTGTCTGTCTGTCTGTCTGTCTGTCTGTTACCGCATCACAGAAAAACCACTGGAGGGATTTGGATGAAATTTGGTATGATGATAGCTGGTTATCCGAGTCAACATATAGGATACTTTTTACCGCGTGAAAATATCTCATTTCTGAGAAAAAGTATAAAAACCGGTTGGAACAAAATCACGATGATACTATCTGTAAACAGTTTAGCAAGGTAACTTATTAAATATGGTAAAAACTATTAAAAATAGCTTATCTTGAAAATCAAATTATCAATAGCCCTATTTTATCCATTAAAATAGTTATTTTAATTAATATACATTTATGTGTTATTTAGATACTCGACAATAGATGTCGCCATGAGTCTTTAAAATACGTAGTTTTAATTCCAAAAAAAGGAATGTACAGATATAACCTTTCCACGATTTTATTAGAATTACTACTAAATTACCCGTGGCCCCGCCCGTGTTCAAATTATCAGTAAAGCAAACTTTTTAGCTTTATAAATTAGTAACTGTACATATAATAAAATTGTAACTAAGCCGAATCCGTAAATTCAATATTTTTCGGAAAATCTTACTGAAATATACATTATTAGCGATATAGAGGCTGAATCTATAGTTTTTGAATTTTTGTCTGTCTGTCTGTATGTGACCGCATCAAAGAAAAATCACTGGAGGGATTTTGATGAAATTTGGTATGATGATAGCTAGTTATCCAGGTCAACAGATAGGATACTTATTACCGCAGGAAAATATCTCATTTTTGGGAAAAAATACAAAAACTGGTTAAAATAAAAGCACGATAATACTATTAACATTTTAGCAAGGTAACTTATATGTTAAAACTATTAAAAAAACCTTATCCTAAAGGAAATATCAATAGCGCTATTTTATTCATTAAAATAGTTATTTTAATGAAAATTTATTTATGTGTTATTTAGATATTTGACAATAGATGTCGCCACGTGTTTCTAAAATACGTAGTTTTAATCAAAAAAAAAAATAATGTACAGATAAAACCTTTCTATGACTTTATTAGAATCAGTAATATTTTGTTGGCAGAAACAATTTTCAAATTAAAATATTTGTAAATTTTTATTGTTTAGTAAATAATGTTAATATTTTTTAATCTTTTAATGTAAAAATTGGGTAAATGCAAATCCAACTCGCGCATTATAGGTTTCGTATAGCAAAATGCTGTTGTTTTTCTTACTTACGTGTTTTGTTAGGTTAACACTAAAATAAATACAAATAATATTTACGTTTCCACAATATCAACTCATTTTATCAACCGTAAAAATAAGTTCGATTCATATTATTTTATAACATTTTATGGTAAACAAGTTTATGGCTGTTAAAAAATATTCTTTATCTCAAAAACTATGAAAAAGTGTTTTAGGAACTGTTATGCCTCAACTTTTTCAGTTTTTTTGACACCATTTCTTGGAAGGTAAAGGCTTAAAAGACACAATAAAATGCTTACGACTTTATTACTATATTAGCCGAGCCATATGAAATAATAAAAAGTATTTGCTTAGAATTATTTACTCATTACACTTTCTTTTGAAATTCGTTTTGGACAATATTAGTAACTAGCGCTAACCCATCCCTGTTTCGCGACAGATTAACATTAAGAAAAGTTGTCATTACGTAATTTAAATAATCATCTAAGTATTAAATTAATCAATAGCTGTCTATTAGTAAAAAATGATTAAAATTAATTCCATAGTTTGAAAGTTTGTCGCCCGAAACTAAATAAACAAACAAAACAGAAGTATAGACATATGTACATAAATGTTATTGCTTAAACAAAAATTACTAAAACAAATATGAGATTAACGGAAAAACCTTTGTGGCATTGTCAGTCACTGCCATTATTTACCAATCATACGGTGCGTAATGAAAGTGGTCTATGAAAGATTATACTAATGTGTAAAACCTAAAGAATTTGATTTTTGATCATCTGAACGCGGGCGGAGCCGCGGGCAATGCTAGTATATATACACTCGTATAGGCAAACACAAAAAAGTTAAATACTTTTAACATTGAAAATGTTTTTTTTTTGTCGCTTCTGTATAGGCCCGATTTTCAGTGAAAGTGCGACATCGCCCTGGTGTCGTGACTTTTGGGACTACGTGGCTGATTGGGATGTCAAAAGACGCAGCTTAACGAGGGCTACAAAATGCAAAAAAAATTTTTGAATAAACTCAATTACTTTTTTTTTTAATCAAAATAGTGTGAAAAATGCGGTCGTTTTTCGCCCGGTTTCGCTCAGAAAATAATTCATATCTCGAAAACAAAATGAGATATCGAAAAAATGAAAAAAAACCCCTAGAGATACGATTTTGGTCTACATTTAAAAAATCATTGGAGGCGCGTATCTTGGCTGGGTTATTCGGAAGTTGTACCTTTGTGATGCAGAGTTTACACCCGAAGAGCGCGTGAGCGTAATATTGATGGTGAATAAATATTTTGAAACATGATTAAACATGTTTGAACGAAGTGATTCTTTATGCATAAATAAATATGTATTTAAACTAATAACTAATTAATATCTATACACATAATAAAACAGTAACTTAGCAAAATCTATACATGAAATATTTTTTTAAAACAATGACTGTAACTTATTGTGTACAGAATATATACCCCAAAACAATAGTTATTAAAAATTTTGTCTATTTGGGTGTGCGTGTTTCACCAAAAATTACGGAACCGATTTTAACTAAATTTTGTGTAGTGGTAACTTATTACTCGGGTCATTTCTAATATAACTTAATCCCATTAATAAAATATTGTTAAAATATACGATAATAAAATATATGTATATAAGTTTGGATGGATGTTTGTTACTCAATCATACCAGAACAGCTGAACGGACCTGGATGAAAAGCACAGGGATAGATTATAGTCTGGTATAGCAAATTGATTATTTTTTAACCCGAAAAAACGTACGATTCCCGTGGGATAAATTTGTTTTTGTTTTACACAAAGCTAGCGATCGACTATCTATTCAATACTAACCGTTAAAATGTACCTAGGGACGAACCCGCGCGATGCGAGGGTGAGTCGCTAGTCTGTCTCTGAACTTTAGTATATGTATAAACATATACTAAAATTCAGAGTCAAATCTATACATTAAATATTTTTTGGAAAATCTTATTGAAATAGTTATCATTATCGATACCGAGGCCGAATCTATAGTTTTTAGAAGTTTTGTCTGTCTGTCTGTCTTCGAACTGATATTAGCTGGTTATCCGAGTCAACATATAGAATAATTTTTATTGCGGGAAAATATCTCATCTTTGAGAAATCTATGCTAACCGTTAAAATGTATCTATACATATAATAAAATTCTGCGTCGAATCTGTACATTAAATGTTTTTGGAAAAACTTATTGAAATAGTCATTATTGTAGACACAGAGGCCGAATCTATAGTTTTTAGATTTTTTGTCTATCTGTCTGTCTGGGAACGCATCACGAGAAAAGCACTGGACAGATTTAGATGAAATTTGATATGATGATAGCTGGTTATCCGAGTCAATTTAAGGATACTTTTTACTGCGGGAAAATATTTTATCTCTGAGAAATCTATACTAGATATTAAAACATGACGCTAGTATATATATAAAAGGCTTTGTCCTGACTGACTGATGGATCAACGCACAGCCTAAACCACTGGTCGTAGAGACGTATATTTTTGAAGAACTTATTCCTTATATGACGTAGGCATCGGATAAGAAAGGATTTTTCAAAATTCATCCCTTAAAGGGGTAAAAGAGGATACCAAAGTTTATCTGTGAAAAGAATTATTTAAAATCAGAATTACTTGAAACTTAGTATTATAATAATAATAAGCCCTTTATGACGCCTAGCTGGTCGCTTAGCAAGAAGCGCCAAGAGCGTAGTGCGGCCGGTCGCGAACATTTTAAAACGTTCGTTTCACTAAGCTACTAGCTGGGTGACTCGCTAGGCTCTAGGCGCTAAGCAAGCCGCCTGTCTGTGCGGACGTAGCCTTAGAGATTTGCTTCTCAAATGGTGCTTCTCACATGGACATTTTAACAGAACCCAGAACCAGACGGAACATCCACTAATGTGGTATACAAAGAAGCTTTTAATCAAATTTTAATTCTTTTGGTTCTCCTAGTAATTAATATTTTATAAATTTTATTTGGCAGATTCATTTTCAATGTACCCGAAGGTCGTGGCAGACACGAGATCTGTGCATTTTTTCTCCTCTTTTTGTCAACTTTTCTTTTTTTTTTTTTTTTGTATATTAGCGATTGACGAGATTTATTATTATATAAATAAAAAAAATATTATTGTCGAATTTCAACCACTGGGCAAACACTAGTATACATACTCATATATTAAAATTTGAAAATTTTGACAACACTATCAAAAAGCTACATTTATTGAGTAAAAATTATTTTTTATCGACGTACTTTGCAAGCAGAGCCGCAAGTAAAACTAGTACTTAAATAAAGATAACAAATCTTCTTTGCACTTGCAAATTAGATATAGATAGAGAATTTTATCGATTACTACGTGGGCCTTTCAAATAGCAAACCATAGGTATAGTATTCCTACCAACTTATAGATTCGGACTATCGCGTTTAATTCAACGTTTGTGATTCACAAAGCAGTGATTCAATTCAATTTAATTTTTTTAATAATGGCTTCAAAGCGTGCCATAAATCAATGATGTTTATGTTCATTAATCTATTGTTTTCGGATTATTTCGCGGAGTTATTTTAATTTTTGGTTCCCGACGTTTCGACGTGAATTTTTAAAATCATTTTTGTAAAATTGTGGGTAGGCACTGTCTGTAACAAGTGTATAACGTCTTTGAGATGTCTAACACCTTAGTCTCTCCCGTGACCATGATTGCTGTAAAGCATTCGAAACGTCGGGAACCAAAAATCAAAATAATCCGAAAAGAGATTTTTATTTGAAATGTCAAATATTCGCGTAAATCTAAGAAAGTATTAATCTATTGTTTGTTCAAAGATTTGGTTTGTTTATTTTTCACCTAACTTCTTTGACGTTTCTTTCTAACTTGCCATTATTTCAAGATTTGCTTCTAATAAATTTAAATTATTAATCAGCCATTGCAGAATCAATCAGAAGTACCAATCATGGTATCATTTGCATTTAAAATAGCTTAAGTAAACTAGAAATTACAAAGCAATTCCGTAAATGCTTTAAAACCTTGTTGCCATCCCATACAAAATAATTGGAATGGCCTTAAGTAAAGTTATTGTTTAGGCAATTTTTTGCGCAAATAACGATAGATAGCGTTGACCAAAAAGTTAGCAAAATATTTTTTTTATAAAATAAAAAACATAAAAACGAATCTATCCCTCGGTACTTGTACATTTTTCCGGGATAAAAAGCCTATATGCTATTCCAGACTATAATCTAATTTCATCCAGATCTGTTCAGCCATTATGAGGTAACAAACATCCATCCTTTTGCATTTATATACTAGTAAGATTATTTTACAATGTAGATCCTAGCTTCATCAATATACCAGCTCAATGGTGGCAAATAACTAATAATGTAATGTTATGCGGATTTTATAGTATAGCACCTGGGCGACCGAGCTTCGCTCGGAGTTATTGGTTAAAAGTATATATTTTTTTAATATGGCTTAAAAACAAAAAAAAAAACAAAAAACTTGGCCGCTTAACTGCCATGCTTATACCCGCATGTGCAAAATTATCTACATATTTTGCGTAGAATAATGCGAAAGAAAACCGCATGAAAACTCGAAAATACGCGTTTTCCGAGACAAGACTAATCTAGATCGATTTTTCACTTTACATATCAAATTTCAGCGAAATCGTTAGAGCCGTTTCCAAGATCGCCGGTAAAAATAAATAAATAAATATACAAGAATTGCTCGTTTAAATATATTAGATAGATAAAGTTTCAAATACGTACACGAGTTAGAAGTAGGTTAATATGTCTGAGACTTGATTACATACATAATTGGTTATTTAAAGTGAAATGAATTAATAAAATTGAAAGAACACTATTAATTTGCGAATATTTAATGTATTCATTTGTTTGTTCAATTTATTTTTACATTTTGAATGTTCGATGAACGTCTAGAAATTGATAGTGGGACGTAAGTTCGATTTTAACTTGTCATATAACATTAACTGACATTATGCTTTATTCAATTAATCTTTTACGAGTAATCAGTTGAAATTTTATCAGAAAGTTACATGGAAAAATATTCATATAAGTATATGTATATATTATGTCTATTATGACTGCCTCGGTGGTGTAGTGGCTAGCATGTACGGCTGCACATCCTGAGGTCCTGGGTTCGAGTCCCGGGTCGGGCCAAGTTTAGTTATTGAGTCTTTCTGTTTAGTAAGACTCAGTGACAGCCCGGAGTTGGGAAGTTGGCGGTGTTTCACCCCCGTGCCTCGGAGAGCACGTAAAGCCGTCGGTCCTGCGCCTTAACTCTCACCGGTCGTGTCGAGTAGTCGTCCCACCGGAGTATGAGTGTGACAGGAATAGAGAGTGCACTTGTGTCTGCGCGTACATTTGTGCACTATAATATCTCCTGCGCAGTTGGCTAGTCTCAATGAGATTGGCCGCCGTGGCCGGAATCGGTCAGGAGGACATTATTATTATATTATGTAGTATGCAATGTGATATAGATATTTTTTTCTGATAGCCTAAATTTTGTTTAAAAAGAAACTGTATTTAAATATTTAGATTAGAATTTTTCTTGTACTTCTATAAAAAGCTGTGCATATTTTTAAATTAAATTTATATAAAATAGCGAAATATTATTATGTTAAATTAATGTTTTATGTAAATTTAGTTAGTAAGCCTTTATAATAAATAAATAAATATTCAATACATTATTATTGTTACGTTCTATGAGTTCTGGGATCGGAAATAAAAGTAAGTTTTCTGCACTATAGATGTTTTACTACTTTTGGTTCATAAACACACTCAGTACATGCAAAGTTCTGGCTTAATTCAATCTACGAGCACTATTTTTCACCACTACATACACTTGCACTATGACTTTACTTCACATTTCCTCACTTTTCACCTTCTCAGTCTTCTCTTAGCTCCGAAATTCAATTGATCTCTAGACATACTGCCACCTTTTTTTATATGTATGTATACACAAAGAACATTCTAGTATTTGAAACGAATCTTTTTCAATAATTTCAATTCCTTTCTGGAAAATGTCTTGTCCCTCTCTTGCATATGGCAATTTACAATTAACTGTTCTTGTCTGTTAATTGTCACGTGTTTACAACTATCTTAGGATGTATAAGGTATGCAACAAACGTGCTATTTTTAATTATTATTTTTGGTATAGCAACGTTACACACTCTCCACTACGAGACATTATTTTAACTATATATATATATATATATATATATATATATATATATATATATATATATATATATATATATATATATATAATATGATATATCTTGCTAAATATACCTTACTAAAAATTGTAACATTACAAATTAAGTAATCTAAGCTATTCATGTATATTGAAATAAATAAATAAATAAATAATAAATAATATGACTGTGATATGAAAAATGTTTACAGCCATTGGAAATATTCTATAGGATAGACTAGGAGAAAACGTAGCTTCCTAGCTAGCTTAATGAAAGAGTTTTCAGAATCGGATCTGTAATTTTAGAGGTTACACCCTATATACAATTTAAGCTCTTATTGATATTAGTGTAGACTAATTATTTATTTATGTACCTACCACAGAAAAAATGTACATATCGTGTTAGCCATATTCTACAAACATCGTCTTTACTGGTTCATGATCTTATGGATGTCATGAGGGCTCAAATAATAAAGACTTCTCTATGCCCCATTACAATTTAATAAGGAAATCACAATGTTATAAATTTGAAATGGCAATTGTTCTCAGACACCGATGATCGACTTCCAACTATGATATCAAAACATAACTCTCTATGATCCACCAAGATCCACCAACTTTACTATGCCACGTATCTCCAATGTAATCTTTGCTTCAAATTTAAAATTACTTTAAAATCAATAAGAACTAATGTAAATAACATAGGGAATTTAAAAAATAATAAGACTGAAAAAGGTACTTAACTAAATCCTTCCCGGAAATATGTATATATGCAGAAAACAGTAACCTAGTGTACACAGAATGACTTATCTGTTTAAGAGATCTCTACAAGAAACCCTCGAGCGTGAGAAACAAAAATAATGAGGTACAAATTACAAACATATATATATACATATATATATATATATATATATATATATATATATATATATATAAATATACAAATATACATACAATTTCTACTATAAAAATAAAAAAAAGTAAATCAAGTATCAACTTTAATGAAATTAAAAATAAGTGATAGCTCAACAGTTAGTACCTGCAATTAATTAGATAATTTTGAAATCGATACCAGCCGGCATATAAGCGGTCGACCACGCAAATCTAACGCAAAAAGAACACACACCCAAAATAAAACATTTGTCTTATTTGCAACAGAATGCCCCCAGCGGGACTCGAACCCTCGAGCGCTGGTACAGCAAGTAGGATGACTACAAACTGAGCGAAACGTGTCGTCAAATTATACAACAACATTACGTCTATTGAAAAGACTTTCTAGTCTTTTCCTTATTTTTTCATTTTTTTATATTGTCCTTAATTCTGGTGATCTTTGAGAAATTCCCCATTGTTTCTCAAAAGTAGATCCGATATCTCACACGAAGCAAATGTTTGTATCTAAAGGAGCCAAACCGTATCATATTAAAACTCTATATGTCACTCGAATTGGATCTTCACGAACTGCAATCGTACATACCAGTAACTAGATCCACGAGATATTTATATAGTGATTATAATCCTACTAATCCTACTAATATTATGAATGCGAAAGTTTGTGAGGATGTATGCAAAAACTACTGAATGGATTTTAATGAAACTTTCCAATAATATAGCTCATACATCAGAATAACGCATAGGTTACTTTTTATCCCGGAAAAACGTACGGTTCACGTGGGATAGATTATTATTATTAAATAATATTTTTTGGGCTGCACCTAGTCCTTTTTAGTATTATTTTTTTCTTAAGTGTATTTTTTTCTTTTAATTTAAAACTAGCTGGTATTAAAAGATACTTTTACAATTATATTAACAACTAACGACTAACACTCCCTTCGCTCGGATTTGTCTAGATACGCGAATTTTGTTCACAATTTCAAGGGTTTTAATTTCTTTGCGCGGAAGCCTAATTATTTTTCTAAAATAAAATTACCCTAAGTTACTCCTTATAAAATCAGCTATCTGCCAGTGAAAGTGCCGTCAAAATAGATCCAGAACAAACACACAGACAGACGAACATTTAAAAAAATGATTTTTTTCTTATAAGTACCGTATAAATACACATACTTTCATACGTATTTAATAAAAAGCTGTTATTTTGACATTACAAACAGACACTTCAATTTTATTTATTTGTATATATAGATTATATTCGCAATTATAATAGTAGTCCGATCATAGAGAGGAAAATATTTACAATATTACAAAAGAATCCAAAAAATCCAAATTCCTTCTGAAATACTGGTCCGAAATCTGTTCAGACAATATACATTCTCATACTCAGTATTTTCCACTACATGTTATGAAATGCCAAATAGCATTCTTGCGATCCGCATTCCTCTCCGGTAGTGTTTTAATAAACAAGAATATAAAGTTTGCAGTGTTACGGTGGAAAAATTTTTACACTTTTATCATAAGTTTTGTGATTCTTTTTACAGGAAGCGTATTTTTCTAAAGTTATTTATTCAAAGCACTGCTAAAACGTAATAGGTTAAATAATAGGTACTTGTATAAAAATTCGGTTTGAAGAACATACTACGAAAACTGATTTTTGAGATAAAAAATTGATAGCGTGTATATTATTTTATTTTTAACTCATCCCAACTGATGTATTTTAGATTTTTAATAAAGTGACTATGACTACATAAATAAAACGCGTCTAATACCTTAATTGGCAAACCAGCTAACTCCATATGAGCAAATTTTTCAGATGACACTTAAAACTTTATAATTTTTTTTGTACACTACTTATTAAAAATCTAAAATATCGTTAGTAGATAATATCGTAAGCCGTTTTTTTTGATACTGTAAAATTCTACTAAAATAATCCTACTGAATTACTGTTGCATACAATCTAAACCAAAAAATATTTTTGACGAAATATGGAGTTGGCTGGTTTGCGAATTAAGGTATCGTAATGTTTTGGACAAGGCAGTTTCAACACTACTCTATTTTTCATGTTTTCCTCTAATAATCTAACGAAATATTGCTGTTAAGAATATTCTAAATAAGAAGAGTAAGTAAGAGCAAGAAGTACTTAGTCGTTATTATTTTTTTTCTCGTGATTCTAAAATAGAATATTACAAAAGCATTAAAATTAAACTTGGAAACAAAAAGCTTTTCCTTAAAAAAAGTATAAAATAGAAAAAGTGTAGATATAAATTCATAGTTAAAACCTTCTTCAAATTTAAGGTTGAAAAAATTTGAATTTTTTTACTGTCGCAGACAAAGTGCGACTTTGAAATCCTTTACCGAACAATACGAAAACAGCGTACTGTTAAAATATAAACGCGCTAATATATTTAAACCTGTGCTTATCCTAGAGTTCTTATATAGAGTTTCTGGATCTTAAATCCAACCTTAATCAACCTTTTTTTAATGTAGGATAATGTATTTACGCATATGGTCATACGCATGCGGTCTTATATAAACACCTGTATACATGTATTTATACAGGTGGTTATGTGAGACTCACGAAGATATTCTCGTAAAAGTAGTTTTAGTACACTTTTACCGATATCGCGGTTCGAGCGGCTGTCGACTAAGTTTGTACATTCAAAGTATTAATTAGGACACTAAATTTTAACACTCTGCCTTATTAGAACTTTCCTTGACCTTTTGTAACGAAATTTATATTTTTTGGATTATATGACTGGACTAATATATGTATGTATAGATGAAGTTAGTTAATTGTAAAGGCTTTTCAAACTCTTATAGCCCAATTTACCTAAGGTATGTAAATTTCTCAACTACAATAACTAAACTCAAGGCAACTCAACTCTAAACAATATAAATCAAACAATATCCTAGATGTATGGCTGAATGTTTATTTACATAGGGTCTGAATGTTCCGGTACTTAATGGCTATTATACTCTTAGGGTTACTCCGATGTGTTCAATATTCATCAATCGTACTCTCCCCTTTGAACTTTGATGAAACACCCGTTAATTTATACTAAAAATAAAAGAAAACTATATATTATTTGATACATAGTTTCGAGGGCTAATCCTTCGTAAACAATAATTATCTTTTGTATGAAATTATTTAAAAAAAAATCTTAACCAATTGTAATATTATTATTCTTCTATTAATAAATAAATATATCTGATTAGTGTTGCTACGAGTATATCTATCTATACATGTAATAAAATTCTAACTAAGCCGAATCCGTACATTAAATATTTTTTGGAGAATCTTATTGAAATAGTCATTATTATCGATACAGAGGCCGAATCTATAGATTTTAGAATTTTTGTCTGTCTGTCTGTCTGTCTGTTACCGCATCACGAAAAAACTACTGGACAGATTTTGATGAAATTTGGTATGGTGATAGCTGCCTATCCGGGTCAACATATAGGATACTTTTTACTGCGGGAAAATATCTCATTTTTGAGAAAAAATATAAAAACTGCAATGTAAGAGTATACCTACTAATATGTAAAACCTAAGAATTTGGTTTTTGGTAATCTGAACGCGGGCGGAGCCGCAGGCAATGCTAGTGTATTTATATTTACTAATATTTGACATAGTTATTCGGTATTGGAACATAAAAAAATTATGGACTCGCACATAGAAATTTATTTGGTCACAATATAAGTTTAGTTGCATAAGCCCGTGTTGCTTCTTTGATAGGTAAATGAGGTCCGTTGTACCGGATTACCCCACGCTCCCCGCTTCTTCTTGCAATTACTGTCTGGTTCGTCCCTAGGTACGTTTTAACGGTTAGAATGAAATACAAATCTTTGAATTTCTCAGCTTTTCTGTACTATAATATGCATGTATTATACATATAAACCTCCCTCTTGAATCACTCTATCTATTAAAAAAACCGCATCAAAATCCGTTGCGTAGTTTTAAAGATCTAAGCATACATAGGGACAGACAGACAGCGGAAAGCCACTTTGTTTTATACTATTTAGTGACTACTGTTATAATCTACATAGTAAAAACTAAATAAATAATAGTCTTGTATTCCTAACAGAAATTGCTCATAAAAAATGATATATTTTGACATATTACATCAAAATTGGGTAAATCCAAACTAAAAGTATATAGATACTTATTATAAAACAACGTAAGATTTTTATTTTATAATTTTAAATTTATTTGTAGACGAATATGTTATTGTTAGTACTATTTTGTTCACAGCTTTTTTTTCTAATTTAACAGACAATTTAAACACCATATTAAGTGTTATATTTAATTTAAATCTAAGAAAGTATTATGTTATTATATATTAAGCATTATATTTAGCATATTATATGTTATATTATATGACCAGAATACTTTTTTTTAGAGTAATATCAAAAAGTCTCTTTTTTTCCACTTAACTGACTATGCTGAAGAACAATAATTAATATTCACTCAACCGAATTACACATATATTCATAAGATCTGTGTATTTCACAAATTTCTCATATTTTTAATATGTACCATTAGAAATAATGATTATAAAAAAAATTGGGATAACCATAATAACGTTATGTGTGCAGCCTCATTTTCTCCTTATTTTTATTCTTTCACAGGACACTAGGCTCCTTCTTTCACTTGCTTAAATCTTCACTAGGATCGGGTTTACTTGCCATGCCGGCCGCATTCAAACATTCTGGAATTATACCTGGCTGCATCGGAACATTTGTAGTGGCTGTGATAGCTGCACATTGTGTACATATATTGGTAAGTTGTTATTATAAAAAAATCATAATATTGAAAAAACTTGGCCGATTTCGATCACAGCAACCAATTTTACTGATCTAGCCATGAGCGCGGGCCTTTTTTTAAAGGCTTAAATGATTTCCACAGACTTTTATCCCTGCTTTTTATGAGCTTTAGATTACAGGAGATATTATAGAGCACAAGTATGTGCTAACAAATGCAATCTCTCTTCCTTTTACACTCAAAGTTTGATGAAACTCAACACGACCAGTGAGAAATGAGGCGCAAGATCGACAACTTTACGGGCTTTTGAGACGCGAACTCAAGACGTCCTTATCTGTAGTTGTATAGCATAGCCACTCGACCAACGAGGCAGTTATATTAAGAAATTTTTATTAATTTCGTATTAGGAAATACATTAATAAATAAATGAAACATGAAAATATGAATGTGAAAATATATAAACATGTATATTATATATGTGTCTTTGTAATATCGTTCTGCTAGGGAGAAATGCTTGAATGGATGGAATATGTGTTAACTCCTATCACTTAGGTGACAATAAGTTTCGTCATTTTTTTCATAACATTATTTAAAAACACTAACTAAAACCAAACTAAGAACAAAATGGAACGTAATTTTACTTATTCTAAACAAAACTCTTTATTATAGAAAAACATCTATACTAATATTATAAAGTTGAAGAGTTTGTTTGTTTGTTTGTTTGGTTGAACGCGCTAATCTCAGGAACTCCTAATCCGATTTGAAAAATTCTTTTTGCATTAGATAGCTTGTTAACTGAGGAAGGCTATAGGCTATATAGCATCCCGGAAAAATGTACGGTTCCCGTGGAACAGACTTGTTTTTGTCTAGGGACGAACCCGAAGCGAAGTGAGGGTGAGTCGCTAGTTAGATTATAAAGTTAGCTTATCACGAACAATTAAAAAAAATATCAATCTAGACGTTTTGTATGCTCGTCCCTTTTAAATGTACTAATAATTATTAGTTAATTATGCTTTTGGAAGGTAAAAGCAATTAATCTTTAACAAAATAAAACTTTTTCCTGATGAGGAAACAAGTCAATAAACGAACCAGTATTTATAGCTATTCAATCTAAGATATTTCATAAAACCTTCATATCAACGTATAAAACACTTTATGATAAATAAATAACTCATAATAGATCCTATTCCACTCAAATAAGACAATATCAACATAATCCAGTTACATTTTATATCCCGCGATGTATGTGTTAGTAAAATATACTCGTACTTCAACTCTTTGGTTCTGTCGGAAAATATAGAGTTTTTTGCATTTCGTAGCATAAAATTATTTATTGTATTATTAGATGACAAAAACTTAGATAGTTATCAACATAAATAAAACTATTTGACAGCGTTAATATAAACCCAAAAAACAATAATTTCGAGTATTTCCTGTTACATTCATTCGCGTTCAGTCTAAAATTATCTGATTTAACAAAAACACAAATGCACAAAAAATCATAATAATATGCAGTTTTTGAATACTTTAACCAGTATTTTTATTCAAGGTTCTTTAAAATATGCGAAACGTAAAATGATTTCATCATAATATAACACTTTACCACTTAAATTTAAATTGCCTTAACTTATGAAAGCAAGTCGTTATTTGAGTCCTATCCAAGCTTGTCGTACAGAACGGTGAATTTCCAAAAAGCCACACTTTGTGAGGTCTTCGTAATTACAGTTTTAAAGCCGCACGCTTTGGCTGAGTATTTCACAATATTTATACTCGATTATACATACATAAATATGTTGGGACATTAACACACAGCACCTTCTAGTTCCATGGTAAGCTACGAGGCCTGTGTTATGGATACCAGATAGTTGATACAAAACACATATATAACTTTAAATACATACATATTTTAAATATAAACACCCATGACTGGAGTACAAACATTCGTATTCACCACACAAATGAATGCCCCCAGCGGGACTCGAACCTGCGACCGCTGGCACAGCAAGCAGGATCACTACAACTACTCAAGACGGTTAATATAATAGATTAACTTTTGTTTAGCTGTCCATCGTGCAATCACTTTATTATAAGTCTCGTTGGTCTAATGGCATGACATGCACATTGTACATGCCGTGCAATGGTTTAGCATAAAGATCGTGAGGATTTAGGTTCGAGTCCCATGACAGGGCCAAAACAGTAACAGAGTTTTCTCACTAGCATATGAGGGTTAAAGGAATAGAAAGTGCACTTGCGCCTGCGCTCTTTATTCACTATAGTATGTCCCGCGCAGTTCGCTATTGCAATGTAATTGACTGCCATTACCGACATCAGTTAAGAGGAAATTATTATTATACTAGCGGCTCACCCTCGGTTCGCTCGAATTCGCCTCTAGACAAACAAAGACAAATCTATCCCACGGGAATCGTAATTTTTTTCGGGATAAAAAGTAACCTATTTGTTATTCTGATGTATGGACTATATTATTGTAAAGTTTCATTAAAATCCAATCAGTAATTTTTGTGTACTAAGTTGTATAAGTTACTATAGTTTTTTTAACTATCCCAAGGGAACTCTTTAATTTTCTGGGAAGAAAAGTATTTGAAATGTTGACCGGGAATATAAGGAACCACCATGCAAAATTTCATTCAAATCGGTCCAACAGTTTTGGGGATTAGCCCGTACAAACAGACAAACAGACAGAGAAACAAAAAATAAAAAAAAAACTGGATTTGTTCTATTTCTCTTCTTACATCCCTCTGACTCGGTTTGTAGTATTTTTTTTTCTATGTACAGACATTCGACCTCCACAGTTTTATTTTACGTATAGATAAGACTAATAACTACTATAGCTTCGAATGTTGTCTACATAAAAATATAAATATACAAATATTTATATTTTTCATTCCTATATATTTAAGAAGAGTTCAAATTTTCTATGTATTCTTTAATTGATGGTAATAAATTAAAATAATATGTTTTATTCCCAAGGTATTGATTATATATTCTACATTATAACAAATTATTTAGTACTAGCGACTCACCTTCGCTTCGCTCGGATTCATCCCTAGCTTGCTTCCCAATAAAACTTTCACCCCCATTTTCACCCCCATAAGGGATGATTTCCGGGATAAAAAGTATCCTATGTCGTTCCTAGGGTCTCAAAATATCTTCTTACCAAACATCTAAATCGGTTCAGTAGATCCGGAGATTACCCCCTACAACGTTACAAACTCACAAACTTTACCTCTTTATAATATTAGTATAGATTGACTGCCTCGGTGGTGTAGTGGCTAGCATGTACGGCTGCACATCCTGAGGTCCTGGGTTCGAGTCCCGGGTCGGGCCAAGTTTAGTTATTGAGTCTTTCTGTATAGTAAGCCTCAGTAACAGCCCGGAGTTGGGAAGTTGGCGGTGTTTCACCCCCGTGCCTCGGAGAGCACGTAAAGCCGTCGGTCCTGCGCCTTAACTCTCACCGGTCGTGTCGAGTAGTCGTCCCACCGGAGTATGAGAGTGACAGGAATAGAGAGTGCACTTGTGTCTGCGCGTACATTTGTGCACTATAATATCTCCTGCGCAGTTGGCTAGTCTCAATGAGATTGGCCGCCGTGGCCGGAATCGGTCAGGAGGACATTACATTATTACATTATTACATTATAGATTAGTGCAACTCACTCCATTATTGGATCAATTCAAGTATCTTTGAAAGTACATGGGTTTTGTTTGCAGACATATTTCCCAGATGAATTATATGAATATTGAAACTTTTTTAACTCTCCATTAAAATATTCCATAATTCAAATTTTAATTTTACCCTTACTTGATAATATACACTGTCTGGCAATTGAAGATTACTTAATGACAGTTCAGGTCCACTTCATATGGAAAAAGTCCGCATATAAAACAGCATTTTAATGAAATTAAATTTCATTCCATCGAATTTAAAACGTTGAATAAACTCATGAAAATGTACGTTATCGCATTTGGTGAAGTATTTGGTTGATAAAATATTAACAAAAAGTCAATTTTAAAATGTTTTAAAGCGGTTTCAAGAAAAAATAATATATGCAAGAATGTATGTACATTAAATATTCTTTTGAAAATCTTATTAAAATCTAATATATTTAAACGAGCAATTCTTGTATATTTATATCTTTATATCTTTATTTATTTATACCAGCGATCTCGGAAACGGCTCTAACGATTTCACTGAAATTTGGTATGTGGGGTCTTTCGGGGGCGAAAAATTGATCTAGATTAGTCTCGTGTCTGGGAAAACAGTTTTCTTTTGCATTATTCTACGCAGAATATGCTCGATAATTTCTTACACTCATACATAAGCATCGTGGTCAAGCGACCAAGGTGCAAGATTAACAAAACAATAGGGGTATGTCTGAGATCGAATCTCGATCAGATACAAAGTTTTACTTTTTTTGTATTTATTCAAGTTTTTAGTTCTTTTTATCTAAAAAATACGATATAACAAAGAAGTACACCGAGCGGAGCTCGGTCGCCAGGTACTAGTAACTTTAGTCGATACAGAGGCAAAATCTATAGTTTTTGGAATTTTTGTCTGTCTGCCTCTATGTCTGTCTGAGAACGCATCACGAGAAAATCACTCACTGTTTTTGATGAAATTTGGTATGATGATAGCTGGTTATCCGGGTCAACATATAGAATACTTTTTACTGGTGGAAAATATCTCATCTCTGAGAAGTCTATACTAACCGTTAAAACATACTCAAGAACGAACACGAGCGGAGCGAGGGTGAGTCGCTAGTTGTTCTATAAAAACCATATAATATGTAAAGTGTCTAGCAATAATGAATATTAGCTTTTAACAATATTCTGTAAAACATACATATGAAATACCAACTTTTCTTCTTTAACTTAGATGAGTAAGATTTTTATGTACCTTCAGTACATGTTAACTGTAAATTGACCCTGCTTTCAAACTAGCAAGTATGCATACCATCTTAACTGCATATTATAATCACTCACCCTCGCTTCGCTTCGGGTTTGTCCCTAGACAAAAACAAATCTATTCCACGGGAACCGTACATTTTTCCGGGATGATATTAGCCTATAGTCTTCCCCAGTTAACGGAGTATCTAATGCAAAAATAATTTGTCAAAGCGGATAAGTAGTTCCTGAGATTTGCGCGTTCAACCAAACAAACAAACTCTTTTTAATATTAGTATAGATTAATTTTAGCTTTTCTAAAATGACGTAGGTCTAGTGGCTCTGGGATCTCAGTTTATAAAGATATTTGGGCATATTTTGACTGTTTGTTATTCAACACTGCGTACGCCAAAATTGGAAACTTTACATAAAGTACCTAAGCTTCCGGTAACGAGTTCACGTGACATAATAGCTCATTTTAATAATACTTTAACAGTATTAGTAGTCCTTGACTTATACTATAATAATATATTTTGCAAAGACACACTTTTGATGAGGGTAAAGCCGAATATAATATTCCCTATATCAAATGTCACAGCGTTCCTAATATTTAAATGAGGCAATACGGATGGATGTCCACATCAACGAATATAAGTCTGGTTGTGTGATTAACTTTTTTATTTAGCGGACTGCCTTAAAAGGGTTACATTTTTGTGAAATTCAAATGCGAAATTTAAATTTCAATTATAATGCCGATTAAATTAAATTTCATCTTTTTAATGTGAAAAATACCTTCTTTTTCATCAGCTTTTCCTCCTTTGAAGTCGGAAAAAAATAGGATGTAGATGATGTTGTCAAATATTATATTGTGTCATAATAAGTAATCAATATCCAATTAAATTATATACGAGTATATTATTTAATTGGATATTGATTAAGAATAAAGTGAAAGAATACATCATGAAGACTCGAAAACATGCGTTTTCCTACTAAGACTTTCCTACTAAGACTAATCTAAATCGATTCTTCGCCCCCGAAAACCCCTACATACCAAATTTCAGCGTAATCGTTAGAGCCGTTTCCGAGATCGCCAGTATAAATAAATAAACATACAAGAATTGCTCGTTTAAATATATTACATACAATATACATAGGTACAAAATTAATCGTTCTGAACTTTTCGATTTTCCAGCTTTTTTTTCTTTCCCCTTTTTTTTATACTTAAACCAGCCCTGACACACCCCCCACAAAACAAAAATTAAATGGGTTCAGCCATTTTTGAATTTCAGCGAGACTAACGAACGGCAATTGATTTTCATACACATATTAAATTATAAATATAAAATTAAGTAGATAAAAAAACTTAAAATAAAATTAAAGGTATTTTACAAAGAGAAGACTTAAAGATTGCAAGCAACTTATTGTCCCGCTCTTTTAAGACAATAATTTATTAAGCCCAAACGTATTCTAGACATGACTAGAAGTGGATATAAAGGACAAACGTTTTACCTTTTTCTCATGAATTGTAAGTGGGAGATTAAGAGGCATTCAAAAATATTTTTCATATAACGCAAACCCAATTTTAATATTTACTACACATTTGGCCGATTATAAATGTGCGTTCATCTGTAGTAGCTCGTATAAACTTACTCTTTTTTTGGTTACAGTTTTCTTTCAGACGAAAAATATTTACAGTCAGGTAGAGTAAACATTTTTCGTTTGAAACTTACTTTACATAACTCCACTTTTCTTTCAATATTCGTAAATTTATGGCAAGATAATCTTTCAATATAAACGAGGCAGTGGTAGCCCAGTAGTAACGCGCTCGCTTGGGTAACCGAATGAAGCGGGTTGAAATCTCGGGTCTCGCACCTCTGATATTTTCATATGCGAATCATTTTTCAACAAGAATACCACTTGCCACTTGCCTTACCATTACGGTGAAGGAAAACATCGTGAGGAAACATGCATATCTGAGATAACCTAACAAGTTTTCGAAAGACAAGTGAAGTCTGCCAACCCGCACTTGTCCAGCGTGGTGGACTATGGCCTGATCCCCCTCCTATTGAAGGGAGGCCCGTGCCCAGCAGTGGGCGTCAAAAAGACCTGTCCATGTAGGACAATAGATATAGATGCTAAATAATCGCATTACTAAATAATATAATAAATAAATAAACATTTTAATACAATTATCGTAGTGTCTTCGATTCTTGCCCCAAATCGTTTAGAAACGCTGTTAATTTAAAAGCGTCTTAAATCTAAAGTCCTAAGCCTAATCTATCCATATTAAAAAATACGATAAGTTACACAGTTACAGATAAAATACAAACTCATGTAAAGGTATGCCATTCAGTCTAAGCTTTATAAGATTTTGTCCTTCTTATTTAATAGCCTCTCTTAGTTGGGTGATGTACATTTAACTTTTATTTATATAACCGCAATTATTTTTATAACCGCTCTTTGAAGCAATGAACATTTAAACTAACTTACGTGTATTATCTCGCGACCTACATTCTTTAGAATGAATTGTAGATTAAGATACTGTTATTGATAAAAACATAGCGTGACAGTGCAGAGTTATTACATAACACTTGTTATTGTTTGTTGCTTGGTTTTATTTAACTGAGTAATGAAAGGTTAATCGTAATTTTCTTTACTAGTTTTTAGCATTATAATATTATGCCTTTAAAATATACAAATTGAGTATTATATGACACGAGAAATAATTAATTTTTATTAAGTAAGATTTGGCTGGAATCCTATAATTAAGCTTACGTCTTTTACCTGTCGATTAGGAGAGCATCTTTTGAGCCTTTCGAAACAGGTGTCTGGGTAAGTTTTCACAGTATGTTTGTTATTCTAACAAATATCCTTATTTATATTTAATATAACAAGAAATATTAAAAAAATAATTAGCATTAAGTTACGTATTACATTTTTTTACTGAACTCATAAGTTTACCACATGTTTGGAAAGAAAAAGCCTCGATCCTGAAAAGAACTGGTGAAAGTAAATCCGCGGATAGGTTTTCTTTGGGTTTTATAAATTATATTTAAAATTACAAAAACGCACTATTATTAAAACAGCGATAGAAGGCGATCACGTCTCATTCCTAAGATTTGATAGCTCCTAAAAAAACCATTTATTATACATATAATAACCCAAAAACGTCATTCAATGTTTTTTTTTTTTATCTAGACCTATCTGTATAATTCTTCCCGTAATGTCATTTACTTTATAGGATTCCATCGCGCTGGCCAAATACATGTTGGCAGACTTCACATGTTTTTCGAAAACTTGTTAAGTTCTATCAGACTTGCAGGTTTCCTCACAATATTTACTTTTACCGTAAGGCAAGTGGTAATGATGTTGAAAATCTTTCACACATGAGTATATCAAAGATGCAAGACCCATGAAGTGTAACTGGAACTTCACTTGGTTTCCCAAGCAAGTGCACTACCACTGGGCTACCAATACCTTCACTGCCAAAATACTGACAGATAGACCGCTGGATAGCGCCTATCTGACAAGTCCAATTTTCAATGACTTAACACCATTTATCGGACTTGATGTCATAGATATTATTGATCGTATACATATAATGATCTATAAAGCATCAACATCAAAAGTTTATTTAAGGATAGGAAGGAAGGATTGATATTTATGGTAGTTCGACAATAAAAAGACCAACAGCATTAAATCATACAATCGCGGTGGCAAGTTGACATCCAGAAGCTTTCTACAGACCTCACGATTGACCGTGGTACAAGCTTTTTCCGACTGTTCGGTAAAACCATTTGATAAATTTATTCACAGAAAAATATTCACACATAACTTTTAATAATTCATGTTGTCTGTTTGTTGGCATGCGCGAAAACATGCAATCTATTGGTAAATAAAATAAAATAGTAATGAAGCGGAAACATTCTCTAAAAACAATGACTTATAAATTATATGTTGAAATGATGAAAATTATATGTTGTCTACAGAATATAGTTAAATCTCTTATTTTCATGTAAAAATGCAAAATTTCATTTTAACATAAGTCACTTATCTATATCTATACCTATATAGTGTACCTACACAGTACACAGTATAATAGAAAGTCGCTGTTTGTCTCTGTCTGTTTCTCAGCTTACTTCTTCTAAACCACGTAACGGATTTTGATACAATTTTCACCAATAGAATAAGCGAAAAACGATGAGGTTTTACGTATATATAAGTTTTAATAAGTATTTTGTCAAAAGAAACTACTTTTGTACATTTACTCACTTAAGAGATAAGTACAAAAACAAGTTAAAGTCAGCTTTAATATTCATGCACCTTTTAAGGTACACTCGAAATAACTTTTTTTATCTACATAAAACGTACCTAGTCAGTACGCTAGTTATCCAAGTATGGCAATGTAAAATTATAGTAATTTATCTTACACTCGAGTAATATTTTTTTTCTTAAGCACAGAAATTTTACATTTGCTTACAATTTCTTAACGAACTTCTGCTAAAGTGTAAGTCAAAATGACAACAGTTTGTTAAGTTTAGTTCTAAGAAAAAATGAAAAAAGTTCTGCTAGATTACAGACACATATTTTTTTTTTTTTTTTTTACTTTTGCATAAAAGCTTCTCTTACAATTTTTATCCAACATTCCAAAGATTTATTTTATAAGCTACTTACTTGTGTTATTTAACTTATACCAAAATTATTTATTGTGTAAAAAGTTCATTATCAAATTTTTAATCTATTAATCGCAGTTAGAAAACAATATCTTTTTGTAAAAAAGCATACATTAATAGTCTGTAAAAAAACCATTTACTCCATGAACACGTTTAGCTTAGTTTGTATTGACACTACTTGCTGTGAAAACGGTCGCGGGTTCGAGCCCCGCTGGCGGCATTCATTTGTGTGATAAGCACGAATATTTGTACAGCCATGGGTGTTTATATTTATAATATGTATGTAATTAAAATTATATATGTGTAGTGTATCTGGTATCTATAATATAAGCCTCGTAGCTTACCAAGAAACTAGATGGTGCTGTGTGTTAATGTCCCAACATAATAATAATAATAAAAAAATGTAACTCAGTGGTAGATATTAGTCTTAATATGTGTAGTAGTGATATATTATCATATTTGTGAATAAAATTTTTAATAGATTTTCTAACTTGCACAATATTTTGGCGCATAAAATGCAAGTATTTATTACTAAGGTCATAAATTGCACGAGCAAACCATTTGTCTGACTAATCCCCATTTATAGCGGCTGCATTATTCTGTATGATATCATACATTATACTAATAAACAATAAAATCTATAGACAAATAATAAAATCTACTTAAATAAAGTAAATACTGTTTGTTGGTAAAAGTATACTTTAAAAATGCTGAGCTGGATTGATTTAAATATTTATTTTTTTTATTTCATAATACGTAGTCGAAATAAGATTCCCGTGGGAATAAAATAGAAAAGTTGCCAGAAAAATTAGAAAATTTAGGAAAAAAAATGAAAAAGCTTTTATATATAGGATAATTGTATAAACTCAAAGATAAATAAACGAGTTTACTTAAAATTTTAATCAGGACTTTTGTTGGATCAATTAATATATAATAAAATATACGAATAAATCATAGTCAATTTGAATAATTTTTACTGAACAATTAGTCTTAGTAGTAGTAATATGAGTATGCGAAAAAATACTATCTCATATTTATTTTATACAAGGATATAAGTATCAAGAATACACAAGAGTAATGGTCCAAGGATATATCCTTGCGAAACCCCACACCTAATGGAGCCTCGTGCGACGAGAACTTTAATAGAATTGTGTGTTTACATTGAAAATATTTATAAGGTGAGTAATATTAAAATATGAGATTAAATATTTCTAACTTCAAATAACTAATTTTTGGACTTTATTCTATTCTATTTGTTTTTATTGAGTTATGGACTTGAAGTTAGTACTAAAACGAAACATTTCACTTTATAACCTTTTTTACATATTTCAACTTTATAATGAACACTAGGAAGGTATCACACGACCGAATATTAACACTTCAAGAGGCAGATGATAAAAAAGAGAAAATAGCAGTTTTACAGTTTATTTACGCTTAGCCAATTAGTCATAACAACTACTTATTCATTTAAGATTAATTTTTGAATATTTAAAGATTAAGATTAATTTTTGAATATTAAAAGTCAATAATACCAACAGTTTTTAATTACACTTAAAAATTACAAGTTACAGTGAAGCTAGAAGAGTAAAAATTTTTTATTTTTACGCCTAGGTCACGGAGGGTTCAAATTACTTTATTGGTTACTAAATACAAACATTTTTGGAAGTATAACTTAATAATAACTACTTCTATACTGGTACTATAGAGAGAAAGATTTGTTTATTTTTGTTTTTTATAAATTAACTCTAAACCTACAGAAACGATTATAAAAATCCTAAATTTATTGGAAAGCTTCATTTTCTACACTAACATACATATTTTATTAATTTTAAATTTCTCCCGTGACCATGATTGCTGTAAAGCATTCGGAAAAATAAATCCGCCAAAAAATCCGAAAAGATACTTTTATTGAAAATGTCAAATATTCACGTCAATCTAAGAAAGTATTAATTAAGTCTATTATAGTAACAACTATTTGAATCAATATCATTGTTTTAATTTTCTAAATATTTTCCTTAGAAATTAAAGACATATTTTATTACATTTTTCTCACGATATGATCTTATTACCATAACGTCGTTTTGCCAATTCATGCTGTTTGTTTTTGGGATCCGAAAGGTTTCTACACGATTCCGCATTGAATGTAAATGTAAATAATGACTTTTAGTTCTTTGCTGATATTCTTTCTTTGTTTTTCAAGATATTTTACGTTTATTGAAATTGCGCATTTGAAAATATATTGTTATTTATATTGTTATTATCTTTGAATTCAGAGTAAAGCTTTTTCTTATTTTATAACCCCAAAAAAGTAAAAATGGGACATCGCCATTTTTCAGACAAGAAAATCTCTGGTGATTGTAATTGGTCTTGAAATATTTTTTGGATTCACGTAACTCTCTCTATGTTTGAACTTTACTTTATATGTAAAAATATATTTAATTAAGCTTATTTAGAGTTTCTAAAAGACGTTTTAACGGTTAGTATAGATTTTTTTGAGAAGGAATATTTTCTAGGAGTAAAAAGTATCCTATATATTGACCCGGATAACCAGTAATCATTATACTATAAATTTCATCAAAATCTGTCCAGTGGTTTTCTCGTGATGCATTCCCAGACAGATAGACAATAGATTCGGCCTCTATCGATAATAATGACTATTTCAATAAGATTTTGCTAAAAATATTTAATGTACAGATTCGACTCAGAATTTTATTATATGTACCTATAGATTATAAGAACCATATTTGTTTATAGGAAATATGAAATGGTTTATAATACCGAGTAGACTGAAAGTGGCAGAATTAATTTTGTACAGAAAAATATTGACAATCTGGTTAACCTTAGGGTTGGAAATTATTAGCACACCTTCCCGAAAACAGAAAAGTTTTTACGTATGTTTTTCCCCTTAATAGAAGATATTCTATTCCCTAACTTCCAAAAGGATCCTGGGCTATAATAGCCTGATAGTAATTTTCCACGACAATATCTCTGCACTAATTTTAATTTAACTTTATAACCCTATAAGAAATGAATTTTCAGAGATTCTTTTTAACACTCTATTATATTATGATATTAGCAACTTTAGAAACTCGCATTTTTGTCTGCTTCTAAAGTTATAGCGTCTTTAGAAATAGGTAAAAGTCGTAAGTTTGGATTAATTTGTTTTTTTTTTTTTAAAGAAATACATACAGCGCATATTTTAATGAAGAGGTTCTAACGATGACGGCGGTTAACACTGATTTGGTTCAAGTCATGGGTCGGGACAAGTTTAGTTATTGCTTTTTCTGTCTGGAAATTCTTAGTAACAGCCCAAAGTTTGGAAATCGGAGATGTATCACCAACGTGACCCAAACAAAACTAAGAATAAAAAAAAGAAACATATTAATTTATCCTTTTATATCCTTAGTTTGTAAGGACGATACGTTTGTTTGTAGTAATCCTACTTGCTGTGCCAACGGGCGCGGGTTTGAGTCCCGCTTGGGACATTCATTTGTGTGATGAGTACGAATGTTTGTACTCCAGTCATGGGTGTATATTTAAAGTAATATATGTGTAGTGTATCAACTATCTGGTATACATGACACAAACCTCGTAGCTTACCATGGAACTAGATAGACCTGTCATGTTTTAATGTCTCAACATATTTATTTATTTATTATTTTTATCCTATATAGTACTTGTAGCTCCAAAATATAATAACGTGCTATAAATAAACTTGTCGCTACTTATTGCCAAAGACTGCCAAAAAGCGTAGCGGGCTTTGTCTGTCAAATTAATTACAACTGTACCAAAAAAAATCTGCAAAAACTCTTGGTTTTTATTATATTCTCAAGACCTTTTTTTATTTAAAAAAATGTTCAATTTTAGCTTTGTTAATTAAAACTTAGATTTCCTTTTCAAACTTATGGTTATTATCGTACATAGTAACTACATCTATACATATTATAAAATTCTAACTAAGTCGAATCTGTACATTAAATATTTTTTGGAAAATCTTATTGAAATAGACATTATTATCGATGCAGAGGCCGAATCTATAGTTTTTAGAATTTTTGTCTGTCTGTCTGTCTGTCTGTCTGTCTGTCTGTCTGTTACCGCATCACAGAAAAACCACTGGAGGGATTTTGATGAAATTTGGTATGATGATAGCTGGGTATCCGGGTCAACATATAGGATACTTTTTACCGCAAGAAAATATCTCATTTCTGAAAAAAAATACAAAAACTGGTAGGAACAAAACCACGACGATACTATTTGTAAACAGTTTAGCAAGGTAACTTACAAAATATGGTAAAACCTATAAAAATAGCTTATCTTGAAAATCAAATTATCAAAAGCGCTATTTTATTCATTAAAATAGTTATTTTAATTAATATTTATTTATGTGTTATTTAAATATTCGACAATAGATGTCGCCATGTGTTTTTAAAATACATAGTTTTAATCCCAAAAAAATTAATGTACAGATATGACCTTTTTTCGATTTTATTAGAATTACTACTAAATCACCCGAGGCTCCGCCCGTGTTTAAATTATCAGTAAAGCAAACTTTTTCGCTTCATAAATTAGTAACTATACATACAATAAAATTGTAACTAAGCCGAACCCCTAAATTCAATATTTTTTCGGAAAATCTTATTGAAATATTCATTATTAGCGATATAGAGCCCGAATCTATAGTTTTTAGAATTTTTTCTGTCTGTCTGTATGTGACCGCATCACAGAAAAACCACTAGAGGGATTTTTATGAAATTTGGTATGGTAATAGCAGGTTATCCGGGTCAACACATAGGATTCTTTTTACCGCAGGAAAATATCTCATTTCTGAGAAAAAATACAAAAACTGGTTAAAGTAAAAGCACGATGATGCTATTAATATTTTAGCAAGGTAACTTACTTATATATTATGTTAAAACTATTTAAAAAAACTTATCTTAAAAGAAATATTAACAGCGCTATTTTATTCATTTAAATAGTTATTTTAATGAAAATTTATTTATGTGTTATTTAGCTATTTGACAATAGATGTCGCCATGTGTTTTTAAAATACGTAGTTTTATCCAAAAAAAAAATGTACAGATATAACCTTTCTATGACTTTACTATAATTACTACTAAATTACCCGCGGCCCTGCCCGTGCTTAAATTTTTTAAAAACAAACATTTTGGCTTTATAAATTAGTAGGTAACATATTAGTAATATTTTGTTGGCCGAAACAATTTTCAAATGAGAATATTTGTAAATTTTTATTGTTTAGTAAATAATGTTAATGTTTTTTAATCTTTTAATGTAAAAATTGGGCAAATGTAAATCCAACTCGCGCCTTTTTAGGTTTCGTATAGCAAAATGCTATGTTGTTTTTCTTACTTACGTGTTTTGTTAGGTTAACACTAAAATAAATTCGAATAATATTTACGTTTCCACAATACTTACTCATTTTTTGCACCGTAAAAATAAGTTTAATTTATATTATTTTATAATATTTTATGGAAAACAAGTTTATGGCTGTTAAACTGCCAAAGCGGGTAACTAAAAATATTTCATATCTCAAAAACTATGAAAAAGTATTTTAGGAACTGTTATACCTCAACTTTTTCACTTTTTCTTGACACCTTTTCTTGGAAGGTAAAGGCTTAAAGGACACAATAAAATGCTTACGAATTTAATCATATTAGCAGAGCCATATGAAATAAAAAAAAATGTATTCGCTTAGAATTATTTACTTATTACACTTTCTTTTGAAAATCGTTTTGGAAAATATTACTAACTAGCGCTAATTAAGAAACGTTATCATTATGTAATTGAAATAATCAGCTATATATTAAATTAATCTATAGTATAAATACTAATATTACTAATACTATTAGTAAAAAATGATTAAAATTAATTCCGTAGTTTGAGAGCTTATCGTGAAAAACTAAAAAAACAAACAAAACAGAAATATAGACATACATACATGTTATTGCTAAAACAAAAAGTTCAATTTAGCGGAGTAACCTTTGTGGCATTGTCAATCTCTGCCATTATTTATCAATCACGCGATGTGCAATGAAAGTAATGTATAATGTAAGAGTATACTAATGTGTAAAACCTAAGAATTTGGTTTTTGATCATCTGAACGCGGGCGGAGCCGCGGGAAATGCTAGTATGGATTATAAAATAATAGAAAAAGGTCAAAAAGATCTGTTTTACCAAGAATACAATTATTATAACTTAAAATATATTTAATCAGTGGTAGCCCAGTGGTAACGCGCTCGCTTGGGAAACCGAGTGAAGCGGGTTCAAATCCCGGGTTTCGCACCTCTGATGATATTTTCATGTGCGAATCATTTCTAACATGATTACCACTTGCCTTACGGTGAAGGAAAACATCGTGAGGAAACCTGCATGTCTGAGAAAACCTAGCAAGTTTTCGAAAGTCATGTGAAGTCCACCAATCCGCACTTGGCCAGCGTGGTGGACCATGGCCTGATCCCCATCGTATTGAAAGGAGGCCCGTGCCCAGCAGTAGGACGTTAAAGAGGGATGAACACATTATTTAGGTTAATATTCACAACTTTGTTTCAGGTGAAAACATCGCGGGACATATGCAAAGAATGCCGCGTAGGGTGTCTCAGCTATACGGATACTTGCGTCAAGGTTTTCAAACATGGCCCTAAGAGTTTGAGGTCGTACACTGAAACTGTTAGGTAAGAAATTATCTTTAACTTTTTTTTGAATTTCTGTATATATTCTCCTTCGTTACAACTGTCATGTTCCTTGAAATTGAAACACTCGTTCGTTCTTCTAAGTTATTGCAATCAATGTAAATATCTTTAAATATCAGGGTTTCTCAAAGTTTTTCAAGAGAATTCTCAGGGGAGAATTTCTCAGGGTTTTCGAGAAGATTTATTTTATTTTAAACATTAGATTATATACATATTTATGATGTTATATAAATTAAAAGGTTAATTCTATATAATGAACTATGCAAAAATATCAATGATAGTGCAATTAAGCATTAACCGAAACTTGACATTCGTTTGGAAAACTCAAGGGCTAAACTTTGGGAAACCTTAGTATTCAACATATATATGTACTTCATCTTATCATCATCTCTATATATAAAACAATGTCGGGTTAGTTACACCATTTATAACTCAAAAACGGCTGGATCGATTTATATAATGTTTGATTTGTTGGATTTGTCTCCGCCCCAAATAGCAGAATAACTGTTGAAACATTGGAAAATTCATGAAAAAAAGATAATTTACATGGTTAACGCTGGCTAATAACTATTTATATCTATTTAAAATGTACCTAGAGACCCGAGCGAAGCGAGGGTAAGACGGTAGTTTATAATATAAACAAAAATTGTGACTGGGTCAGAGTAATACATATATATATATACAATACATTTTTCGTATTTAAGTGAAAACTTTATATATATCTATTTGCATTTTTAAATATATTGTCTATATAAAACCACGCATAACTCGGGAAAGGCGGTATTCAATGTAGGTAATTTGCTTTAGTTAAATACAATAATTAATAGTATGAATTATTAATTAAGGTAATTACAAAGTGGTGACGCATATACAAAGTGGAGTTATATACGTTAAATGGTGACAGGATACAAAAAAAACGTTTGCTCCTCCGTCCGTCATTTTATTGAAGACTAGCGGCTCACCCTCGCTCCGCTTGGGTTCGTCCCTACTTACGTTTTAACGTATAGTATAGATTTCTCAGAGATGAGATATTTTCTCGCAGTAAAAAGTATTCTATATGTTGACCCGAATAACTAGCTATCATCATACCAAATTTCATCAAAATCCTCCCAGTGGTTTTTCCGTGATGCGGTAACAGACAGACAGACAAAAATATTAAAAACTATAGATTCGGCCTCTGCATCGATAATAATGTCTATTTCAATAAGATTTTCCAAAAAATATTTATTGTACAGATTCGGCTTAGTTACAATTTTATAATAAGTATAGATACATATATTACTAAAATAAAAAACTACATTTAACAAAATACTATAGGTAAATATGCTGTAAAAATAAAGAAACATTTTTATTATTAGGTAAAGTGCTAATAATAAAAGTGCTAGGTATTTCTTACTTTGTACTAACGAAATTTCTAGAGCAAGGTTAATTAAATAACATTCTGTGGGCTTACTCCTGAAACTGATTGTAATTTAATTTTGCTTTTGATTCAAACTCGATCTAATAAATATTCTACTATAATAGTCTTTTCTGATGTTATTTTTACTCTATACTTATTATTATAATGCGATAGAGTTTGTTTGTTTGTTTTGTTTGTTTATTTGAACGCGCTAATCTCAGGAACTACTAATCCGATTTGAAAAATTCTTTTTGTACTAAATAGTCCATTTACTGCGGAAGGCTATATACCTAACATAGTGCTACTATTCAAGGGAACGGAGCAGTAATCATAAATGTCAACAAATCGGGCAGACTTAAAAACATTATTGTAAAACTGAACTGTAATAAAACAAATTTAATGCGGGTAAAACCGCGGGGCATAGCTAGTTACAAACAAGGTAATTATGAACAACCTTCCAATTAGGTGTTCAATCATTTATTTCGTATTTTCTTACAATGTATAATTGATTGACTTTATAAAACAAAAACTGTGTCGCATACTAATTAGTCGTTTGAGCTAATAGAAATAATAAAATAAATATAAAAGTATAAACGCTATTTAAGACTGTTGAGTTAATAACTGTTTTTAGTTTCTTCATTTTATTTAACTGAAGAACGTAATAAAACATGATAAAACTTTCTTTTTGGACTTTTTCACGGATTTATCTAGATTTTTGGTTCCCAACATTTCATGACGATGATTGCTGTAAGGCATTCGAACCGTTAAAAACCAAAGTCAAAATAAATCCAAATAGTCATATTCGTCTCTAGCTTGCTTCCTAAAACAAAATTAATTAATTAATTTGGTTTTTTTTTGTGGGACCCTATTTTTTTTCTAAAATAAAAGTAGCCCAAGTTACTCCTTATAACATCAGCTATCTGCCAGTGAAAGTTCCGTTAAAATTTGTTCAGCCATTTCAGAGATTAGCCGGAACAAACAGACAGACAGACAAAAATTGTAAAAAAATGTTGTTTTGGTATATGTACCGTGTATACATCCATATGCATTTAGTAAAAAGCGGTTATTTTAATATTACAAACAGACACTCCAATTTTATTTATCTGTATAGATGTTAATTGAAATTGACACAACATTCAACGGACATAATTTTCTTTACTTTGACGGCTTTGATTGTGGCTAGTATGTATGTTTCTAATTGCAAGTGGATTGGATACATTGTTAAGATGGAAGACCGTCTAGAACATTATATTGAATATTTTTATAATTACAGCTTCATCTATCTATACATATAATAAAATTGTAACTAAGCCGAATCTGTACATTAAATATTTTTCGAAAAATCTTATTGAAATAAACATTATTATCGATACAGAGGTCGAATCTATAATTTTTAGAATTTTTGTCTCTCTGTCTGTCTGTTACCGCACCACGAGAAAATCCTGGACAGATTTTGATGGGTATGATGATAGCTGGTTATCCGGGTTAACATATAGGATACTTTTTACTGCGGGAAAATATCTCATCTCTGAGGTAAACATGAAAACGTAACGTGAGTCGCTAGTATAATATAAATAACCTCACGGTAAAGTAAAATTAAACGATTCATAGTTTTTTCCCTGCACGTGTCTCATTGTTGGTATCATACAATGAAATGAAGTTATTATGATCTTTAAAATAACATATATCACAATTTCATTCACTCTGGGGACGGAATCCATACAAAGAAAAAAAAGAAAGCAATACCATATCTATATCTATTCTAATAATAAAAAGCAAACATTTGTCTGTTTGTTTGTCGATACACTCTGAAACTGCTGAACCGAGTTGATTAATTTTTTCACTAATAGCAAAGATTTTCGTCTAGCACGTGAGCAAAAATACAGCGTTCTTTACGTACGCTCTCTAATAAAACGATATTTAATAAGTGAGAACATATTATGGCAAATGTATATCCCTTTAATATTTCTACAAAAAAGTACTATTTACTATTTCTTATATTTTAGCCGATATAAGTGCTTACTTTCTTCCTTAAAAAAAATGATTTTTCTAACTAATAAATATGTTGGTAATGTACACATAGCACCATCTAGTTCCATGGTAAGCTACGAGGCTTGTGTTATGGATACCAGGTAGTTGATACATTACACATATATAACTTTAAATACATACATACATATATTATAAATATAAACACCCATGACTGTACAAACATTCGTGTTCATCACACAAATGAATGCCTCCAGTGGGACTCGAACCCGCGACCGCTGGCACAGCAAGTAGGTCATTACAAACTGAGCCAAACGTGTCGTCTAAGTAATATTTAGTAGATTACTTGAAAAACGTAACATTAATCCTTATTGAAATAAACTATTTCACTATCACACGTAGGTACTTAGTAGATATCAAATCTACCCTTTACAGCATGTATATACGTGACACATTTTTAAGGATTATTAAAAACTAGCGACTAACCCTCGCTTCGTTTCGGGTTCGTCCTTAGACAAAAACAAATCTATTCCATGGGAACTATACATTTTTCCGGGATGATATATAGCCTATAGCCTACCTCAGATAACGGGCTATCTAATTCAAAAAGAATTTTTCAAATCGGATTAGTAGTTCCTGAGATTAGCGCTTTCAACCAAACAAACAAACAAACTCTTCAGCTTTATAATATTAGTATAGATTAAAATAAATCACCATTTATAGCATATAGATACGATATGTAGCAATAAGTTTGTTTCTAAATACTTGTTCATACAAAAATCCGTTAGAAAAAAACCATTTTCAGTCCTCTCCCACTTTTACAGGCAACTTTTTCAATTTTTTTATCTACAAATTGAAAACCTTATTCAGACTATTTGCAATATTTAAAAAAAAACAAATACGTTCAGCCGTTTCCTTTGATGCATTTACCAGGAAACAGTATTTCATTTTTATTTATTTACATATTTTTTCTCTTTATTTCCATTTTGGATTAATTGACCATTTTCTAAACTGCGAGGCAGATGTTTATATTTCTCTGTCTTATGACTAGTTTTTTTTTTTTTTTTGTAAATATGTATCTGCCTCTTAGCTCTTGCCGGAGGCTGCCAAGTTTAAATTTAGAAATTTATATTTATAAATAGTGGATTTCTCATTTCACTATAGTTCAAACCACTTATAAAAAACTAGCTTTTGCCCGTGACTTCGTCCGCGTGGAATAGTGACTGCTCGCAGAGCTACCGGCCGGCGGCCGGCGCCCTCCCTCGCCTTGCATCTTGCAATCATCTTGCAATTAAATACTTGTGATGAATAATGTATTTATTTGGATAAAGATTAATATCATGTTTATAAAAACACCTTCGGAACTAATGCATTATTTTAGAACAAATTTGATTACCATAAAAAGGGTTATATTGAATCAACCTTAAAAGATAGACATATGCTGTCCCGGACTTTTTTTTAAAACTTTTAAAGGGGAACAATTCCGTTATACATTATTTTTGCGTAACTTTAACCGTTTACGCAGCGCACCCAACGGAAGCTCTCAAAAAGAATCATTTTTTCCCGTTTTTGCAACATTTTTCATTTATACTCCGCTCCTATTGGTCGTAGCTTGATGTTATATAGCCTAAAGCCTTTCTCGATAAATGGACTATCCAACACAAAAAGAATTTTTCAATTCCAACCCGTAGTTCCTGAGATTAGCGCGTTCAACCAAACAAACAAACAATCAAACAAATTCTTCAGCTTACGCTTTCAAAAAAGTTACGTGAAATTTGTTCATGAAATATTTTTTTAAAAAACCAATTACTTTTACAAATTGGGTACAGGATATAGACCTCCAATTAAAATTTTCGTCCATTTGTCTGTATGTTTGTGTGTATTTCACGCAAAAAGTACTGCACCGATTTTATCTAAATTTTGTGTAGTGATAACTGATCACTCGGATCAATATTTTAGGTATCTACCTTTTACTACAGGAAAAACTTTCATATCTACGGGTAAAACAATAACTGGTTCTGTCGAGTCGTCCATACTGGCTGAACCTTTAAGAGACATCAAAACAATGTACTAGAAAATTTAACGTCTTAAACAGGCCTACAGAAAATTCGGCAATGACATGGCAATTTATCTATTTAAAGCAGCTTCGCAGCTTATTTGATTAAAACCGCTAATCTTTTTCCCTTCGATGACACTTTATATTTTATAATATACTAGCAGAACCCGCGGCTTCGCCCGCGATCAAACCGCGAAAAAATAAACTTTTTCGCAATAAAACATACTTTATTACTTGCAAAACTAAGTTTGTGTAAGTTATATTATTTCTTAAATATATATGGAAAACAAATATCGTAACTCAAAATATTCAGTATCTTAAAAGTTGTTAAGTGTATATTCTGTAAATTTTAAACTTTAGGTATTTAGCAAGCTCCACTACCTGTGTTTTTTGCACATTTTTGTACTCCATCTTTCCAAAGTACAATCGCATACAATATTTACAACTTTAGAATCTTGTAACTCGGCTAATTTGGATTTTTTAACTAACAATCTAATATTTACGTTATTTTTAAAGACCCAGTGCTACGTATACCTGAAGCTTACAGTCTCCCTCCTTCTCCTTCTTTTTAAGTTACACATGTTAAGTGCCATTCTTATTTTGCTGTAGCTTTTTGCCCGCGGCTACGCTCGCGTGGACTGAAAAATTTGCTCAGTTTTAATTTCCATTAAATTTATATGTTATAGTTGTCGCTGTAGTGGCCAGCCGAAAAGTTATACATAATTTTCCTTTGGATTCAGAATAATTTCCGTTCTGTACTTTACCCCACACAGTAAGTGTGCACTTACGGGTAACTTGAGCCATGTTACTCTATTTAAATATATTCAACAACTCAAAGTTCAACGCCCAGTTTTACCCACTTAGGGGCTGAATTAAAAAAAAATCTATAATACATGTTTGTTTAATTGTATTAAAGAGCATTAATACCAAGTTTCAAGTAATTCTGATCATAAACAATTTTTTTCCTTATATAAACAGCATAACCCCCTTTTACCCTTTTAAGGGATAGATTTCGAAAAAAAAAAGATATTTGTATTGTTTTATTTTTCATTTTATAGGTAAATACTACTTTCTGTGCATCAATTACAGAGTTTCATACAAACTTTCATCCCCTAGTTGACAGCTTCATGGGGTGAATTTCAAAAAATGCTAAAATACGTATTTATATAATTGTACTAAAGAGCATTAATACCAAGTTTTAAGTAATTCTGATCATAAATAATTGTTTGCCCATATAAACTTTATCACACCCATTTACCCTTTTAAGGGATGAATTTCGAAAAAAATCTTATACATATATTTCTTATTTTTCATCTTAAAGCTAAATATAACTTTTCGTGCAATTTGCGTTAAGAATGACAGAGTTTCATACAATCTTTTATCCCCTATTTTACCCTCTTAGGGGATGAATTTTGAAAAATCCTTTCTTAGCGGATGCCTACATTGTATAAGGAATATGTCCTCCAAATTTCACGTTTCTATGACCAGCGGTTTAGCCTGAGCGTTGATCGATCAGTCAGTCAGGACAAAGCATTTTATGTATATATAGATGAACGAATACTTCATGAAAATTTTAAATGAATTAACAAAAAGTGAACAATTTTACAGTGTCTTTATACCTATTATACAGTAAAAGCCAATATTAATGGATGATATCATCTGCAACATATTTTTTAGAATATTTTGTAATCAATTAAAAACTGTTTGGATATACGATTCGATAGACGAACCCGAGCGAAATAAGGGTCAATCGCTAGTACTAGTTATAATACTATAATCATAATATCCTCCTGACCGGTTTCGGGATCCGCGACCAATTTCACTAAGACTAGCCAACTGCGCAGGAAATATAATAGTGCACAACTATGCACGCAAACTCAAGTGCACTCTCGACTTTTGTCACTCTCATATTTCGGTGGGACGATACTACGACATGACCGGTGAGAGATTAGACGCAAGATCGATGGCTTTTCATGCTCTTCGAAACACAAAGATGAGATACCGCCAACTTTGGCCTATTACTGAGAATTTCTTAACAGAAAAACTCAACAACTAAACTTAACCCGACCTGAGACTCGAACCCAAGACGTCCGGATTTTCAGCCGTACATGCTAGCCTCTAGACCACCGAGACACTTATTTATAACATCATATAACATATTTATGTAACTAGAATAAAAACGATAGTAGGGCATTGAAGCGACTATTATTGATAAAAAATTACATAATTGTCTCGTTTGTCGCCTGAAAGGCGGCATTATTATTGAAAGTGGAGAAATGCAACGATAACTATTTCAATTTGTATCCGAGAACATTACTTATTCAAGCTGTATTTATTTAATATTAGCTGACCTGACATACCTTGTTCTCTCAAATCAAATGTGTAGCAGGTCCGATTAGAAAAATAGTGTTTTTTACGTTTCTCCGTGATATTTTTTTCAATTTTTCTCTTCATAAGAGATTTTAACCAAAAATTGAAAAAAGAGTTAGCCGCATTAGTCCAGCCGTTCTCGAGTTTTGAGCTTAGCAACACATTTAGCGACTCATTTTCATTTACAAGAGGACTAGTCATAAACCAGTCTCGATGAAATTTTTCAGTATCTTTTCTTGGCAAAGAAGCCTAAGTAATTCCTCTCTGTCTTCTCTATGATATAAACTATCTCTACAAAAAATCACGTCGGTAGGGGTAAAAAAGGGGTAAGGATAAATACAAAAGTTTACATAGTGCTGAAAATTTGTACGAATATTCGGAACACCATTATAAATGAAATGTGAAAAGTCCTCATCGATCCGACATTTGCAAAAAAATATTTAAGATCAAAATTCGCAAATAGAGGTTTTTTGCGTATTTCAACCAAACAGAAAGTTTTATCATAAAATAGGTCAGATTAAAATTGTACATCATGCAATTATCTATAAAAATTGTCTTTACACTTTTTCTCTTAAGATGACTCTTAAGAGAGAAAGTGCAAAAACAATTTTTGTAGACCGGTAAACGGTGACCCGTTTCTGAGATATAACGATTTATAAAGTTGAAAAGTTGTGTTCTTCATAATACGCATAAGTCACTGGAGCTGTAATACAAGTAAAAATATTTTCTTCTCGGTCTGTATAACTTATACATACAAAATAGTACAATTATGAGAATATCAACTCGAAAGAAACCCAGTCCTTCATTTTATACGCCAGTGTAACCTAGTATAGTGTAACGAAATAAAAAATATTTGCAAAAATATAGCTTTATATAACAGGGCCAATAAGATACGATTAACGATTACGAAAAAGTGTGGAGATAATTTTTATAGATAATTTCATGATCTATAATATTTTAGTCTGACCTATTTTTATGATAAAACTTGCCGTTGCCACAAGACCTATTCGCAGATTGCCTTTTTTAGATTTAAATTAGCAATTAAATGTAACTTAACTTATATCAATTAATTTAAACTAAATCCTCTTTTATAATTTAAGCTATGTTTTTAATTAGCTTCCAAAAAGGTTAAGAGATTGGCCGGTGTTTATTTTTCTTATTTGTATACACTCGAGTGTTACCGCACGCGAACCACCGACCAAGATAGATTCTGTATTTGATCAATGGGACCCTTTAACATGCTTTTTTTTAATACAAATATTGCAAGAATTTCTCCTCAACTTTTGGCCTAAAATGAAAAAAATACCATAGAAATGAGGTTAGTCAAGGATTTAAAGAATACGTCTTTATACGATTAAGTCTTAAGTGGAATTTATGTGGGTTTATTTATAGAGTGGGTATTTCCTCAATAGGGAATTTTCAGACTAATGCATATCGCGAACAGGTCCATTAAACCATGGATCATTTTGCTACATCAAAGCATTCTATTTTCTTAATATTTTCCCTATATTTTTGTTTACTAAAAGTAAACATACGTACGTAAACAACAATAAGGAAAGATGAACAATAGTATATTTGTCTAATTTCTTACTTGTTTACAGGCATTTCGTTGATTACGCCATGGCCGGGGTTTGCCTCGGAGGGACCAGCGTTTACGTTATATTCATTGCTTCTTCTTTGAAAAATGTAAGCTAATTTTTTCTGTAACCAAATAAATATAACTTTAATGTTTAGATGGTAAAATTAGTATTTAAATGAAGATATAGTATTTGTCCGTCTAAGCACTTTGAAATTATTTTGATAAAATTTTATGTAGCTTAGTTTTGTAAATATAGATAAAATGAAATAAAATATTTGTGTATAAAAATACAGTTCTTTTAAGGAAGAAATTAATAATGGATGTTGAAAATGATATTAAAGTTGTTCTCTAAAAATAACGATTGGACTAAGATCTCGCTGCAAGATTGCTACTTTCATAGCGTATTTAATCAAAATTATTTTTTTGTATACAATAATAAAAGGGACAATATGTTTTGACCGGGGTGCCTATTAAAATATACTAGCTAGCTAGCATGTTTAATTAAATAAATAGTAATTAACTTTTTGGAATAAAATCGACGCACTTGTTATTAAATGAATTATAATCCACGTCACAGAAATATACGTAGAGAACTTGAAAAGTGATAGCTGCCGTTGCGCACTTGGCCGCAACCTCTCTGCAGCCAGGTGTAAGCAGCTCATATTTTGTTACATTTATACGTTCACGGCGTATGTTCATTATTTATATATCAAATTAAAGCTAATTTTTTTCTGTACCTGATAAACTACGTCTGCATATTTAAAAGTGGCCGCTAAAGTGGCTGCCAGTCATTAAAGATTTTTTGTTACATTTATACGTTCATGACGTATATTCATCATTTATATATGAAATTAAAGCTTTTTTTTCTGTGCATGATACCTATACCCATGTAAAAGTGGCCGCAAAAGAAAGAAAAGTAGGAAAAAATATAATATTATATGTCATTTGTCAGACAATAACAACTGTTTGTTGCCATGGTAACCGTTGTTAACCGGTGAGTCGCTAGCATGTAATAAAAGACTTTTAAATCGTTAACAATACTATGTTATGTTTTTGTTAGTTATACTCGTAGTACCTACTTCATATTTTGTCTTAATTAGTTTGAAAGGCATACTAACTTTTGTGACATAGCCCACAACCCGCCATATTACTATATATGTATGTATATAAGTTTAGTCCATATATATTTTAATTTCAAACTTGCGACACACGATGAAACTGATGTATAATTTATAGATAGAGGACACTAAACAAACAATACAACAAATATCAGTGATATTATGATTGTTATAGTTCTCATCCCAACAGACATAATATGAGAATCATGTAATTATTTAGTATCATATTAGAGCGATACCTGTTCGTGTACCGAGAATTTCATACTAAGAAACATTATAATGTGCTTATTGCGTTATTATAATGTACGTAATTTATTTGAGTAAACGTAAAATCAATATAAATTTTGGCAGTGGTAGCCCCAATGGTAACTCGCTCGCTTGGGAAACGGAGTAAAGTGGGTTCAAATTGCATCTTGCACCTCTGATATTTTCATGTGCGATTAATTTCAAACATGATTAAGTATCATTTTTTTATCGTAAGGAAACCTGCATGTCTGAGAGAATCTAGCAAGTTTTCGAAAAACATGTGAAGTCCGCCAATCCACACTTGGCCAGCGTAGTCGACTATTATGACCTTCATTGTATTGAAGAGACATTGTATTGAAAAGAGTAGGACGTTTAAAAAGGGCTGAATACTAAAAGTAAAATAAAATATTTACGCATTAAAAGCCCACTTTACTACAACAAGTTCGAATATTATCAGCAGCAAACATAATTTTGTATTTTATTTTTTTATTTAGTCTTCTTTTTTTAAGATTTTTTTCGGGTGATATTTTTTGTTTTATCGTCATACTAATTTTATCCTTCTTTATCCTTCCTTAAGCGTCTAAAGCCAGCTTACATAGAAAAATGTTTAAAACCCTATAATATTTAAAAGTAGAAAGGGCAAATCTGCACTAAAATATTTAAAGTTTTATTACGTACATATTTTCAAACGATTTTTATTTAAGTTCTATCCGCAAAAAAATCATAAGATCAAGAAGAACCTCTTTAAACCTGTCTTTAAAGTCATTCTTATGCCTAATTAGCACAAAAATTTTGAATCCCTATCCCGTTATCCTTTTCAACATCCCAGGATAAAGGTGGCCACTGAAAATCATCTTTTGTTTATATAGATAGCACCTTCTGACTGGATACTCTACATATCTGTCAATGAAAGTTCAGTTACAATCGATAAGGCGTCTGGCTCAACGGATATAAACCTTATACACATAACCAAAATCAATAACTACTTCAAACAAATATTTAATTTTATTTATAAATATAGATAACAAATAAGAGTATACTCACAAAATTACAACACGTTTTCTTAGACATTTCAAATAACACCTCAGCTCTTAAAATACGTAAAATATTCTATTTATTTCGCGTGAGATCGTACTCTACTGCCCGATGCTAGCGCGGTCACTGACACATTATTTATATATTATGATATGCAAAATGTTACTTTAACACTTTATAATATGATTCAAAATTAAATGTATTTGCAGATATAAACGCTTTATCAAAAATAATGTATGCGTTGTGTTGCTCGGGATAAAGGATAGCTAATAATGTTTCTATTTATAGTTACATATATTTTTGTTGTTCATTAGTTCTCATCATTCGTTCATTCATTCGTGATGAATGATGATTTAAAGTATTTATGCTTTACAACTCAATTGTAGTTTGAAATATAAATGTAAATTTTATTAAGTGTAGGATATTTCAGGAAAAGCCAGCATTATGTTTCAAGACATATATTTTAGTTAAATTTAGTTACAATTTATTAGAAAACACTTATTCACCACAATTTCTTATTTCTTTTGCTCTAGATAAAAATCACAGATCGCATCCACCCATGTCAATTCCCCGCCGACCAATACTCTCTTTTGTTCATTTTCTTCTTTCTATTTTAAATTGTACTTATTTTTTTTCGGCCTGACCAACTCGTCATTTTTAACTGCCTGATTTACAAAGGTGTCATAATTTGTGCGTTCGCGTTTTAGTGTGGCCAGTATAATCCATTAATAACTGTTTTGTTATAGGTATATTAGCGGCTCACTCTCGCTTCGCTCGGGTTCGCCTCTAGACAAACAAAAACAAATCTATCCCACGGGAACCGTACATTTTTCCGGGATAAAAAGTAGCCTATTAGTTGTTCTGATGTATGAACTATATTATTGTAAAGCTTCATTAAAATCCAATCAGTAGTTTTTGTGTACTAAGCTGCATAAGTGACTATAGTTTTTTAACTATCCCTCGGGAACTCTTTAATTTTCCGAGATGAAAAGTATCTAAAATGTTGACCGAGGATATAAAGTACCACCATAAAAAAATCTTTAAATTGGTCAAACAGTTTCGGAGAATAGCCCGTACAAACAGACAGAGAAACAAAACATTTGAAAAAAAACTGGATTAGTTTTATTTCTCTTTTTACATCCCCCTGACTCGTTTTTTAGCATTTATTTTCTATGTACAGACATTCGACCTCTACAGTTTTATTATACTATGTATAGATTAAAATAGCTAAACCTTACATAAGTTATAGAAATATAATATTTGTTATTTTGACAGATTTCAAAGGTTATTTGTACACGAATATTGTCTTATGACGTATCTCTGGAACGAATATGAAAAATCGTTAACTTAAACTTTCAATCTTATTAGGTAGGCCTATACCAAAATTCATTTTTTTTTATTATTATAATATTTTGGTCTACTTCACGGCTTTCGAAAACTCGTTAGATTCTCTTAAGCATGCAGGTATAATAATCATAGTACCATGTTCAAGAGTTTCTTGTTGATGGAAATGTGTGAATATTGACTCATATTTTTTCAGATTTTATCTAAAAATTTTAATTCAAACAAATAAAATATAATATTGCTATACATTTTACTTAAGTATATTAAGCATCCTCGTTAAATTGTAATAACTACACTAAAATAAATTCTACAAAAGTTAAAATTTTATTACACGTAGGTATGTACGTACTTCATATCTAACAAAACAATAAAATTACGTTTTAACTGTTGGCTAAATTAAAATAAAATACATATATTTGTGTTACTCTATATATTTCTTTTTATACGAGTATAACAACTGTAATTATCGTAATAAAAACGCTTGATATAAGTATTATATTATAATAATAACGACTCACCCTCGCTTCGCTCCGGTTCGCCCCTAGGTTGCCTCCCAAAACAAACTATTTTTTTTGGTTTTTTTTTTGTGGGACCCTATTTTTTTCTAAAATAAAAGTAGCCTAAGTTAGTCCTTATTACATCAGCTATCTGCCAGTCTAAGTCCCGTCAAAATCGGTCCAACCGTTTCAGAGATTAGCCAGAACAAACAGACAGACAGACAAAAATTGCAAAAAATGATGTTTTGGTATATGTACTGTGTATACATTCATGTGCATTTAGTAAAAAGCGGTTATTTTAATATACAAACAGACACTCCAATTTAATTTATTTGTATGTATAGATAAGCATTTACCTCGAACATGATTCCTCCACCAGTAGATATGCTAACCATTACTTAGCCTTTCCAGGTCTTTACCTGCATTATTAATCACAGTTTCACAGTTCAACGTGTGTCATGTTGAAGCAATATTAATAATGCAAGTAGTACTGAAAGTAATTGGGATATTTAAATATATTTGTGTGATAGTGCTACAAACAGTTAATTAGAACGAATATTTTATAAACGTGAATTACATATAATAAAATTCTGAGTCGAATTTGTACATTAATTTTTTTTTTTTTTGGAAAAACTTATTGAAATAGACATTATTATCGATGCAGAGGCCGAATCTATAGTTTTTAGAATTTTTGTCTGTCTGTCTGTCTGTAACCGCATCAAGGAAAAACCACTGGAGGGATTTTAATTTGGTATATTTAATAAAATTTGGTATGGTTTTAGTATGGTAGCTGGTTATCCGGGTCAACATAGGATACTTTTTTACTGCGGGAAGATAACTCATCTCTGAGAAACCTATACTAACAGTTAAAACGTATCTAGGGACGAAGCAATTTATGTAGAATACAGTGGGTCTAAATAATAAAGAAACAATTGATGTCCTCCGACCGATTTAGGCCACGGCTGTCAATCTCACTGAGATTAGCCAACTGCGTAAGAGATGGTATAGTGCACAAGTGTACACGCAAACACAAGTACTCTCTTTTGCTCTTTCTATCAAAGTCCGATGGGACAATATTTCGACACGATCGGTGAGTGTTAAGACGCAGGACCGAAGGCTTTTCCCACTCTCAACAACTCAGTAACACTACCAACTTCCCAACTCTGAGCTTCTACTGAGGATATCTTAATACAAAAGTAAGTAATTAAACTTAGCCCGACTTAGCCCGAAAGTCCAAGGAGGGTCAACTTGAAATATTATAATAATCTTTATAACATTTCAGTTATTAATTGTTTAAAAAATACAATTGAATAGAAAAAAAACATACAGGGTTATTGGTAATTCGACGTATTCCCGTTAGGAGGTAATAGGGGAGATTATTTGCGATAATTTTGACCCCCATATGCATTATGCAAAAGTGAACCATTTTTGAGTTATCATGTTTTTTAGCTTTTTTCAAAATAAGTCAGAAATGCAACTTCAAAAATTTATTTAAAAAAAAGTATCAATTTAAATTTCATTTTCTCTTCTGATTTATAAAAACGGTTAAACACCAGTTATTTATCAATATTAAAACAACAATTATCGGTCCAAATTAAAAAATGCAAGACGAAAAACGATATTATTTCAATATTTTTTTGAAACTTTCTCCACTAAAATGCCTTAAAAACCAAAAAAACATTATGAAACTTGGCTTGCAGATTATTTTAAAAACATAACCGTTTTCTTAGCTCTCCAAAAATGCATTACAACTAGGAACTTATTTAAAAAAAAACTGAAAAAAATCGTGTTGTTTTTCTAATTATTTTATTAATTAGTAATCTAATAGTTGGAATATTACGGGAGCAAATAAAACAAAGGTTGTCGGTGCAACAAGACATTGAAAAAAGCAAGCGTTTATTTCACAGACTATTTATAGGAGTAGAAGGATGCGTTCTTACAGATAATAAAAACAATAGTAAACAACATTATGGTTTCATTCAAAATAATTTGTGATTAACTTATTTTAACATCCTCCCTTTAAGCACTAACCCATGACTCTTATACAATTGTGAATCTTCATCTGCGATGTGGATTTTGTAAGAATGTCAGCGACCATGTTCTCAGTACCAATATATATAACTTCTATTTTATTCTTTTCTTTCTTTTCTTTTCTTTTCTCTCGAAGAAAATGATACCTGATATCAATATGTTTGCTGCGGGCACAGTAGGATTCTGTACCTGCAAATTTAATGGCACTTTGATTATCACAGTATATAACAGTGGGTGAATTTCCTATGTCATGATGCAACTCAGACTCCAAATGTCTAAGCCACATTGCTTCTTGTGTAGCGGTTGCAAGTGACATATACTCTGCCTCCATGGTTGATAAGGCAACAGTGCTCTGTCGTTTTGAACACCATGAAATTGCTGCACCCTGAAACATAAAGGTGTAGCCAGAGCAAGACCTCCGACTATTAACATCTGAAGCCCAATCTGAATCGCAGTAGCCAAATAACCTTTTATCTTCTTTGTTTTTTCTAAATATCAATTTATAATCCTTAGTTCCTTTTATGTAACGTAGTACTCTCTTAAGTGCTAGCCAATGCTGTTGTTCTGGTTTTTTATTGAAGCTGCTTAGTTTATTCACTATAAAACATATGTCTGGCCTAGTTCCTTGGGATAAATATAATAAACTTCCAATGGCCTCTTGATATGGTATATTTGTTAGTATATTCTTCTTATTTTCTGTACTAATCAATTTTACATTAGGTTCACATGGCGTATGAACTGGGTTACAATCACTCATATTAAATCTTTGTAGGATTTTTTCAATATAAACAGTCTGATCAATGCTAATTTCATTTCTTGTTAAATTTTGTTTAATTCTCCAACCAATAAAATGTTGTACATTACCAAGTTTTTTCATATTAAATTTACATTTCAATTGTTGTTTAATTTCTTTTCCAATTTCTTCATTATTATAAAATAATAACAAGTCATCGACATATATGAGTATAAATAGAATAATTCCATCATAAGTTTTGTGGTATATACAAGGATCCACAGATGTACTTTTTAGTCCCAATTCCTTTAATACAGATGTAAGTTTCAGATTCCACTGTCTGCTTGCCTGCTTCAAACCATAAATGGATTTATTTAATTTGCAAACTTCTTCCCCATATTCATAAGATGGTGGTTGAAGCATGTATATTTCTGTATCAATGTCACCTTGTAGGAAAGCGGTAACTGCATCCATTTGGACGATAAATAAATTGTACTTGACAGCCAAGGCTAATAAATACCTGATTGAAGTATGACGGACTACAGGAGCAAATATCTCATTGTACTCAATCCCCTTCTTCTGGATAAATCCTTTAATGACCAGTCTTGCTTTATATCGTACAACTTCACCATCAGCATTAGTTTTCATCTTGTAGACCCATTTACACGGAATGGCTCTTTTGCCTTCTGGTAAAGTAACTAATGTCCATGTATTGTTTTGCAGAAGTGACTCATATTCATTATTCATGGCATTTTTCCACTCTTTGGCATTCAGGCCTGAAAGAGCTTCTTCCATAGTGTCTGGTTCTTTAACCAATAAAGCTATTGCTTGTTTTGACTCATTCAAAGATTCACATAAGTAGGTATTATGTTTATTATTCCTCGGTCTCAACATCATTTTACGAGATGACACATCACTTATCTTTTTATCTGGTATGTACTCATCATCAGCATTATCAGTATGATAACTACAATCATCATCAGATAATTCCTCTTTCTTCATACTCTCATTTAAAGTCATATTCTCTGAACTCGGAGACTCAGGTGTATCAGTTGAAGACTTATTGTGACTATCATTTGTTTGAGACGAGTCTTCAGATGCATTTCCCTGCAATTCAGATAGTGGCATAATAATATTGTTATTTTTAATTGTATGCTCGAGAAATATTGCATCTCTGCTTTTGTATATTTGTTTCTTATTTTTATCATAAAACCTGTACCCTTTTGTGTACTCACAATACCCAACAAATAACATTTTAACTGCTTTTGAGTCCCATTTAAGCCTCTTTTCTTTAGGCACATGAACCATGGCATCACACCCAAAAATTCTCATATTTTTAATATTTGGCTTCTTACCTGACCACTGTTCATATGGCGTCTTGTAGTCCAGGGCCTTGGTTGGTGAACGGTTAATTACATAAGCAGCTGTAGACACAGCTTCAGCCCAAAAATGTTTTGCCAAACTGGAATTAAGAATCATACATTTAGCTCTTTCTACAAGTGTGCGATTCATTCGCTCCGCTAAGCCATTCTGTTCTGGGGTGTACGGGTTAGTGGTTTGATGTTGTATGCCAAATTTTTCTAAAAATAATTTAAATTCTTTATTTATATATTCTTTTCCATTGTCTGATCTAAGTACTTTAATTCTTTTTTCAGTTTCATTTTCTACTAAATTTTTAAATTGCTTAAACATTTCTAAAGTATCAGATTTATTTTTCATGAAGTAAACATACACTTTTCTACTATAATCATCTATAAAAGTAATATAGTATTTGGCACCTCCTATAGAGCTTGTCTCCATCGGACCACATAGATCAGTGTGAATTAATTGGAGAGGTTCACTAGCCCTAGTACCAATATTTTTAAAAGGTAGTCTATTCATCTTACCTTCCATACATGTGGTGCAAATCTGGGAAACCTTTTTGGATAATTCTACCCCATCTGCACTGTTCTCTATTTTCTGCAAATCTGTGAAGTTAAGGTGACCCATCCTCTGATGCCACAAATTTATATCATTCTCATCTACTGTTGACAATAATGCCGGTGTTTCAGAAAAATCTTTCAATACATACATATTGTCATGTTGCAAAGCAGTCAAAATTAATTTCTTATTTTGGTAAATTCTACAATAGTCTTTCTCAAAATCAATTTCACACCCATTTTTTGTCATCTGACTGACAGAAAGTAAGTTAGTTGTCAAAGAAGGTACATATAGCACATTTCTTACTTGAATGGTCCGAGGTCTGCCTTCAGAGTCTCTTATTTGCAAATTCACTTTACCACATCCTTCTACTGCTATAGTCTTGTTGTCTGCCACCTTTATATTATTTATTGTTGTAGGAGAGACATCATACATCCATTTTCTCTCTCTACACATATGTTGAGACGCTCCAGAGTCAATATACTATCTGGTTTTATCCAATGTTCCTGCAACAGAAAAAGCGGCATAATAACCATTATTTTTAGTACCATTATCTGATTGTGATTTTCTTTTCTTTTGAATATAGCAGTTTTTACTTAAATGACCATATCTGTTACAATTGTAACAACGTGGGCCTTTTTGTTGGATGTTATCGGGTGAATCTTTATGAGACTTAGACCTGTTTTGGGTTTTTTTAGATTTAATATAGTAGGCTGAAGTATCTGTCACTTTTATATCCTGTAGCAGCTTTGTTTTTACAAAATCCGCAGTAATGAGCATACCAGAGCTTTCGATAGCCATGATCATCGGTTTGTAGACATCAGGGAGGCCAGCGAGCAGCAAAGTACCAAGCCACTCGTCTCCTACTACAAAATTAATATTTCTAAGCTTATGAGCTGTTGTCATTACTTTATTAATATAATCTTCAACACTAGAGCTGCTATCTAAAGTGGTTGAAATCAGATCACGCAGCAAACCTACTCTTCTACTGAGCCCGGAGTCATCGAATAACCTTTCTAACTTTGACCATACCTGCTTAGCTGTAGTCGCCTCCTGCACATGGACATAGTTGATCGGATCGATTAAAAGTATTATCTTTGACCTGGCTTTTACATCCTTTTTCCTGTCTTGTACATAACCTGCACTGGGTTCAATTGTGTCCCATAGATCCTCATGCTCCAAATAGTTTTTTACGGCAAATTTCCACGTGGGATAATTCTCCCTGCCCACAAGCTTCTCAATTGTACCAATAGATATTTGTGAAGCCATGATTTTCTTAGGTTGAGCTGAAAAATAGAATTTCTACGCGGCGTGGTCGCACACCTTCCGAGGTTAAGCTAATTTAATCCAATTGAATCGCGGAACTAGTTCGGTAGAATACTAATTTTATTGTTTGAGCAGCAATACTGGGCCCATAACCTGTTGTTTTTCTAATTATTTTATTAATTAGTAATCGAATAGTTGGAATATTACGGGAGCAAATAAAACAAAGGTTGTCGGTGCAACAAGACATTGAAAAAAGCAAGCGTTTATTTCACAGACTATTTATAGGAGTAGAAGGATGCGTTCTTACAGATAATAAAAACAATAGTAAACAACATTATGGTTTCATTCAAAATAATTTGTGATTAACTTATTTTAACAAATCGATCACAAAGGAAGCAGGCAGAATTTCGTATTCGAACTAAACTTAAGGTCGTCCTTTAAAATTTCCATAAAATTAATTAAAAACAATACCCAATGTAAATAAGACAAAAAAAATATAAATTTAAAATAAAATTTAGAACCAGTAACAGTTTAGTGGTAATAACAATTAACAATTAATAATAAGTAACAATTAAGATATTTTGTAATTTAGCTTAATTAAAGTTCTTGCTCGAAGTGACTTCGCCTATTGCATACGCAAAGTCGCATTCTTTTTCCGAATTGTGACTTAACTACCGAAGTAGTCAAATTATTCCACATCGTATTTGCTGCGTTTATAATTCTTGTTTTGAGTTTTTCCGCGGATGACACAGGCGAGACGTCGTAAACTAGGGACTTCTGTGACCCCAGACATAGAAATCAACCGGCGTTAAGTCCGGAGTTCTCGCACGCCATGGAATGGCGATGTCTAGTTATTGTATGTATAATGAGTACCCGCACCAAAAACATGCGCCAGATTTGTCCTATTTGTCTCTATGTTAGCATTGTTAATCTTCTCCTTCTCTTTCAGATCTGCGATCATTTCTTCCCTGAAAATAAATACGCTGTAGAAGTATATTGTGCTGCTTTATTACTTCCATTGATCCTCTTCACGCAATTTAGACACCTGAAATTTCTAGTACCGTTCTCATTATTTGCCAATTTGTGCCTGCTCCTGACATTCGCTGTGACATGCTATTATACTTTCGTTGATATACCAGAAATGTCGAGTGTTAAACTTGTTACAAGTGTGGGACAATGGCCATTATTTATCAGGTAAGTAAGCAATATTTTAAGAAATACGGTTTACACAACTTATATAACATCTAAACTTATCAATATAATTGATGTACGTAAAAATTAAAATATAATTAAATCTTATGATATACTATAAGCCCAATAATAAATAAATATGTTGGGCTATTAACACACCATCTATATCCATGCTACAAGGCTTGTGTTGTGGATACCAGGTAGTTGATATACTACACATATATAACTTTAAATATATACATATTATAAATATAAACATTAAAAACCCACGACTGGAGTACAAACATTCGTGCTCATGACACAAATAAATGTCCCTAGCGGGACTGGAAAATACGACCGTTGGCACAGCAAGTCGGGTCACTGCAAACTGAGCCAAACGTATCATCAAATAGGCCAATATTAATAATATTGGCCTTTTATGGTTACGATGTTATAAATCGTACAATTTTATTGGAACTTCAGAAAGACATAATTTTAACAAGAAGGTCCACGTATTACTTTTATTCTGTACAGAGAATGGATTCCCAAGAGATAAAAGTTAGAGGAATAACGGGTTAATATTATTTTCATTGATATTCATGTAACCCCGCTGTAAACGGACTATAATATTTTCCGGCAATTTTTTTTTTTATATAATCTGCCAAAAATGTGGGATTCCCTGGAACAAGATAAGCCGGTTCTTTATAACGTCTCACCTCTTTAAGCCGTTGTGTAATAATCTTTTGTGAGTGTTGCTTCATTTGTGAGTCGTTTAGAATCTTCGTCCTACGTAAGTCTTATGAGTATTATTTAAATATCAATAAATAACTAATGTTTTTGCTGGTGTTTTTTTTTTTATATATCTTTGTATGTATATAATTTTTAGCTTAGTTAAGTAAGTTTGTAAGCTCTAAATATCACTTAACTCAATTATGTCTATGATATAAAATTAGAATTCAACTAGTGATCGAAATTCGAACATAATCATTATTGAAAATTTGAGGAAAATATGTAGGTATATATAATATATTATGTATATAATTTACGTATCTAATATATTTAAACGATCAATTCTTGTATATTTATTTATTTATATCGGAGATCTCGGAAACGGCTTTAACGATTTCACTCAAATTTGGTATGTGGGGGTTTTCGGGGAAGAAAAATCGATCTAGATTAGTATTATGTCTGGGAAAACGCGTGTTTTCAAGTTTTCATGCGGTTTTCTTTCGCATTATTCCACGCAAAATATGATTATATATTATAATTAATAATTTCGCACGCTCGCACATCAGCATCGTGGTCAAGCAAACAAGAATAACTATCACAGGTGTCCGGGTTCGAATTCTGGTTGGATACAAAGATTAAACTTTTGTTTTTTTTTGTATCCCCCTCGTATTGCCCATCCACGCCCAGCAGTGGGACGTAAAAAGGCCTGAATAAACTTGTACCTTGATATATGTATACTCATATTAAACATCCCTACATATACTTATTATGATTTAAAGAAAATAAAATTGAAAAATGAGAGAAAATAAGGTAAATACTGTGTTAAATACTACATTAGCATTTTCTAGTTTTACTTTTAAATGAAAAGCTATAAAACTTACGACCGCACCGTTTTAATGAAACCATATAAATTTTATCGAAATCGGTCAAGCGGTTTTTAAATAAATGGCTTAATCGAATATTATGTTTTTATTAAAAATCTTTCTTCTTACAAATTACTTGCTTATTACGTCTACACTAAAAATGGAAAAATAAAAACTTTAAAAAAAAAAATAAAAACCGACTTCCTGGCACTGAAAAGTAAAAAATATTTTCGAAGTCGGTGCCAGCCAATACAAATCAAAGCACACCGACTTCGAAAATATCTGATTAGGTATCTATTTTAAATGAAAACCTCTGTTTAGTTATTTTTTACTTTTCAGTGCCAGGAAGTCGGTTTTTTTTTTTTTTTTAGTTTTTATTGTTGTATTTGTAATTATCAGGACAAGGTTTGTACGAAAGATATGTTTGGAAAATTGTACGGAAAAGTAAAAAAATCTGGGTTAAAAATCTCCATATAGTGAGTTGACTTCAGTTTCTACATTGTTTTATTTGTTACATCCAAAAAAAAACATTTGTTGTTTTGGTTGTTTCATGAAAAAAAAGGAGTAAAACAGTTTTAGAACTTTATATTGTCTAATTAACCAAAATAATTCTTAAAGAATATTCCGAATGAAGGTCATCTAATTTCTTTGCACATTTCTTTTCTCGTCAGTTTTTTCGATCGGCTTACCTTCCTTGAAATTCCACCCTTCGCCACCCACTTGATGTTTCAAGCGAGCGCATTTCTAGTGGCTTACCTACTTTTGTTATATTATGAAAAGTTTAATTCACGCTAGCTACTGTACCAGTGGTAACAAACTCTTTTTCGAAGCTGTTAAACGTACATACATTATTTGTATATTTGTTAGAAATATTTATGAATCTCAGAAATCTCAGCATGGCTAATAGAAATACCTCAAATAAAACATGCTTATACATATATTTACATCAAAATTCACTGGAAAATTGTGAATTCTTAAGTAAACAGCTTTGATACAACGTAAGGCGATAATATAAACATATTAGGATTTTAAAACCTTTTTGAATGTAGTGTGATATTAAAAAAAAGAACAAAGCAGCGTGGATTTAAATCTAATAGTATGAATATATTCTATTTTAGTTAAAGCAGCTTTTCGATTACTAAGCCGTCTAGGAATATATTCCAATATTTTATGTTACATCTCTGCTACCTCTGTGTTACAGTCAAAACTCTTAATCGTTTATTACTAGTTTGGTCTGAGAAATATTATGTTAATTGAAACTAGTTTTGGCTGTTTATTGCAGTTTAGAATAATTTTGACCGGCTTAGAGTTTCCACTGTAACATATTATATACATAAACTAACACAATATAATTTACTTATAAGTACGAAGAATATCGGAGTATATAATATATTGCTGTAATAAAAGTAGTGAGAATAATTTTTATGCACAGTTTTTTTTTGTTTATCAAATTATTTGTCAAAATAGACGAGATCGTTAAGCATAGAGTTTGTCAATATTACGAAACGCGCTCGAAGTGACTATAAGCATATCGTTTTTCTACTTACTGCAGTCTAAACAACCGTTTTATATTACTAGCGATTTACTCTCGGTACGTTTGGTGCGTCCTATACGTGGGTGTCTAACAATAGAATATATGATACACTAGATCATAATCTATCTATGTACAAAATTTTACTCAAATCAGGCCAGCAATTTCAACGTGAAGGAATAAATAAAATTCATACACCCTAATTCACAGATACAACGTTTTTCGTTATTAAAAAGTAGCCTATTTCGATTTTTTTCATATTCGTTGAACCGTTACAATGCGAAGAAGCTACAAACATACTCACTTACAGACATTATGTATACATAGTCATGATTTCCCATTAAAGGATAGGATTAACGATTAGAAATTGCATTTATTATGTTATTGAGCACACATGAAGTGATCGCCGTAATTGAGATTCTGTCACGATTCAAAATGTATATATATATATATATATATATATATATATATATATATATATATATATATATATATATATATACAAAATATATAACAATAATTTGTTAATTTCTATTTCCAGTACAGCCATCTTCGCAATGGAAGGAATCAACGTAGTAATGCCAATTGAAAATGAAATGTCCAATCCGAATCACTTCTTGGGATGTCCAGGAGTTTTGAATATCACAATGGGATTTGTGGCCACTTTATACGCTATCGTTGGTCTTTTTGGCTACTTGAAGTATGGAGAGGATGTGCTAGGCAGTATTACTTTGAATTTGCCTGAAGATGAAGTGTGAGTACGTATACTTATAAGTTTCAAAAAAAAATTATTTACAAAATTTCCACAATTTTCAGTCATCTCTCTCTATCCCAAAAGAGTTCATATTTACAGTACAAACTATTGTCGGTATGTTTAATTACATTAAGGAATACATTACATAGTAATCATTTATTAAAAAAAATTACTATTACTTAAAAATAAAACATAAAGCTTACAAATAAGTTACTTTTAAATCCTCATTAGAGTAGAACTCAACCAATCTGGATAACAAATGTCCAAAAGAACGACCTCAAAGTTGATGACACGAGCCAACGATCTATGAGAACATGGCGACACATGATAAGAAAAGCGGACCCCGATTAACGAGACAAAACGAGGAAACAGAATAATTGCAAGCGCCACCTAAATCGCCTATTATTTTAGGAATAGTACGATAGATATATTATATACTTCATATAATATGTTAAACAATTTGAATCTCTCAGATTTTATCATCTATATATTCTTGAACAGTATAATAAGATGTACCTACTACCAAGTAATTAATCTTTTTAGCAATAAATTACAGACGGATTGTAAGAAAATTCTTACATTTTATACAAGATTACAAGTATATTATTATTAGACGTAGAAACACCCATATTTGGAGCCAAAATCTAATATCTAATATTATCATTTAAAATAGGCTTTACTATTTAATATCATATTTTACTACAGCAAAATTGATTTAAAATAGCTTTTAGTAATTAAAATGGATTAGAATCACTTTGACATTAATAAATATCTATCTATCTATCTATCTATCTAATCCAATACCTTTAGCAATTCTTGTATATTTATTTATACCGGCGATCTCGGAAACGGCTCTAACGATTTCACTCAAATTCGGTATGTGGGGGTATTCGAGGAAGAAAAATCGATCTAGATTAGTCTTATGTCTGGGAAAACGCGTGTTTTCGAGTTTTCAATTTGCAATTTATACATTTCGACACTTAATTTAAAAAATTGCCAGTCTTTTTCAACCGACTTACAAAAAGGAGGTAGTTCTCAATTCGTCAGATTTTTTTTTATATATGTATATGTTCATCGATTACTCTAAGACGCCGGAACCGATTTGAAAAATTATTTTTTTGTTTCAAGTATACTTTCCAGGTGGTTCCATTTAAATTTAATCGAAATCGGTCAGCGGTTTTTAAAAAATTAACAATAAATTCTTTTTAAATAAATGGCTTAATCGAATATGTTATTAAAAAACTTTTCTCACAAATTACCTGCTTATTACATCTACACTAAAAATAAAAAAAAACTTAAAAAATAACAACTTTAAAAAAATTATAAAAACCGACTTCCAAGCACTAAAAAGTAAAAAATAACTACGGGGGTTTTCATTTAGAATAGCCTAGGTATCTATTCAGATATTTTCCAAGTCGGTTTCAGCCGATACAAATCAAAACACACCGACGTCGAAAATATCCAGCTTAGTTGTCTATTCTAAATTAAAACCCCCGTTTAGTTATCTTTTACTATTTAGTGCCTGGAAGTCGGTTTTTTTTTTTCGTAATTTTTTTAAGTTTTTGTCCAAATTCTATTGAACCGCTAATAGTGTATGAATTTAGTCTCCGAATATCATAACGTCTATTGCGCTTGAATTCCTTGAAAACTATTTAAGAATAAATTAATTAATTCAATTTATATTCATTCATAGGAATACCTACTTAGAAATTCTGTCATTGAAATACCTGCCAACCTATTTAGATATTTGACAATTAAAATTTAATTTTATGTTTTAGGTATTTAATAAGAATTAATGTAGAAATTAACCGTAATTAATTTAGTTATATATTCTCCTTTAAGAAATAAATACTGTAAACGGTTATAGTGAGTAACATAGGCGTCTAAACATGGCCAGCGTCGGACTGGACATATAGTCGAGGTGACATTTGCCAGCCGGGCTCCAGCCTGCGCGGGCCCCACAGGGGCAAGCGATGAATCCCGCAAGCTACCTGGTACTACCTGGGTAGGTAGGATAGGGGGCCCAGCTCTTGCAAACTACAAGTAAACTAGATCAGATATTTCGTTCATGCAATTAGAGAGAAATGAAATAGAGATAGCTAGAGAAGTTAAAAATTAATTATGATGAAATCCATTATCTAGTCTCGGGCCCCGGGCTTGTGGAGCCACCCGGGCCCTTCCAGCCTAGTCCGACCCTGAACATGGCGATCGTGCGGGGCGTACGTTATGAAAAGCGGGTGACACACTCCCCACTTTTATTATATGTACTTTAATAAGCCATCCGGTAAATGGCTTTAGGGTTGACAAATATAGCTGTAACTTGCCCCGAGATGAAACTACAGTGCTTTAAATTTGAAATTGTTTTACTTTTTACAACCCTTACAAGTGGCGGGATTTCCGTTAAGCAAAGGCGACCTCAAACTTTCCAACTCTCCAAAACTCTATATAATTTTTATACTGTGCTTATAGTTTCCAATTCACTAACCTAACAAGTACCTTTTTATAGAATCACTGTATTTTGTCCCCGTACCGGAATCGAAGCTGCAATATCCAACGAAACGAATATAACTTGAAAATATCCTTCATTGCTACAGCGACCTTCATTTCACTTCGAATGTATCTATTTCTACTCCACATGTTTAATTCTGTGACGTGTTATAAATAGGTACATAAAACTCGTAGATTTTATCTATTCAGCAATTATATTTCCTTTTAAGTATCTAATGTATATACGCTTTGAGTGATAAAATTCTGAGTCGAATATGTACATTAAATATTTTTTGGTAAATCTTATTGAAATAGTCATTATTATGAATACAGAGGCCAAATCTATAGTTTTTAGATTTTTTGTCTGTCGGTCTGTGAACGCATCAAGAGAAAGCCACTCGATAGATTCTGATGAAATTTGGTATTATGATAGCTGGTTAACCGGTTCAACATATAGGATACTTTTTACTTCGGGAAAATATCTCATCTTTGAGAAATCTATACTAAACAATAAAACGTAACTAGAGATGACCCCGAGCGGAGCGAAGATGAGTCGCTAGTCATACTATATAGGACTTCGGTATTGTTTGAAGCATTTGAATAAAGATATTTTACTTTTAATTTAAAAAATAATACCTGAATATTCTATTTAATTTTGCTTCCTTAGTATTTATAATATAAAAGAGCTTGTAGCAAAGAACAATGATCTCTAAAAATCAAAATAAAAATCTACACTAAAGTGCTTTATTAATATCTGTCACAAAACGTGCTTAAAGAACATTAAGTTAATCTAGCACAAAACCATTTCAGTTTAAACTGTACTTCGTTAAATGATCGAGCAGTAAAACGATAATGATCAGGCTTACTACCTAGGTACTTTATAAGTACGCCGTATCTCTTTAATGTAAAAATATAATTTACATCTACCTACCTAATATTATAATTACACTAATTCGTCGTCACGGCAGTCAATCTCATTGAGACTAGCCAACTGCACGGGAGATATTATAGTGCACAAGTGTACGCGCAGACACAACGTGCACTCTCTATTCCTGTCACTCTCATACTCCGGTGGGACGACTCGACACAACTCGTTAATGTTAAGGGACAGAACTGACGGCTTTACGTGCTGTCCGAGGCACGGGTGTGAAACACTGCCAAATACGCAACTCCGGGCTGTTTGTTACTGGCACTTTCTTTAACAGAAAGATTCAGTACCTAAACTTGAACTACCCGACTGACCCGACCTACTACCCGACTAGGAACTCGAACCCTGGACCTCCGTATCTGTAGCCGTACATAGGTACTATCCACTACACCACTGAGGCAGTTAATGGCAGCTATAGATAGTTATTTACTGAAATATAAAGCGAAGTAGTTTGTTTTAATGCTAGAACTACCAATCGTATTAAAAAAAATTGTGGAAGATTTTAGCTATCTATTATCACACTATAACTTTTAAGCTAGGTGTGCACTATGAATTTTAGCCGCGCGGTGAAAAAGCGCAGCCACACACTATCGCACCGCAGTATTGTATCAACGAGTTTTAAAGTTACCTTAGTGGTTGATTGCCTTTTTGTGAAAGACGCACACACGACGCGCAGTTTCGATAGAGCACGCCTGGCATTAGAAGCGGAGCAATTACACAGAAATAAACTGAGTGAAACCACGGGGAACGATAGTATTATGCAAGTTTTAACTAAATTAAACATCTTTTTGTTCACAGTCTAGCGTTAATTACCAAAATATTAGTGGCCGTAGCGGTTTTCTTCACATATTTTCTGCAAATGTATGCACCTATGGATATTATGTGGACACGAATAAAGGGCAGAGTCAGTCAGAGATTCCAAAATGAAGGACAGATTTTGATGAGATCTTTAAGCGTTTTGCTAACAGGTAATTTTGTTTTTTTTTTTCTTAATTTCATTTTAATTGAATGCGCTCTAATGAAACATAATAATATATTGTATAATCAGGGCCGTAAGTATGATGCAAGTCTATGAAATGCCACACCTAAATAAAATTTTATTTGGGTTCCGTAGCCAAAATGCAAAAACAGCGTATATGTATATTTTCTTCATATAATAATTTTTATTAAATCCAATTCAATGAAACATAATAATTATAATAAGAGTATGTAATCATAATTAATGAGTATATAAGTACCTTCTTCGTTTTGAAGTCGGACAAAATTTCAACGTTACCTCAAGCCACAGATGATAAATATTATTATCATCATAGGCTTCATACAAAGAAATACAAATATATTTGTTGGGTGGATAAATAGACTATAGATCAGATTGATGGTATCTACTATAAAATGTAAAATATAGAAAAAAAAAATTTTTTCTAAAGTTAAAAAAGAAAAATCATTTTTTCTAAGTTTTTTTTAAAAAACATCATTCTTTTTTGATTTTTTTATGTTTTCTTTGTACCTGAAACCTCAAGCTAGAGTTTTTAAAGTGTTAAATTAATGTACGATATTTATTTTTCAGTTATATTAGCTGTAGCAGTACCGGACTTAGAACTTTTGATTGGTCTAGTGGGCGCCATTTTCTTCTCAACACTAGGCTTATTCATACCCGTCGTAGTACAAACTATTCACAGATGGGAAAGGGGTCTGGGGAAATTTTCCTATATTTTATGGAAAAACGTCATTTTGATATTTTTCTATTTAGTTGTTTTAGTATCCGGTTGTTATTCTTCGATTACAGCTATAATATCTCGATTTACCTAATTTCAAGTATTATAAAAATTTTGACTGCATTGTTATGAAGAGAAAAAGTTAATGTATGAGGAGATAAACTCTGGAAATAGTGGCAGATTAAAAAACTAAAAATTACTAAAATAATTTTTCAATATTTTCGTATCACACGTGCGGAAATGCCCGTGACAAGTAATTAGTATACAATTTTAAACGCCACTTAACTACGTATGAAAAGGATTTCTATTATTGCATTTTTTAAATTAAATATAATTACTAGCGACTTACCCTCGCTTCGGTCGGGTGCGTCCCTAGGTACGTTTTAATTTTTTGAGCGGAACCCTAATTCTTTTTCTATAGTAAAAGTAGCCTAAGTTACCCCTTATAACATCAGCTATTTGGCTGTAAGTCCCGTCAAAATCAGTCCAGCCGTTTCGGAGATTAGCCAGAACAAACAGACAGACAGACAATGTTAAAAATTGTGTTTTTCTTACATTATTCCATGTGCATTTAGTATAAAGCTGTTTTTTTGACATTACAAACAGACACTTCAATTTTATTTATCTATATAGATTAATTATTTTTAAAAGCTTTTTCATAATTACTCCACTAGTGCCAGAGCTTATCAATACATCACACATATCAATTATTTACATTCAAACTGACATTTACGTCTTTATAATAATATAATTTATAATTCATTAAGGTTTTATTATAAGATCTATAAAATAACTTAAGATGATAATAAAGTAAAATATTAAGAATTTCAGTTTTTTATTTGCAATAAAACATCATAGCTGGCTTTTTTTGTGCTTAACTTTAATAGAAATAATAAAATTACTTGAACAAAAAACAAACAAATCATAAATCAATTATTTATTTATACAATAACAAATATACGTATCCATTTAATGTTATGACTAGAGAAATTTGGCATATTGCAAATTTTATTGGTCAATCCTAACAAATCATAATATGGATATAATATAATAATTATCTACTTATCTAATGTGACATATATTAAAACTTTCTCAATAGCATTTCTAATTCAGTCGGATGTCTCTGTTCTGAATTATGATAAAACAAATAATTACGAGGGAGATATAAGGGAGGCCCATGGCCAACATTGCGGCGTTAAAAAGGAGCTGAATAAATAAATAATTGATTTTTTGACAAAAAAAATATATGACGTATCTTCATACATAAAGGAAATATCTCTTAATTATATCGAAAATGTACGGAATATCATCGATTCAACTATCAGTACACTAGAATGAATATGAATAGTTATTTAATATTAAACATAAATAAAAGAAAAAAATTAAAAACTAAAAATGCCTTAAAAATAAAAAAAACTGATCCGAAAACGTTTTCAAGTTATTGTATTGATTGACCAAAAATTTTGCAATATGCAATACATATTAAATACTATGTAACTAACACAGGTCACGTGACAAAAGAACACTGAAGCTTTGACATTGGTTATATTATCTTATTATTTATAAATTATGATATAATTTTCACTTAAAATTACTATTAACACGTAAATAAATTTATTTGTGAGTATGGTCCCGTAAACTAAGAAACAAATAATTATAAAAACGAGCTCTGACAATTTGCTATTTCATAAATGTCAAATAATAAATATATTTATATATATATATATATATATATATATATATATATATATATATAATCAAATTATTAGAATGTATTTAATTAATAATTTTTATGTAAAGAGTCATACATACATACTACATACTTAAATTACTAGTGAATTAAGTAATTTTACAAATTATATTATATATACGGTGCGAACGCTATCTATATATAAATAATTAAAAAAATAAATAAAAAAAAAACAACACAATATAACTTCGTAAATTATATTTTATATAGTAAATTAAAAAATCTATGATAAATCAAACACGCATTTATATTTAATAATAAAGAAATATTATTTTAAAGATAAAAGTTTAAGATATACTTATTATTAAACTAAGAAAGAAAGAGTAAGGGGTTAATTTACAATGAAAATATGTCAAACAACTTAAACCAATATGGCGGACGTATTCTCTCTATGTCAACTGTCAGAGTTCGTTCTAAAATATAATTTAAAAAACTAAAGAATTATTTGCAACATATAAATAAGATCGAAAACGTTACGTTAATTTCATATAATCTTTTCTTGGAGGTAATTTGGCCTATTGAATATTTTTGTGCGAAGCTTACTATAATAAATTATTTTTATTATCTGTATACAATAAAAGTGATGTAAATAAAAAATATATGGATATTAAATGGTATAGAAAAATACGACGAAACTAAATGATATTTCAACTCCCAGAGTAAACATATGGCGTATGGACATAAATACAATATTTCATATACATATAATATTATAATTTAGGAATCTACAGTTTTGAATGTGGCAACATTAATAAACCTAATTTTTACCTTGGCAACACTCCAATATAATTATTGATAAAATATTTTGTACCCGTACAATAATTTTACCATTGATTTTTATATAATTAATCTATGTAAACAAATATTTACATTACTCTTAATGTTTATTAAAAAAAATGCATTTTGTTCTTGTAGTTCAATGAATTGATATTGTTAAAGTTAAGAATTATAAATCATCATCATCATATCATCATATATAATCATCTTCAAAACAGGAGAATGACGGTTCTAAAATAAATTAAATAGTATTTTGAATTTTGAAGTTAGCTACCTGTTAGTATTTGCAAAATGCTCATTTACTTATATCAATATACAGTATAGCTTATATATTTCCTACAGTTTGCTAGTTCCAATAAGATGGGCCACCGTGGCCGAAATCGGCCCACAGACTATATGTGTTAATCTTTAATAATAATAGAAATAGGATTTATATGCATAATTGTAAAATATTTGATTATATTTGCTGTCATTCTGATTTAAAATACTTCAGTTTTCCTAAGTTGTCATCTTGACATTTTAAATAAAACTATCTTTTCGGATTATTTCGCGGATTAATTTTGATTTTTGGTTCCCGACGTTTCGATTGCTTTTCAGCAATCATGGCCACGGGAGAGACCGGGAGATCATCTTGAGTAGAAAAAGAGCTTAAAGCCTTGTGTTTTGTTTTATGATTTAATGAAATACGTTATTTTTCGTCGCTTTTTCGTTACGTTGTTTGAGGACTCTGACTGTATATAAAATACTAAAAACTGTTCCGCTATATCGTATACTTTGATAAATACTCCCATAACATATGACAAAAAAGCATAATAATAAAGTACCAACCAAAACCAATAATCATAGAACCGTCATTCACCTAATCATTTGAGACACGGACAGACTTTGTTCGTAACAATATACCTTATATATTATTATTGCCATATTTAAATACAAATGGCATATTTTAATTAAGAAACTACGAAAAAAATGATATGCTCATTTAAATAAATAGCGATTTGGAATTTGTATCAGCCTTAGCGATCTTTATAACGTATTGACTAGCTATATATATATATATATATATATATATATATATATATATATATATATATATATATATATATATATATCTACAAATTTTAGAAGATTGGTGACAATTTAATTATTAACTTTCTAAATATATTTTATATTTTATTCACATCTATAAAAAAAGTACTAGATACACAATCCCATACAAATGTCCTCTTAAAACTGTCACCAATGTGTTTAGATAATTATTCTAGTTGAAATAAATATACAACAATGTAAATTGAACCTTAAATGCAACGCTTAAAGTTGTTTTCACAAAAAAAAGCGCGTTCAAATATTCGAATGAGCACTCATTCGGTGACGACATTTTTTGTCGCTGATTGTGTATCTAGTGCTTTTTAACATTTTCGCCAATCACGATTTTATCCAATTACAATTTTTTCATGTGGAATCTAAACTTTTAACGTTTTAGCTAAAGCTATTAATATTATTTAATATATTAATATTATTTATTTCTACTTTAAAAAGTAGGAATAAATAATATTAATATCTTAATAGTGTAAATTAAGAAAATATACAGAATGTAACATTAAATTAAAAAAAAAACACTATTATTACTATTATTATTAATTGGAGTGAATCAGTTATTTCAAAATAGTCAAATAAAAAAAAATATTACAAAAGATTTAACTCAAATCAAAATGGAGAAAACTAAACAAGTATTCTTTTTTCACTCTTCATTCAATTGATAATCATGGGAAAAAATCTTTGCCTAACAATATTTTTTCCTCTATTATATGTATATTATTATAATAATACATTTCAACGGCTTATTTGCTGTACTAATTGAAACAAGAAAAACACAAACATATTTTGACAAAATGAAAAAATGAATGAAAAAATCTTCTCAGATTCCTAAAGTATTATTATAAATACAATTATTTCTTTATTAATTATCCTACTAACAACATCATAAAAAAAGTCGATCAACCATAAAAAAAACTAAAATGGCGACTGAAAAAAAATGTGCTCATCAATTAAAAGTATACAATATATATCAATCATCCGATACTCTGCAAAGAATGTTTAAATTGCAATAACTTACTCAAGTTCATATGAACTAAGTCCGGGGGATTTGATATGACGAAGTAGGCCAATCCCAGTAGGGATAATACCGCCCGCCATATTGAAAAATGTGTCCACGTGTGATAAAATGTAGGTATTGTTGGCTGAAATAAATAAACACATGATTTTATTCTAGCGATAAATTATACTGAAAAAGTATAAAAACTTTGAAAAAAAAAACCGACTTTAAAAATCATTAGGTGTTTATTTATAGTAAATGAAAACTACCAATCAGTTATTTTTTACTTTTTAGTACTTTTTTTGAGGTCGATTTTTATTTTTTTCTTAAAAAGTTTTTATTTTTAGTTTATATTGGGCTTGTCAAATCAAACAAAATGAAAACTACCGGGCCAAACTATGTTAAATTTTTATGGGACCAAATGGCAACTATTCCGCATCAAACTAAAGAAAAATCACGTAAATGAGATCATAAATCTCAGCGTAATCCTGCTTTTTGAAGTCGGTTAAAAAAATAAATGTTTTAATCTAAGTGACATACTAAGGCGAATTTACTTTCATAATTTATGTTTGTTTAATTTCAGTAAATCACAATTGAAAGAATTATGTTCGCTCTAAATATTCTGTAATAGTTTATTACTAACTAATCACTAAAAAGTCGTTTAGAAGAAAGGTTGCAAAGAAAGGTTGAAATACCCTGCTTTTGCGTTGTGTGAACCAAAAACAAAAAACGAGTACGTGTAATCTTTACGCTCGGTTGAAGTAAAACTTCTTTGGCGCTGTGACAGATGCAATTAAATTAAAATATAAATATAATATTTGACGACACGTTTAGCTCAGTTTGTAGCAACCCCACTTGCTGTGTTAGTGCTCGCAGGTTCGAGTTGCGCTGGGGACAATAGGCAAATATCACATAGAACCAACCAAAAAAAACCAATCAAAACATCAACCACCACTGTTCAACTCCAGTACCAAAAACCACCAACCACCAACAACCAACTCACCGTAGTCACATTAGCTGTTATATTGGCCACCAAAGGCGCATACTGGTACACCATCAGTTCATCATACATTCTGGCAGCGACACAAACCAACAGACACGCTGTGTAGAGGATCACTAGCACTATGGGCTGGAACCAGGGTTGGAGCCCTCGTGTGAGATCTATACTAGTTACATCTAGCCTGGAAGTGAATATTACATAGTAAGAAATAGACTGGCATAGCATATATATATAAGTCTTAAATAAATAATAAAAAATAAATAGATCATCTAAAAAGAAACATCTATCTATAAAGACCTACACAATACCTAGAGATATCCAACGCTTATGTAGTCTTAAATTTATTAAACTTATGCATAAATATTTTGTTTATGCATAAATATTTTGTTTTTTTTTTTTTTGTATAGGCTTAATTTAACTTTTTTTTTTGTAATTAATCTATGTACATATATGATATTGATTTCAATCAATACCTTCATGGGTTTCTTAGAAAAAGGGTATTGACAGTTCTGACAGTAAAATTACCCCTTATGGATTCATTTAAAATTTATACAGGTACAAATTCAAAATATCTCATTTAATTATTACAATTTTTTACTGAATGTCATGATTCTACTACCAGTTCGAAAAGAAGAAGCCTCAAACCTGAGAAGAACTTGCAAAAGAAACTCAGCGGTTCTAATATTATTATTATTGATAATGGAACTCACCTATCCAAAACTGACAGCAAACACAATACACAGAAGAAATAATAGCAGGCAACATAAGGCATTGTAACCACTGCGTGGAAGGACAAGTGTCCTGCATCCAAGCTATCTGAATAGCTTATCAACAGTAAATGCATTAGAGCGAGACCACCCAGTATACCATGACATGCGGGTGCCGCATTCCTCCAAGCTTTTTGTATGGTTAATGCAATGTCTAGAGGGGTCAAGTCACCTAGTCTGGAATTAAAATTATTATATGTATAGTTGAGTAATATAGTACTTATTCAAGTATATTTTACATATTATATTGATAAGTTATAAGTTATATTGATGAGGGATTGTAAGCATAAAAGAAAAAAATCTTAAGGTAATGTAAATAACATCACTTTTTTATAGCTAAAAAATATAATTTAAATCTTATTATTTAAGACATACGAATGACAGGCAGAAATTTAATATTCATAGGCCTTTAATAAATCCTTTGTTTACCTGTAGCATAAAGCACTACACATATAATATTGTCCCTTTAATCATTATTAAAAAAAAATTATACCTTAAATATTTATCCCCATCCCTCGACTGTTGAGACTCCAATATCCTATCCCGAGACACAGCCCTAAAGGTTCCACCACCTTGTAAATATATTTTCTCTTGCCTCCGTTTAAATGGGTCCAGCCTTTCATCATTAGGTGATGTGAGCGGTGAAGGTGATGAAAATGGATTGTCTATGTATTGATCATGATATGGCACTGTAGATTCTAAGCTTTCAAGCATTGATGTTAGGTCGGTGGGTCGAGCTGTAATTAAAAATATATGAGTTGTATACTTAATTTACCTACAAATAAAAAGTATGTTTGTGGTTTGGCTTAGGCTAAACAAGTTCCCTCCCAACGTGCGGTCACCTTGTCATGGTGGGGTTGTTCAGTAGTGCCTGGCAATACAGCCGGGCGCGAAGCCTAGAAACACACAGGGAGGTAGCCCACTTCGGTGGGCGGTATACGAAGCGGGTTGCTCCTGGTACTTCTGGAACAACCCCATGCTTGTTGTGGTCTGCTTCAGCAGGCCTACCGTCGAGGCGTCGTGGTTGAGTGCATAAGCAATCCTGCGAAGCCCCATTAAGACGGGTTCTGTTGGGTTTTAGTGGGTAGTACTAGCTTTGCCAGGAAGTCCCACATGATATGTGGGCCTAAATATGTTTCCCAAAGTTAAAAAAAAGCTAAACAAGATACTGATGTAATCTTTTTCATAAGAATAATATGAAGGATACTATGCAACAGCTATGGTATTAAAAAAAAATAAAAACCGACTTCCAGGCACTGAAAAGTAAAAAATAACTAAACAGGAGTTTTCATTTAAAATAGATACTTAATCAGATATTTTCGAAGTCGGTGTGCTTTGATTTGTATTGGCTGGCACCGACTTCGAAAATATCTGATTAAGTATCTATTTTAAATGAAAACTCCTGTTTAGTTATTTTTTACTTTTCAGTGCCTGGAAGTCGGTTTTTATTTTTTTTTTAAAAGTTTTTATTTTTCCATTTTTAGTGTAGACGTAATAAGCAGGTAATTTGTAATTTATAAGAAGAAAGATTTTTATTAATAAAATAATAAAAACATATTTGATTTAGCCATTTATTTAAAAACCGCTTGACCGATTTCGATAAAATTTATATGGGACCACCGGGGAAAAATACCCTTTAAAACAAAAAAAGAATTTTCCAAATCGGTTCAGCCGTCTTCGAGTAATCCGTGAACATACATAAAAAAAAAAAGATTCCGACGAATTGATAACCTCCTCCTTTTTGGAAGTCGGTTAAAAAAATTGCATATACATTTTCATTATGAACTCAATTTTTTTATGTATCTATTTAAACATTACTATTTTTTAAATAAAAACTAACACTGACCTCACAAACCAGCATGAAGCAGTTTTATTTCAACTTGTATAAAATTATTATTAATAACATACTTATTTTAAATATTCTATATCAATATTATTTTTTTATTAATACTTTTCTTTATATTATATTAATATAATTATTAATTATTATTCATAACACAAAAATTTTAGTACATTGATATGATTATATTATTTCCTAGACATTTTATAAAAAGTTATCTATATTATCTATATTAAGTAAATTACCAGCTTTAGTTGTGGCCTTTGGCCGACTTGCAGTTTTAAATACTTTGGGACTGACATCCCTTCCATTAGCATTACTATCTTGTCTTTCTTCTCTAACTTTTCGCCGAGTCTTCCTTGGTTTGTGCCTAATTTCCTTAGTAGTTCCATTATTATTTTCTACATCATTTGCTTCAATTTCTAATTCTCCACTTAGTGTTACAACTTCTTCTTTATTATACTCTTTTAGATAATCATCAACCTGAAAATATTTATATAAATAATGATTATAATTCAATTTTTAAATTAAAAGTAAGTTAATTTCAAGTAGGCCACCTAAACCAAATATAACTTATTAATATTTCCTTTTAATGTTATTTTATTTACCTTCTCTAAAGCTATAAGACTAGAACCAGGTACTTCAAAATCATGCAGATCTCTATCCCTATGTCTCGATGAATGACGCTTTTTCTTTCGGTATGATGGGCTGCGTTTTTCTTTATGACCGCTAGACGGTCTTGATAAAGTTTTCATAAATTTCTCATCTAAGCCATTTGGATCATGAGAGTAAAATACAAACGATGGATTTTTATCGGACTTTTTAATTTCTTTTTCTACAAAGCCTAGTATGCCTTTCTTAATTTGATCATGGATAGGAATCTCTGCGTCTATCGATTCTTGCTCTGCTTTAGTCCAGTTTTCACGAGTTTTAGATTTTTCTGAAGGTTCTTCAGTAGCAATTTCTGGGTTTTCTTGGTGTACATGACCGTTTGATAACTTTCGTGATCCTGATCGACTCCGAGAACGTTCTTTGCTTTTTTGTTTGGGTGAAGGAGAGCGGCCAGCAGTGTGCACTTCCACTATCTCCTCTTTAGTTTCTCCACTCTTTCCTGGCTTCATAGTTATTACTTAATGATTTGCACACCCACACAATATACGAATCAACCAACCAAAAGCAATACTTTATATATTAAATCTAATTTTTAAGAAAAAAATAAACAGAAATATAATAGCTAAAAAGGATTTCCATGTTTGTTTATGTTTGTAAAATAATTTTGTCACATTTTTGCTACTTTTTAGCGTTCTTACAAAACTTTGCTCACATAAAAACAAAGGAACTCTGAACTACTCAAATGTCAAATGTCACATGCTTATGACGTCATATTGACGTCATTCAAACGCATCTGATTCATTACACGCTAAATACTTTAAAGTTAATGAAAAAATCTAATGTTTTATCATTAATATTTCATATTAAAATATGTAAAATAATACTAAAAATAAATCAACAACTACCTTAATTAACTATAGTAGTCTAAACAAAGTATAGAATGCTCTAAGTATTTTGGCGCCAATTTTAATTTTCAAAATAAGCTGCTATTGAGTAAAGAATATACTAAAAAATTTCATAGAAAGTTTGAAATCTAACTAAAAAATTGACATGAAGACGACAGACAATCATAAATTGTAGCGACATAAAGTTAAGGTATTAATTTCGAAGGATAATATTTCCGGTTTCAAAGTGTAAATATTACTAGAAACACAAAAACATATTATTTTTATTAATTAAGGCGAGCTTTCAAGCAAAAAGAAACTAAAATATTTTAGACGAGATATTTTTGTATTTTTTATTTCTCCTATAAATATGTAACATTTTAAGATGCATAGATTAGGTAATAGCTTTTCCCGCGATCATATATATTTATGTTACTGTTCGATCGATTTTAAAAGTCGTAGCGTGATGCAGATAGCCTATAACTTTCCTCAAGAATTGAGTTACTAAATTTAAATATTTTTCAAATCCAACTGGTAGTTCGAGAGATTAACGCATTCCAACAAAAAACAAACAAACTATTCAGCTTTCTTATATTAGTATAGTTTTCAATACTGAAATATAACTTGAGAAATAAAAAGTTACTTTTTGATAGTAAAGGCGGAGTAGAAAGCTACCGAAGGGCTTATAGCAGGTAAAAATTTATAACTTATAGAATTTTCCCTTCTCTACAGAACTTTTACTCTAACAGGAAAAGATTATGATAATTATATGCCTGTACCGATTTAAGTTTAATAAAAATAAGAAAAAAACTAGAGTTGGTAATCAAAAATAATATATACTAGGCATACACACGTTTATCCTAAATGATAACTAAATCATATCAGTAAGTATTTACTTGACAAGAACCATAGATGAAGGACTAAATAAATAAAGAAAAATGTTGGGACATACAGCACCATCAGCTAGTTCTATGGTAAGCTACATATATAACTCCAAATACATACATATTATAAATATAAACACCCATGACTGGAGTACAAACATTCGTGCTCATCACACAAATGAATGCCCCCAGCGGGACTCGAACCCGCGGCCGCTGGCACTACAAGTACGATCACTACAAATTGAGCCAAACGTGTCGTCTGATAAGAACTGACTGATAAGTTACATTTTGTCACGGAAAATATGCTTTTACAGCATATGTTAAAAAAAATATATGTTGTAGCCTATGGGCGGCACATACGTAACTCGTAATTTCGCCATTGATATAGTATTTAATCGTAAATCGTGTGTATAAGGTATCGCCGGCAGATATTAGTAAATAACAAAAAAATGTACATAACAGACTTAGTTCAAAAAATTACTAAATATTTATTATTATCTTAAGATACAATAATTAAATGACTAACTGTAGTTCCTTTAAACTAATAAAAGTGTTATGTTATTGGGGTTAAATGTTAGAATTCAAAATGATTATTATATTAGTAATAGTGTAGCGCCGTACCAGGTGGAGATTGGACTGGACTCACAATTTTGGAATGTAACCGACCTTTAGCCAACGCCTATTATACGTATAAAGTATTAACTGAAAGCGTTTTAAAATCAATATAGATAAATAAAATTAGAGTGTTTGTTTGTAATATTAAAATAACCGCTTTTTACTAAATGCATATGGATTTAAACACGGTACATACACCAAAACAACATTTTTTACAATTTTCGTTTGTCTGTCTGTCTGTCTGTTTGTTCCGACTAATCTCTAAAATGGCTGAACCGATTTTGATGCGACTTTCACTGGTAGATAGCTGATGTAGTAAAGAGTAACTTAGGCTACTTTTATTTTAGAAAAAAAAAATAAGGTCCCACGAAAAAAAAACCAAATTAAAATTAATTTTGTTTTGGGAAGCAACCTAGGGACAATCCCGAGCTAAGCGATGGTGAGTCGCTAGTATAAAATAATATTAACTTATCTTCTGTAAACTCATGTAACCATCATGAACAAGACAAAAATTTTAAATTTATTGGTCAACAATTTTTTTTAACCATAGACTAGAATTTAATATAACTAATGATCGCCGCGTGGTTGAAAATCAACCATAATTCATTAAGTTATATATTTATTGTCTTGCGTATATTACAATATTGATCTATTCTCAATTAGACCACAGACTTTAACATAAAGTTATAAATAAAAGAGTATATACGCGTGTGTGTGTCAAATACATGGTAGTGTGTGTAATGTTTTTTATTGATTTACTGTATTTTTATGCATAATTTTAAAAAAAATATTAGCATTCTGCACTCCTTTATATAAATTATAAGTGTGGGAAAATTTATACTCCTCCGTCCGCGCAATTTTCGTAAAAAGGGGTACAAAGTTTTTGCGTGACGTATTAATATTATAAAGATTTTATAAGAAATAAAAATAGTAATTTAAAGAAGCTGAGCTAAGCTTTGAAAGAAGCTAGTTTATGTGACGCAGATTTTCGTCATTTCTATTTTATTTTTCTTAGATCTACTGTATCTTTTCAATTGCTCCACACACAACATTCGAGTTAAACAACAGGCGATGAAGGAGGAAATTATTATTTAATTATTTAAATTAATTCATGTTATACTACAAGTGTAAGGTTGTAGTATATAATTTTATTTATATTGATATATTTTATCATTTATAATCCAGATCTTTTCATACTTTATCATTAATCATAATATCTTTCTTTGTAATCAAAACAAATACGCAAAACTCATGACGCTAACAATAAGATAGAAAGAGACAGCTTTAAATGGGATCAATATAATGACTATAATATTTTAAGTTTGAAATTAAAATTTCTTCAAAAACATAGTAGGTAAATATTTGTTTTTTTTTTTTTTAATACTTATACGAGTATGTTATTAAAATAATAAAGTAAACCCACAAGCTACGGCTTTAGGCTCTTGCTAAGGAATTTAATTAAAAATAATGAAAAGGGAAAAATTGAATACAAGGAAAAATTTAAGAACCTCGATTGGGTAAAGGTTACGTAGGCACTTCTTTGTATAATGTTGATATCATAATTGTAGCATAAAATGATTTCGTGCGTGGAAAATCCTCTTTTTGTAAGCTTTTATTTGACAATTAAAGTAATTTAAGCTTACCAAAGAAATTGGCATTTAATTTAATTTTTAATTTTATATTCCGGATTAAAATGTTGAAAATACAAAATCCTGAACTAAAGTTCAGTCTTTAATCCTCTATTTTTTTTTTCTTTGTAAGTGAACCTATTTTATAGAAATTACTACCACCAGAGTTCTACATACATATAAGTGCGTCTTTTAACCGATTTGACAATAGAAAATTACCTATTCTAAAACGAATTTTTTCATTATTTTTTTAATGACTTAAACACATATAATAATTATTACCTAAAAAGTGGTTTCATTTTTTATGGTAAAAAAAATCATCCCTGTTTGGTAGAACTAATACTCTTAAAGTCATTTTGGTTAGTTACTACTAAGAATAGTGGGACGCAGAATCGCGAGCCCAAACTGTATGTTAAAAATTAGGTACTAAAACCAAGACATATTTTGTATTATTACTATAAAAACGTACATATATGTATTCAGCCCATTTTTGAACATCCCACTGCTGGACACGGACCTCCCTTTTAATATGATGGAGATCAGGCCATAATCCACCAGTCACCACACTAGCCAAGTGCGGGTTGGAGCACGGAAAACCTACATGTATGTATTTTTAAAATGAGGAATGCTTCATTTTCACTTATTCTCTTTCATATACATATATATGACTGTCTTTTTAAGTATTTAAAATATTGTGTAGATTGTAAATGATATTATATTAATTTCTCAAAAATAAGCAATATTAGTTGATTTAACACCAACATGATGCACCTACAAATACTTTTTGATTTCTAATTTTATTTCCAAAATTAGCCTAAAAACACAATTCACCTTACAATATAATTGTAAAAAATACAATATAATAATATAAGGGTTCCGTATTTTCACTTTGAAGCACGGAACCCTAAAACTATAGAGTGATCTTGAAAATAGCTTAATGTTAGTGACCACTTTAATCATTCTTTCCTACACCTATGTATAACTAAAGCTGGCCGTCTGTAAATAATAATAACATGTACTTATTGTTAATTGCTATGTATAGGCATCTATTACATATCGATTGGCTGCAATTATATTAAAAACACTTCCTCCATTTGTTGAGTTGGTAACGCATGTCAATATTTGTTTCTATACAATTTACTGAGATTATAGCTTATGAGTAATTATAACCTATACATATAATAAAACTGTAGAGGTCGAATGTCTGTACATAGAAAAAAAATGCTAAAAACCGAGTTAGGGGGATCTAAGAAGAGAAATAGAACAAATCCTTTTTTTCATTATTTTTTGTTTCTCTCTCTGTTTGTCTGTTTGTACGAGCTAAACTCTGAAACTGTTGGACCGATTTAAATGAATTTTTGCATGGTGATACCTTATATCCCTGGTCAACATTTTAAAAAGTTTCATCCCGGAAAATGAAAGAGTTCCCGTGGGATAGTTAAAGAACTATAGTAACTTAACTTAAAAATTAAATGTCTATTTCCTTGGTAAGTTTGGTAGACAAAAACTACTGATTGGATTTTAATGAAACTTTACAATAATATAGTTTATACATCAAAATAACAAATAGAGTACTTTTCATCCCGAAAAAATGTACTCACATTATTACTCTCTACCATATTATATATATTGATATATTTATAACTTAGACTAAACGAATTTGTATAGAATATAATGTAAAGAAAAACAAGAAATTAAATTTAAAAAAAAACCAACACAATAACCAAGAGATTTATGATCCGATTTACGTGATTCTTCTTTAGTTTGATGCGGATTAGTTGCCTTTTGGTCCCATAAAAATTTAACATAGTTTGGCCCAGTAGTTTTCATTTTCTTTGATTTGACAAGCTAAATACGTTAGAATCGGATTTTAGAGGCAGAATTTTTAGTGTTACTAATAAAAGCGAATTTTAGTTTGTCAGTTTTCATATTTTGCTACTACTATTATGTCTACACTAAAAAGGGAAAAATAAAAACTTTTAAAAAAATAAATAAAAGCCGACTTCAAAAAAAGCACTAAAAAGTAAAAAATAACTGATTGGTAGTTTTCATTTACTATAGATACCTAATCAGATATCTATAGTAAATGAAAACTAGCAATCAGTTATTTTTTACTTTTCAGTGCTTTTTTTGAAGTCGATTTTTTTTTTTTTTAAATATTGCTTTAGAATAACTCAAGATATACATATTTAGATCTCAAGCGACTGACATGAAGCTTACGAGTAACTATTCACGAGTGACCAAGTACGTTTTTATTCAGAGTATCACTTGCAAAATAAAAAAGTTAAAGGGAAACTACAGCTGTTGTCAAATGATGTCGCACGTAAAAAGAAAGAAAGAGAAAATAAATAAAAGTTAGACTGTTTTGTTATTACTAATTAAAATATACATTATATAACCTCCTTACAATATTATTTTATAGTGATAAATTAAAATTTTATTCTTTGTGTAAATCTTTATTTGGGTTAAAGTATCTACGTATATACATTGTAGCCCAATGGTAACGAGGTCGTTTGGAAAACCGAATGATGCGGGTTTAAATCCCGGGTACTTCTGATATTTTCATGTATGAATCATTTTTAACATGATTACCAATTGTCCTATGATGAAGGGGTGAGGAAACCTGCATGTCTGAGAGAAACTAGCAAGTTTTCGAAAGACATGTGAAGTCCGCCAACCTGCACTTGGCCAGCGTAGTGGACCATGGGCTTATACCCCTCGTATTGAAGGGAGACCCGTGTCTAGCAGTGGGACGTTAAAAAGGGCTGTATACACATAACCACACATTACACTTTGACCTCTAAGGGCTACCTCCAACCTCAAAAGTTTTCGGTATCAACGCTCTTTTCATAAATCCTCTTAGGTTATATATCTCACTATACTATAAATGTAAAATGATTATTTATGTAATAAAATCCTAAAATATATTGTTTTATACATATACATACATATACAAAGATATTGTACGTAGATATCAATTTGGTAATTTTCGAATTCCCCAATCCCCAGACAAAACCTTTATATTGAAAATAAAAATAAAATAAAAGGAAGCCCCTAGCCCATTAAAAATGTAGTTTGGTAAAAAACGAATACCAGAACCAAAGCACGATTTTTATATATCATTTTCCTTATACGATACCAGTAAGATTAGCAGATTCTATGTTCGCAGCTATAATATTTTTCAACAAAAAAAGTATAGTGACTTCAAAATCACTTAAAAGCAATTTTTCACTAAGATTTTTTTTAAACCTATTTATTAAAAAGAGAATTATGAAAATTAATGCAGTCAGATTTATTAGCGAAGATAACACATTAACATACAGAAAAAAATCTGCCAAGTTTTTACTAATGTATCCTCTTGTAATATTGTATCCTTTTAATATTTGACGGTCAAAATTGTATAAGCGTTATAATAAAACACATTGTACCTATTAGCTATTTTGTTATGTTAGATGCCAATTAGGCGTAGGATAATGATAATATGTTCCCGACTGATTTCAGCCACTGACCAATCTGGCTGACACTAACCAATTATGCAAGGGATATTATAGTGCACAACTGTTCACGCACTCTCTATTCCTGTCACTCACAAATACCGATGGGACGATAATTCGACATGACCGGTGCGAAATCAGGCACACCGACGGTTTTATGTGCTCTCTGAGGCACGTAGGTGAAACACCGTCAACTTCCTAACTCCGTGTTGTTTCTGGAACTTTCTTTACAGAAAGGCTCAATAATTAAACTTGGCCCGGCCGAACTCGAACCCAGAATCTCTGAATATGCAACTGTACATGTCAGCCACTACACCACCAAGGTGCAGGATAATTACAATGAGAATTAGAGAAATAATTACTATAATGCTATTGAAACCTAACGGGCAAACACAAATACAATAATGAATGTCAACCTTACTTACTAATCTATAACATCCTAGCTGACCCGACAGAGGATTTCTCTTCCAAATTTTAATAATGATTTACTTTAAATATTTCTACTTGTTCTTCTTTCATTATTTTTTGCGCTTCTCAACGCAATTCTAGATCATTAAAGACAAAACATTGCGAAACTCTAAGGGTTCCTTGTTGACTACAGAACCCTGAACATAATTACATTTCCAGATACTAGTGATCCGTGCCTAGATAACTTTCTCAATTTAAAATAAAAGCTTTTAATCGCGACTTATACATAAAGCTTTTTCCGCGAACAAAAGTTATATGCATAAATCGCGACCTTCAGAAACTGATTTTTGTTAGTGATGATCGCTACAATGAAGTTGAATTTTATTAAAAGTTTTGTACCATTGCAAATGTATATGGATATATGGACCTAAGTTTCTTATAATAATTTATTAAAAAATATTATTACTCATATTTACTTTCATACAAGTCTACAACAAACATAATTAAAATCAACCATTTTGTTATTTCAATTCTAAAAATCTGATTGCATATTATGTTGATCATTTCCGTATTCTAATCATTCTATTTTCCAAGCAAATTTTTATCATCTTCACACCTTTTTTCCTTCAGATAGATGGAAGTACTGGATACGTACCTACTTCGTTCTTCGGATTCCGTTCATATGAAAAAATTCAATTCAATTCTTTTATTTCGTAGCTTCTAGAAGGGCCAGTTGGGCACAATTTACTTCGCCAATGTCACGTAGAAATGAAAAAGTTTATTTCCCCAATTTTGTTTTAATTAGTTACACTGTCAAATGTTCATTTTCTAGATCTAGTGTATATATGAAATAGACCTAAGGTTGACAACAGGTTAAATACTAGTTGTTAATAAAGGAACAAAATATTGCAAGGCATTATAAGAATTTCATGTAAATAGAAAAAAAAAAATGATTAAATCTGTACCCTTTATATTATTTATCTATTTCTTAAATCATTAACCAATTGAATTAACACGAACTCTTTTTGATGTAGAGCCTTCATAATTAATTTTAATGAAAATTGACAAGCATTGACAGAAATTTTCACCCCGTTTGAAAATTGAAAGTCCTGCTAATGTTATAAATTCTAAAGTAACTTTTTCATTTTGTAGAAATATGCCAGAGAGTGACAAACTACTTATTTAAATTAATTATTTACTCTTATAATAAAACTAGCTACTCAGCTTCGCTCCGCTCGGGTTCATCGCTAGGTACAATTTAAAAGTTAGTATAGATTTCTCACAGCTGGGATGATTTCCTACAGTAAAAAGTATATGTTGACCCGGATAACCAACTATCGTCATACCAAATTTCATCAAAATCTTTCCAGAAGTTTTCTCTTTCTTTCAGATAAACAGACAGACAAAAATTCTAAAAACTATATAATATATACGATAATAATGACTATTTCAATAAGATTTTCCAAAAAATATTGAATGTACAGATTCGACTCAGGATTTTATTAGGTATATGTATAGATTAATTGAAAAAGATTGATTTCCAAAATACACAGAGTTATGCAAAAACTTGTTTACTTTTTTCATTTTTCGTGCTTCCTTCGATTTTTAAATCGAGATTATTGTGTTTAAACTTCAATAAATATATAACATTGAATCGTTCCAGTGTTTATTTCAAGAATCTCTCGTTAATTCTGAATCTGATCATTGACCATCTCTAAAATATATTCTGGTCGGTGGTATACTTTTTATGGAAAGTCAAAGTTACAAAAAACTACCATTAACAAAGATTTTGAATCGTTGTCAGTTTACTTCAATTCGTCAAGAAGTTCCCTTGCTTCATCGTTAGTAAATGACCATCGCGAGAGTATACATTTTTGAATAATAAAATAATAACTCAAATCATCCCAGAGACCTGAGTAATCACTGTAACATCCCCAATTTTGAAAATCTGTTAAAAAATCATTACAGCTGTATAGGATTGTATTGAAATTAAAGACGAGGTTAGTCGATCTATACTCTATATTATATTTTGAAGTGTGTAAAACTCTATTTAATAAAATAAATTTTAACTTTGAGTTCTAACAAATGGGAAATTCCCGTCCTTCTAAGAATTGAAAGATGAACCCATTTTTTTATATTACTTGTAAAATACATAAAGGTGGCTCTTTTATTCACTATAATCTAAACATTACATGAAAGTTAAATGACAAGTTCAAACGTGACGATTCTTTCGTGTTTAATAAAATCTTACCTTCTGAGGCCTCCCCTCTCACTCGAAAGGCACTTTCACTCGAGGAATTCGACAGCTTGTGACGTCAGATTTGCGCAACGTGATGCAACGAACCAAAGTTATATTATGCATATGCTTTGATTGCTTTATTAAAGTTTAATTGTACATACATTTAAATGTATTTAGTGTAAAATTAAAATAGTTTATTTGTGTAGTAAGATCTTCTTTAAAAAGTTATTACATTCATTAAACATACTATGTGTTCTCTTTCTTCTTTTACTAGCGACTTACCCTCGCTTCGCTCTTGTGCGTCCTTAAATTGAATGGTTTAGGAACATATAAAATACAAACGTCCAAAGAAAAATTCTTTTTATTTGCACCAGGAGCCTTTGCAGGCATATATAGGATAACCCACCAGAGTATCATCACAATCGGATTATATTTAAACCTACGTAAATTAATTTTTATTTCTTAAGATTCATATAGGTAGAAGATAGATGAGATATACTCATTAAAGTACCAATAGTTGTTTCGTTTCTTTTGTATGTTCACTTGATTATTCGAATTATTAAGCTTTTTATCTATACAGATAAATAAAATTGATGTGTCTGTTTGTAATGTAAAAATAACAACTTTTTACTAAATACATATGAAATTATATACGCTATTTATAAGAAAAACACAATTTTTTAAATTTTTGTCTGTCTGTTTGTTCTAGCTAATCTCTAAAATGACTGGACTGATTTTGACGGAACTTTTTCACTGGCAGATACTTGATGTTATAAGGAGTAATTTAGGCTGATTTTATTTTAGAAACTGGATTAGGATTCCGCTCAAAAAAATTAAAACGCACCTAGGGACGCACCCAAGCGAAGAAAGGGTAAGTTGGTAGTTTCCTCAATTTATTTTATAGGTTTATTTATTTTCGAACAGCAAATCAGAATGAAAAAAACATTAGGCAATTCGAAATCAAAAAACACATTACATCATATAAAAAATGGAAGGGGTCAGAAATAAAAGTAGGTTATACATAAATGGCCATTTAATTCGATGCAATATACATTACATGATTCATAAAATCTACATTAGATTGGTCCAATAATATTATTACCGACACTAACTGCGTCGTGTGTTTAAGATAACTTAACCTATAACCCCATTAACCCAACACCGTTCTAAATAATGTTTTTACAATTTTACATCGGCGGGATGCCGATAAGACCGATTTTGCCCCGAATAAATTCGGCATGAACATGTCTATTTGGCACAAAATTTCAAATTTACATATACAATTAACAAATTTCAACCGCCTTTTGTGACTACACCTACATTGCAAGTGTCCCATGTGTGCAAACACACAAACAAAATAATCATTACACGACTAATAAAAGCTAACGTCAAACGTCGCTTATATAAAATAATTATTATAATAACTAACAGTTATTTTAGATATAACTTTATAAATTATTTTAAATTATATGAGAATTACCTCTTCATAATAATAATTATGAGCAAAACTATGCTCGTTGTTTCAAATTCGAATATTTACAGATCGCTTACCTAAAGTTCATAGAACGTACTAGAAATATATCATAGATATATGGGATAAACGTTACCAGCTTTCGACTGACGAACGAAAGTCTCGTTAACCGTCGTCTATTCGCCGGTAAAAAAGAACTTAATACTAGCACAAACATTATCTCCATCCAATATAATTCTAAAGAAAATTACCTTTCTCGAATTAAATGGAGGAGTGTCAATCGGTGCCGCGTCAGAACACTTGTTCTTTGACGCAATTCACCGACAAACTCTAAAACTGCGTTTCGCTTTACGTACTTCGTAAAACGCAACGAGTTGTCAAAGTGTCCGCATTACCGCGGCTCTCACATACCCTTATTTACAATAAATATGTACAATATAACTTGCGATAAGTTATTATAAGCAGTAAGGATGACAGAATTGGTAGACGAGCCTCTGGCTTCTTTCCGTTTTTTTCATGATACCTTTCTTGTAGTACTGTCGTATACTTCTCGACAGCTTGTCATAGTTCATGGCAGGTCTATTTTTTCTTTTGCCCCAAAGTCTGGCTACTCGGACTGAATCTTCAATTTTGAACACTCCGTTACCTGCGGAAAAGGACATGAATTAAACATTGTTTTATAGATAAATTATGTTAATAAGGCTATTGTTTTTGGAGACAGCGTACGATCGGTAGCTATCAGATGAAGGCGAATTTACTTTCTGTTTGTGTTGGGTACATGATGAAATTTTATTACCTTTTTAGATATAAGTAACTAAAGTTATTTCTCATTAAGACGTGATCGACTCTCATTTAGTTATAAACATTGTATCGGAACTAAGTTATAATTAAATGACCCAGAATGCATAAGGACAGATCAAATTTCCATTCTCGTGACTTCAGCCAGTGAATTCCATATAATCAATATATCTAAAATTACCATAAAACCGCCGTTAATACCAAAAATAGACGTGTTAACAATAATAGCTGTAAATCTAGACAATGTATAGGCACAATAGTACATGTACAGTCACGACCTTTGGAGTATCTTATAGAGTAACTAACAGATGGCAAGTAAATGGCTTGTTCACCTTGGGTTGAGAATGTCGCAGATACCCGAGATATGAACGTAGAGCATAGTTAATATCAATGACTTCGCTTGAACTGACTACCGGCCGACTTCTGGGTATAATTGAATCTATTACGACCTGATTGCAATACAAGTATCTACTAGTCCTGCAGAATCCTCAATTTATTTATACGCTATACTCATAAATTAAGTTGAAGGTACTGTCTGTATGTTTAAAGTACATGTTAAGCTCATTATATGATTATAAGCACGATACCTAAATCGGTATAAAACGCATAAACAGACAGGCTGACATTTTTTATGACTTCGGTACATGTTTTTGAGTACAGAATCAGGTAAGTCAAATATTTTATTAATAATTGTAAAACGCAAGCAAAGCCAGAGGCGAAAGTTAGTACACAAATTGAAGGACCCATTTGTTTAATCGTGGAAAAAGATGATTGTGCTGATATTTAGCGATTTCACTGGATACATAACATGATATTTTTCATACAATATACGTACATATTTAAGCTATAATAATAACTTCGCACTCATAAGGTAAGTTCGTCACAGCCATGTTTTCGTCGATTAATACTGAACAAAAAATAAATCGATTCGACTACGAACGATCGGTTATATACATAAAATTATTTTTTACGACTAAAACGACTTGTTTCCGTGCCTTTGCTCAATTAAAATATATGAGTAAATTGCTGGTATTATCCACTTCGTCTTAATCGTCTTCGTCAAATAAGACAAAAGAAACTGTAGAATAGTCTTTTTTTTTTATTTTATTAGATTGATTTGAATAATTATCTTTGCTGATAATTTATTTCAAAAACTGTGACATCAGTGGTTATGGTGTCACCTAGTATAGGTAACGTTCTTTATAATGAAATAAAAAAAATCCTAAGCAGTATAAATGCATCTTAAACACTTAAACTGTTTAAAGACTGAGATTAAACTTAGCTAGTCAAAAACGAAACTATATAAATCAAATCAAAAATATATTCTACTAATATTATAAATGTGAAAGTTTGTGAGGATGTATAGATGTATGGATGTTTGTTACATCTTTACACAAAAACCACCGAATGGATTTTAATGAAACTTTTCATTAATATAGCTCATACACCAAAATAACATATAGGCTAATGTTATCCCGGAAAAATGTACGGTTCCCGTGGGATTTTTTTTTTGTTCTTCTAGAGGCGAATTCGAGCTAGCGAAGGTGAGCCACTAGTAATTTTATAGTTTTAATAGTATTACATTAAACTTTACACAGCTTTAACAAGCTTTTCATTATTGAAAGTAATTAATTATTCATACTAAATACTAGATTTATTACGGACGTGAAGTTTATTGTTTGATATCTTGCAAATAAAACCTGTACCACTCCAAGTATCCAGTTTCCAGTTTATATAGTGTTGAATTGAATAACAATAGAATATTAACGGAGTAGGATCTACCAATTGAATATAACAGCTATAACAAGTTTTTAAAAATAATAACTCGATCTAGAACGTTTATTTTTACGTAAATAGCTTTAATTTGCAACTAATACAATCCTAGTGAGGATCCCAAATGGTACTTTGTTCACTTGTGGAGCAATAGTTAAAGCCACAGAACAAAGAATTGAATTGAATTGAATTGAATTGAATAGTGTTATAAATATATGTATATGTATTTGCAATAATGTGTTTGTTTGTCGGTCTATCACGCAACAACGATGACAATGGAATGGAATGAATTGATTTTTTAGGTAGTAATATTATTTTAATTGATTAAAATGGCATCAAAGAAGACCCATCTCTTAAAGAGGTTTCTCCCAGCCAGCCAATTTATAGTATGACGATATTTGTAAGATGGACAGTAAGTGTGAAACAGTACATAAGCAGCTATGCTAATTTTTTTCCGTTATATTATAATTCTACGATATCTATTAAATGTTAATCGGGTTAATGAGTATAAAGCGATATAACTATATTTTTAAACCAGCAGCTGGCCCTTAATTTAAATATTCACATGTTTACTTGAATATTGTTTACTAAAGATGATTTACGAAGGCGATATAAATATTTAAGTTTCTACTATTTCCCTTATAATATAAAAATATAATTAATATCACTACATACACATAGTATAAAACAAAATCACTTCCCGCTGTCTGTCTGTCCCTATGTATGCTTAGATCTTTAAAACTTCGCAACGGATTTTGATGCGGTTTTTTAATAGATAGAGTGATTCAAGAGAAAGGTTTATATGTATAATGCATAATATAGTAGAGAAACAACACAACAACAAGAACAAAATTTTAGAGGTTTCTAATGTGATATCGTAAATAAACACATTTTTTTGCGCTTACATTGCAAACTCTGGCTGAACCCTACGAGATGGATCAAAATAATGTACTACAGTATTGTACACCTTACTAAGGTCTACAAAAAAGCGATAGCATACGTCTATCTCTTAAGGATAACATACTATATCCATTTTACTATATCCAAGCTAGGGACGAACCCGAGCGAAGCGAGGGTGAGTCGCTAGTGTATAATAATTTGTATAAAAAATATTTTATTTATGTATCTATAGCTACTTAAGTTCAATGTGTAAGTGATAAATAAATAAATTTACTCGAAACAACGACTTGGCCTGTCACCTCTAATTATGCTTCCATTGAAATGATAAAAGCAATGTAAACAGCTAAATTCTTACTAAAAGTTCATGTTTTGAATTATACAATTGTTGTATTGGAATTTATCTTTATATATACGACATATGTCGTAGAATGATCTGATAATTTGAATTTTTGCGAAAACGAAAAAGGGTTCTTCCGAGTAAAACGTAGCTCCCGTCTTAGCCTTCTCAGCCTACGTTATATATAGTGTTCTTATAGAGAGAGTTATTAGTGAAAAATTAAGAAATGTTTTTAAGAATTGTTTAACGCGCTAGGTAGCGATATTGTAGAGATCTGGATTTTTTATTTATTTTTAGACTAAACGAGGTCTTTAGCAGGACAATCAGGTCCACTAGTTGTACAACTCTAGTAATAGTTACCGATATATTATGAATATAATATATTAATACTAGCTGAATATTATGGGTTCATATTCTGCTTGTAGCAAATATTCGTATTGGACAACATATTTTAGTTTGTTTCACTAATTTAAAACTAAATATCCATATTTCTAAGTTCGCCGTCATTCAATTTTTGTTTCATAGCAATTTAGATAGCGTTTATTATTTTATTTTCCTAGTTTTATTCAGATTTTCAGTGATTTACATTTAAGAGACAGAATCTACATAATACGTAAATTATACTTAATTAGTAATGTACTCATTATGATTAAGCATCGTAGTATAGTGTCTCTCTGTTTCCTTTACCCACCCAATATTAAGCTCCTTTAGCTATTACTATAATCAAAAGACAAAAAAAACTTAAGTAACTATTAAAAAAATATCTGCTTATTTGTCTGTTTGTACTCCAATCTCCAGAACGGGTAAACCGTTTCTAATGAGACTTTCATTGACTTTCAATAGAAGATTCGTGTGACATATAGGTTATCTTTAATAGCCGTAAAATCTGAGTGGAACCGCGGGCAAAATCTATTTATGTATAAGTATACTCACTTCGATCTAACCACCGTATTGCAGAGCCATGTATATGGGGTGACGCGAGTAGTTCTTTAAGGAACTGCCAGAGGTGTATATGCGTGCTCCCTGTTTTTACTTTCCCGCCTCCTTGATTCGCGCTTGTGTTGGCTGACTCTGAATCTTCTTCTGTTGACAAAAAATATATAAATTAAAATCGCACTAGTATTATAATTACGGAAGTCTGTATGTATATGTGTATGTTTGTGTGTATGTATGTAGTATGTGAGTGTGTACGTTTGCATGTGTGTGTGTGTATGTGTGTGTGTGTGTGTAAATATTTTGTGTCTTCTTCATAATAAAATGGCTGGCCTATTTTAGATGAAATTTAGTACGCAGATAAAATATGAACTAGGATAATATCTAGGCTACTATAAGGCACCTAGAAACGTTCCCAAATAAACCGAGGGTAAGTCCTTAGATTTACATAAACTGTGAAATTATATGATAGCTAATTCTGTATATTTTAGATCGCAAATGTTTATACAGGAACTATATATTATCTATATATCATTCAATGTTTACTAAATAAAAGATATGCTAAATTCGGCACGTGAATTATTTCAATATATATGTATTATGTATGTAAAAAATTTAAAGGCTTTTAGGTTTTAGGATCGTCTCTCGCTTTCCCTTCATGACTTCACTTCGCACTCCACTTTCCTTCGAAAAAGTCAAATTTGAACTCAAAATATACTTTCCTCAAATAGTCTTTTATACGCCCTCAATATTTATACAGATAATATATTTATTAATTGTCAGTATTGTAAGTTCATATTGTACTGAATGGAACCAAAAAGTTCAGCCTTTACTCTTTTATTAAAAATAGCTAGATGCTTTTAAAACAGACTAATTTGAGAAATCTATATACTACTTAATAATACAGACTTTATTTTATTATAATTTATAATATGACTTTACTAAAGTCTTACCCATTAAAAATATTGTAAACTTTTCTAATTTTAGCAGCATAGCCTTCAATTTGGTGCATGTAAATAAATAGACAGTAAAGCACTTGCCGTAAACACTCTTTGGTTAATGGTTGAAATCTATTTAAAGAGGCAAGTGTTAAATTAAATGTTACACACGATTTACGGTTAGAATTCAAATATCGTATTTGCAAGGACATGTACTTTTAGAACAATACAGTCACTAGTCCGCCTAGTGTTAGAAAATCGCCCATAATGACGACACGTGTGGCTCAGTTTGTAGTGACCCTACTTGCTGTGCCAGCGGTCGCGGATTCGAGTCCGTTGGGGGCATTTATTTGTGTCATGAGCACGAAAGTTTGCACTCCAGTCATAAGTGTTTATATTTATAATATGTATATATCTAAAGTTATATATGTGTAGTGTATCAACTATCTGGTATCCATAACACAGGCCTCGTAGCTTACCATGGAACTAGATGGTGTTGTGTGTTAATGTCCTAACATATTTATATTTATAATCATTAAAAATTGAATAGAATTTACCTATCTATATAAAAAGCTGTTTTTTTTTTTATTGATAACACAAAAGCTCGTCTATAAGTATAAAAAAAATTAAAATTGAACAAACAGAGGAGAAAAAGGTACTGAACTGTTTTTTCTTTGTCTATTTATATATAGATACGGTAATGAAAACTCAGGCTTTTAACTTTAAATAAATCTAGATTATGTTAAATTATAAAACGTGTGAATAACATAACCTATAAAATACTTAAACATTAATGAATTCTGAAGTTTAATTTTTTAATATAACTGGCAAAAATGTGAGAATATTCGAAATAATTAGTTGATTTTCTTAAAAAATTAGAACAATTAAATTAATTTAAAATGATAAAACAGATAAGGAACAAAGCCGACATTTTTCATTATTTCGTTAAGATATAGGATTTTGAAAATCCTAAACCTTTAAAAATAGGTAATGGTATGGGATATTTTTCGACACTTTTTGAGATTATTTGAAGTAATTTTTTTAGCCTTCACAGACTAAATATCATTCACTATACCATATATAAACTATGGTACAGTGAATGATATTTAGTCTGTGTAGTAAAACCTCATGATGGTAATAAAATCCCATCATTTTCCTCAATAGTCCTCAAACTCCATAACTACGAAAATTTTATATCAATCGCTTGAGCTGACTCAGAGACAATCAAGTTAGTGAATGTCAATAAAGTAAGATTACAAACACATTAAAGACAAAAAAAAATACTAATTCAATTAGACTTCTACAGCCACTTTTGTATTGTTATAGTAAAATGATTAATTTAAAGAGTCGCTATACTTACATATAGTAGCTTATTTATACTAATATTAGAGCAAGAGTTTGTTTGTTTGAACGCGCCAATTTCAGGAACTACTAATCCGATTTGGAAAATTATTTTTGCATTAGCCCGATAGCCCGTTTGTTGAGGAAAACTATAGGCTATACACCACGCTACTACCCAAGGGAGCGGAGCAGTAATCATCAATATCAACAAATCGGGCAGACTTCCATACATTATTGTAAAATTAAAGTTTATAATCAAACAAATTTAACGCGGGTGAAACCGCGGGGTGCACTAGTGCTATATAATATTACTGTACATGTAATAACAATATCAGTGCATTAAAAATATTTGATTATTAGATAACATATACATATAATTAAATATAGAGTCATTTGTAATCTGTTATCTGTATTCCTTATCAGTATCTCTTATCAGTTTAAAACAAACATTTATTCTACGAAATCGAACCCATTAATTCTAGTGTAGGAGACAGTTCAACCAGATATTAAGCTCCACATTTCATCATCATCTACACACATAAATACAAATATTATTGTCAAACAAAAACTATTGATTATATTATCTATGAAAACATGTACATAAACTAATTAATGGTTAAAATGTATTAATAAATAAATATCATCATTCTCAATTCCAACCAGTATATAATAGATCAATATATTTTACAATACAAAGATTATTCTTTTCAACGCGCTTTTTACTTAATGACAAGAACGTATACGTCTTCCTGTCACATTCTAGATCAAAATCGATATAACTCTGAGAATTTATACATTTTTATAATGTCAACGGTTTATCTTGGCCATACATAAGCGACCTTGCGGGTCCGGAGCAAAGTGGGTCTTCGGGAAACATTATAAAAAGCTACTTCGACTTATAAGGGCTCGGTGAGGAATAAAACTCATTGACCGTCTGATTGATAGTCTAACTGTACTTCAAGATGTAACCTACACTATGTTAATAGATTTAGTGTTATGTGCTCACAATTTAGTACTCTTAAGTATGATAAAGTCATAATTTGATTAGCAGTAGAAAGGCGTATTTTTATATTTTTCAAAAAAACTAATACGGGATTAGACACAATCCAAACCCATAGGTTTATTTATTTTGAAATATTCATAGATCTAAAGAGTTTTCCATTACTTACTGATTTACTATTATAATTTATTCATAGTTCACGCAAACAATTGTCTGAACTAAATTTCTTTTATCTAAACACAGTACTATTTGTTTATTCGATATAAAGTATCGCATATACAATGTTCGGAATGTTGCAAACTCAATCGATAATTGCCTGTAGTTTCCTGTGCCAACTATCAACACTTTTTTAAACCTCAGCTATACAGCTGTTCTGTGAACGCAACAGGTAATTTATAATTTAAAATCGATTAGATATTGAAAATTAAATTACTAATCGATTATACATTGATGTTTTATGAGGCATTTACGTCTGGAATTGAAATACTGTTGCTATCTATTTTTTATATAATTTGATTCGATAGTTAATTATCGATTTTACAGCTCTGCTAGTTATGAGATTTTTTATCTGTGATATGAAAAACCAAACTACATAAAGACCTTGTGGTTAATAACTATGAAAAAATATATATATTTGTACAAACAAAATTTGAGTCGAAATAAATTATGTAAGCAATAGAATGACATCATTCAACTAAACAACTACTATAACAAGTATGTGTCCTCCTTCTGTCTCGAGCTTCACTATGTCTGCGGTGACCATACATCATCAACTCGTTTGTCTGTATGTAGGTCCTCGCTAACGGTGATTACAATGCATCGTGCTACATCTCTTAGATTTTCTCTTACCATTGAATCAATCTATGCTCGTTATCGAATGTGATGGATAAAGCTTTATTATAGTTTTTTATAAATACTCCATTGAATTTTAATAAAATCTATATTAATGTGAAGTTTTTGTAATGTTTTTAAATTACTAATGAAAGATGGCTATAAAGATCTTGTAAAACAGCATAAGATGTTAACAATATTTTTTTATCTATTCCTTTACAAAGTATTTATTTACTAAATTAACTGGATGTTATAATATTAACTTTTTGAATTTACACTTCTTTTGGCACGTTTGGAAAAAAATACGAGAATATTACGATGCACACGCACACCGTAAGCCAAAAAGCGACATGATGAAGTTAGTCGAAAGCGACATGATGAAGTTAGCCGAAAGCGACATGATGAAGTTAGCTGCATTCCTTTTGCAAACATAGAGTCGTGACATACGAGATGAAATCTTTAGCTATTTTTGATCTGTTACGCCAAAGAAGTATAACTTCTTACATACACACGTCTTTTTATATTAGTTTAAGCGTTGATTTTAAACGCAAGCCAATCACAACTTTGATGTAAAGTATCGAAGCATTGTATCGAGCTCAAATAACGGTAGTGACTGTAGTAAAACTATGAAAACACAAAGAATTTCATGTTTAAATAATAAATAAGTTATTTTATGCTACTTGTATATATACTATTTGTACTAACGTGGTCAGTAAATTAAATGAATGTTTACGTTTATACACTTGGTACTAAAAATGTTTATGTATTTCAAAGTGTCTAATTAATTTCCTTGTTTAAATCAATCTTTTAATAGAAAGTTGACTTTTATGGCTATAAACATCTGTTATATCTACATTTCCAAATTAATCGTTAGAGATGTAATTTTTTATTTTAGTTTTTACAAAAAGTTTGACAGTGCTAACAAAAATAATGAAAATTTAATATTTGAATCTACAGATATTGATTTTTTTTACTTTACCAGCATGGTTTTTTATAAGTAGCAATGGCTACTTGTTCTAAAAAATATAGTAAATTCAAAAAAGTCAAAAGATCTAGAAAACTGTCAAGTATAATTTCATAGAAAGTTTAAGATTCATTCAGGATTAAGTATAATTAAAATACATACCATCACTCATATCATCAGCAGAAGGAAGACCAGGGGGCGCAGGAGTAGGGGACGGCTGCTCATGTTCTGTCCATTGACTCCTCCAACTTTCATGCCTTGCTGCCTTCCATATTTCAAGTTGCGCGTACAGTGTGCTCCCAGCCTATAACAATTGAGTATCGTTATAACATACTAAAAAGACGTAAATATTATACAAGAGTTACAGTTTATTAAAAGTTTTAAGTATAATATACTAGGTGAAGTCACGACTTCATTCGTATGTACCTACCGATGATGGCACATTATAGGCAAAATTCAAACAAAAGTCAACTAAAAGTAAAAAAAATAAAGTTTATTCACGTTAAAAATGATGACGACACGTTTGACTCAGTTTGTAGTGACCCTACTTGCTGTGACAGCGGTCACGGGTTCGAGTCCCGCTGGGGGCATTCATTTGTGTGATGAGCACGAATGTTTGTACTCCAGTTATGTCATGTCATGTCATGTAGTGTATCAACTATCTTGTATCCATAACACAGGCCTCGTAGCTTAATATGGAACTAGATGGTGCTGTGTGTTTAATGTATCAAAATATTCAACATATTTATTTAATTTATAGTCTGCACACGTTTTAAGTAATAAACTTAAGTAACTATTTCCTTTGTCTCTTATATATTTATTTTACCAGATACGTTTGTTACGATTTGTATGCAAACAGTTGTAGTGATGTCTCAGAACTTTCATCGGCCTTGGAGAAAGTCTAAGCACCGGCGTACCATGACAAACATACCTACTATTAGATCATGAGTAATACATATATATAAAATTTCTTGGAAACAAAAGATTTTTCTATATCAATACTCTATTTTTACTTTTTGCAATGATAATTACTATGGACTTTGTAATGATAACGTTATCTGTCACACACGCAGTGTATGATTTGGCGGAGATATTGTTGCTGCATTCACATTAGAGTATAAATAATAGTTTAGACTTTGCTCAGGGCTTTAAGGAAATTTTAATAACGATTTGAAAGATAAAATTTTCTATGGCATTCCACGTATCGTATTAGCTTTTTATTTCATTTTTTTATTAAATTAATTAATGATAACCAAAGAAGTAAGTTCATATATATAGAAGTGATTTTTTTTTTGATTTCAAGACATTTTATATGCTAAATAGATGTATTTTTTTTAATATGCTAATATTATAATGATACAAAGATGTCAGCATTAGTGATTATGGAAAATTTCATAATATTTAAAATTCATTACGTACCTAATGTACAAAAATGAAATAACCTTTTACTTAAAAAAGCGTAGTGGTAACAATTAAAAATGTTGCCTAGTGAAGACAAAGGTCGTGGATTTGATTTTCGTACAACTTTTTTATACTTATACATACATGTACCTACATATGACGTTGTAAATTCTTTAAAAGTTGGCTTTTTACGCCCGGCCCTTCACCTTCAAACATTTCAACAGGGCGTTTTTATTCATAAATATTTGATTTGAAAACGTTGCAAAGTTCTATAATAATCGGTTGAGCATATCTAAATGTACAATATGAACTCTTCAACACGTTCTCATACAAAGTGGGTGAGTAATTTACACGCGGACAAAGCAACAGACAGTAGTTAGTCTAATATATAATTGTAACACTCTTAAACAGTGTTTCTTGCGGCTTTATACCAATCCAATTAATTATATAACTCGATTATTAAGAAATCGTTTAATCGTATGAATCGCTTTTGTAATAATGACTGCTCTAATTGTTTTAAAGTAGCGATTACATAAAGTATAATAAAAAACAAATAAGATAGATAGTATCATCAGTTTTGTAGAAAGCACTGATCTATCTTAGAGTGACTTTCCATTATGGCAATAAAAGGCAAGACCGACAAATTACAATGTTTTTAAAAGTATTTTCTACAGCAGGGCTGTCCAAACCAGATACGATCGCGGGCCAATACAAATCACTATACGGATTAGAAGCCCAGACAGACAGACAAGTACCCATGTTAATTATTCTTTTGAATATAAAATAAAAATACGGTGATAATATTAAATTTAGTCTGATTAATTATTCATTAAATTATCTTTTACAATTCTATCAATATCAACATTTGCGTAATTATGGTAGATTGGAAACACGTCGCGGGTCGCACAAATATTAGCCGGAGGCCGCATGCGGCCGCGCTTTGGACAGCCCTGTTCTGTAGTTAAAATGTACTATTTTTGTTTATTATATAGTTGTAAATATTTTTCTCTAAGTAACAAAAACATGTTTACTAATTTTTGGTCGAAGTCGAAGTTAAGATTTAAAAATATGTATACTAGCTCTAGCCCACGTGTTTGTTTTCATTATGTGTATGTATGTATAATTGCTGTGATATCTGTGGTAGTTTTATGGCGTTAGATAGAAAATATAAACTTAAAAGAAGAACTTCAAAAAGCTTTTTTCAAATTGTATTTATAGCACAAACAAAAAATCTCAGATTCATAAAAAAGTTTATATTATGTAGCATAGACTAACTTTAATGCTGAACTCTGAAATATTCCGGAATGTGTTTGTAGTGGCCTTATTTGCTGCGCCAGCGGTCGCGGGTTCGAGTCCCGCTGGGGGCATTCATTTGTGTGATCATCACGGATGTTTGTACTCCAGTCATGGGTGTTTATATTTATAATATGTATGTATTTAAAATTATATACATATATGTAGTGTATCCAAAACCCCAAAATATCTGGTATCCAAAACACAAGCCACGTAGCTTACCATGAAACCAGATGGTGCTATGTGTTAATGTTCCAACATATTTATTATTATATTTATTCATTATTTATTATGTATATAATATAATTATATAGTTAATACTTGAACAAAGATGTTTAATCGCTAGTATAAAAATAACCAAATAACACTCATTATTACAAATAATTTCACACCATTCATTTCTATAACGCAATATTCATTCCATTCTAACTTGCATTTGTGTTTTCCCTAATTTCTGCTTCAAGTGATTACATGAAAGTTGCATAAATGTTATTCTAAAACGGATTTCCTTATTACTCAACTATAGTGCGTGCTGCGTAACAACAAACGTTTGAACTCGATACTCAATGGGAAAAGAAAATGTCGCAATTTATATAAGAATTTTAATAGTATATTAATTATTTTGAGTGTTATATATTTAGTACTAGCAACTCACTCTCGCTTCGCTTGAGTTCGTCCTTAATGAAAAACAAAAACAAATCTATCCCACGGGAACCGTACATATTTCCGAGATAAAAAGTAACCTATGTGCTATTCCAGACTACAATCTATCTCTGTGTCTTTCATCCAGATTCGATCAGCTGTTCTGGCGTGATTGAGTAAAAAACATCCATCCAAACTTTCGCAATTTTATAATATTAATGGGATTTTTACGAATTTTGATCAAGAAAATCAAAATTATTCACATAAATGTGAAAAAAATACTTTTTAAGTATTTGACTGTAGACTTTTTTTGTTTAAAACTGTAAATATTATTTCATTTATAAATAAACATGTCCTTATCAGCACAAGTGTCGAACCGAGCTCCCTTATCTATGCCCTTAATCGGCTGCAGGGTCGAGATTAACTATTCCAAAGTTGAACAAAACATGACACTGAATTATAAATGGAGAATAAATTAAAACTTATGTTGTTTTTAATTACTTACTATTTGTAAAGTTTTAATATAAAAGATATAAGGTATTATATTATTATTTATATGTATTTATTTTTTTCATTATTGATCTTTGCGTTGGTATAGAAATTAAAAAAATGCAAAATTATAAACACTTTTTAAAATATTTTAACTAGAAATACAAAAAAAATCTATCCCTCGGGAACCGTATACTTTTTCAAGATTAAAAGTATCCTATGTGTTATTCCAGACTATAATCTATCTCTGTGCCAAATTTCATCCAAATCCATTCAGCTGTTCTAGCGTAAAAGAGTAACAAACATCCATACTCACAAACTTTCACATTTATAATATTTATACAGATTTTTCGTAGTTCGCAATTCCGCAGTAATTATTGAAAAGTTCATATTTTTATCTGAACGATACTAAATCCGAAAAAAATAACTATAAAATTCTTTACTGTCTTTTTGTTACAGCTTATATACCTCGAGCTGCTACTGAAAGATAGTAACTACATATTTACAAAGAGAACACAATAAATACTCTATTAACTACCAGATAAAAGCTAACTCTTAAACTAACTCCTAAAAACTACATCCTATATAATTGACTAGCGACTCACCCTCGCTTCGCTTCGAGTTCGTTCCTAGACAAAAACAAATCTATCCCACGGGAACCGTACATTTTTCCAGGATGATATTTAGCCTATAGCTTTCCTCAGTTAACGGGCTATCGAATGCATAAAGAATTTCTTAAATCGGATTAGGACTTCCTGAGATTTGCGCGTTCAACCAAACAAACAAACAAACAATCAAACAAACTCTTCAGCTTTATAATATTAGTATGGATGGGGCTTTAAGTTTCATCTTAAACTGAATAAACATGTATATATGCTAAATAAAATTTTACATAAGTCAAACCCCATAGATTAAACGTAGAAGGAAGTGTCAACATGACACGTCTATTATCATACTAATATACAGTCAATATGTTAAGTAAATTAAATATACATATGCATATGAATCTTACTACACATTATTACTTAAAAGGTCAAAATGACTCATAAGAGATATTTCAAACTCAAAGCTTAGATTCTTTTAACTCAAAATGACTCACAAAATTCCATATTCTACATATTGATTTTTTATAAATGACTGTATAATAATTTCAGTAAACAAAATAATAGATGACTTGATCTTGCTATGTGAATCTCTTGGATTGATAAACTCTCCTTTACTTATTTTAGGGACCCTGTTATTAATTAAATAAATAAATATGTTGGGACATTAACACACAGCGAGGCTTGTGTTATGGATACCAGATAGTGGAAATACTACATATATAACTTTAAATACATATATATTATAAATATAAACACCCATGACTGGAGTACCTACAAACATTCATGCTCATCACAGAAATGAATGCCCCCAGCGGGACTCAAACCCGCGATCGCTGGCACAGCAAGTAGGGCACTACAAACTGAGCCAAACGTGTCATCATCCTATTTAAATTAATAATTTTATGCCAAGTTTAAGCTTAAGCGAAACCGGCGTGAATAGTTAATTAAACATACTAGTGTACATACGCCTAGCAGTCTATATTCGGCCGTACTCATTATTGAAAATTTGAGGAAAACATATACGAATAAAATTTACCTATCTGTATAAAAAAACAACTGTGTCCAAAAAAATTATATTAATAACTCTAAAGCTCTTCAATAAGTTCTGAACAGAAGAAAATAAAATCGGTTGACAAACAAAGTAGAAAAAGGCACTGTGCTGTTTTGTCTTTGCTTGTTTATATTAAATACATTATATAATACAATATTTATTACATTATATAAAAACACATATAACAATTTATTCTATTATATAACGTAGTAAACTTACTTGAGGAGCTCGTTGATTGAACTCGTCCTCCGTCAGAGCGACTAGTGCTGCGCCATCCATTGCGAAGTACTCAGCAGGTACCATCGGCAAGTTGAAATGTTGAAGTGTGAAGACCACCCATGATTTCACATCACTAGTGCTCCATTGCATTGGATCTGTTAAAGAAAATATTTTATTAAATATAATCTATCGATAGTTTTTTTTACAAAACAATTACAGAGGATTTTTTTTCTAAGTTTTTTTGCGTACAAACGCACGGACAAACAGGTAAAAATTCTGTAAATAATTGCTGTGGGTTCTATTGCGTTAATAAAGACCGCCAATAATAGTTTTACTCAAATATTTCCCATATACAGACGGCGATCAAACACTCTCATTATATGTATACTATAGATTTAAAAAATCACCAAGAATGAAAGATAATATTCTGTCACGTGCTTCTGATTATTATACAATTATTATGAATTTTCCTTATAAAACATAAATAACTATTATAAATCAAATATGTTTATGTTAAACGTATGACGCTATGAGATTAGCGCCAGAGATCATCAATAGACGTATTAACGAACGCTTCAAAAATGGCGTAATCGACCATTTTTATACAGTTCCAAGAATACATTTATAATCGTTATATGTCTAAGCAGTAGCACGGTATCTACGTGGAAAAAAACTTCATTTTTTTACTGACTTACGCTATTGGTGACGTCATTAATAATTATTCTTCTGATCGTCGTGATTATATTGTGTAGTGCCTACATTCTTACATGTTGAAGAAGAATTTTTATAGGACAATTCACATGTAAATAGCATTTGTATGATTAATGTATATGGTACATGACTCACCTGGTGATATACCCAATACAGTGCAAGTGTTATCAACGTCTCGTTTGGACTGCTCAATAGCCATTGAGAGAACACGGTCTATATCTGGAGCCACAAGAGCATTTTCGTCACCTCCACTACTCTCTTCCATTTTCACACTGCCCAATTCTAAGGGAATCGGCCTCAAGTTAAGCCGTTTTTGGAATGACGTGTCTTCAAGAGCAGATCGCAAAAGTACGTGGTCTCTGGGTTCTTCGACTTCAATTTTGGGAATTTTGTAAGCTTGCTGTACGTTGTCTTGTAATATCTGGTTTTCTTTTAAAAGCTCTTCAATGTCTATATATTCTTCGTGCTGTGGTACTGGGGAGGAGTATTGATTTTGGCTGCCGTATGAGACGCAGGAGCCTGACGGTGACAGAGGATATGGTGATGCAAATCCTGGAACTGTCAGTCTGTTTGGTTCCTCTTTGATATACACAGAGGAGTATTGTAGGGAGTTATACGGAGAAGGTGGTTGAAGCGCCACGGTTGGAATGGAACCTTCGTCTGACGAAGGCGAGGGGGTAGGATAGCCCTCAAAATCGTAGAGCTCAAGATAATTGTTATCTGGATATGGTGGAGGAGGCTTTATGTGCGTTGGGGGTGAATGTAACATGGGTTCAGGAGGAGATTCAGCGCCGAGGAGGCGTAGAAGATGGTGTAGGTCAGCTGGGGATGCAGGTACTGCTCTTTCGCCCTGGGATGCCGATGGAGGGCTACACCCAGAGCGGGGCACCGTCTGTGGCATCTGTTAACAAAGAAAACAAATATGAATAATCAATAAACATTAGTCAAGTTTTAAATATACACTATCAATTAAAGGAAATGAGAACAGATCGAAGATAACCCTTATATTGGTTTTTTACCACTTTCCACTGTAAATTATGAAAATCTAAACAAAAAAGTGTATTAAGATATTAGAAATATTTTTTATAATATTCTAATTATAATTTAGGCAAAACACGTGTGCCAAAATTAAAAAATAAACTTTTCAATCATTTGCGTCAAGTTTAGCCTATGACGTGGATCCAGATGTCTCAAACATAACACTCTCTGCCGTTGCTACTTTGTTTGTTTATCTAAACGTCAATATTGTCTTAAATTAGAATTGAATTAGTGGGTTAATTAGAGGTCATGATAAAAATAAAATCCTTGAATGAACGCTTTGTGCAATAATCTGATAAACAATCGTTTCTTTCTGAAATATTAAATTTTATAACACTTGAATTCATTAGAATATTTATTTTAAGAATACATTTTTTTCATTATCACACTTTCTTCTATGACTAAAAATTCTTGAGATTTTTCATCAACCGTTTGAATTAATTACGAATACTCATTAATATTGAAATAACATAAGTTAATAACTAGTACCTACTCAACATAAATTAATAATAATATTTATTATCATTGGATATTTATTATAATTTTGATAGAATATTTTGTCTTTGAAGTTAAAGGGTATGCGTCTTACTCACTCGCCATAATGACAACCCCATTGTGTCTAATCCAGCGACCTACTGAGTATTTTTCCCTGTTCATCAAAAGCAAATGGAACCGGTCGGTCCAGGTAATCAAGTCACTTTGCATTATTAACTTGCTATTAACAATGTCTTCTCATGCCATATAACAATTCATTCGTAGCTACATATGTATGTACATAGAACATGCGAATACATCGGAATATATTAACCCCTTGCGGAACGCGTACGCGCCGGCGCATCAGTTAACAATTGATTTCTTAGAAATCTATACTAATATTATAAAGCTGAAGAGTTTGTTTGTTTATTTAGTTGAACACGCTAATCTCAGGAACTACTAATCTGATTTCAAAAATTCTTTTTGAAATAGAGAGCCTGTTAACTGTGGAAGGTTATAAGCTATCATCCTCATGTTTCCTATTCATTCATGTTTTTGTCTAGGGACAAACCCGAAGCAAAGCGATTGTGAGTCGCTATTATCCATAATTTCTTAGAAATTATCCATATGTGGTAAATTTTAAATTTCAAGAGATATATTTTCATCATCAAGTCAAAATATTATTGATTTTTCACAGTATTTTAGACTTACAATTTAACGTATATCAAAAGTTTACAAATTCACTCTGCTAATGCAATCTATAATAATTCAAGCTTATGTCACATTTCTTCTTAATTTTACTCCGTCTAGTACAAAAACTAGATAAATATCATTATACTCTTTTACTTTTTCTTCTAAGATATATTTTTGTGTGATAAAATTCTTTTATTAATTGAAAACGTGTCAATAACGATCCGTTTTTTATATTACGCACATAATTAGAAGTTGATTTATAGGCATTAATTATTATATTCTCAGAAGGTCACAAGAGGAACAAGTTTAAATGTCAAGATTTAGAGCAATCTCGTGTCGTATATTAAACTAAAAATATCTATTATTAAATAATCAATACAAAATAAGATAGAAGAATGTCACACGGAAACTGATTGATACTTGTATCATTAAAACAGAATTAAGTTCTAAACACTTTAACACCTGTGTTATTGAAAACTATATATTAAATAAGCAATTTACACTTATAACTAACTAGCGACTCACCCTCGCTTCGCTTCGGGTTCGTCTCTAGACAAAAACAACTCTATCCCACGGGAACCGTACATTTTTCCGGGATGATATACAGCCTAAAGCCTTCCTCGATAAATGGACTATCCAACACAAAAAGAATTTTTCAATTCCATCCGGTAGTTCCTGAGATTAGCGCGTTCAACCAAACAAACAAACAATCAAACAAACTCTTCAGCTTTATAATATTAAAGTATAGATATGGATATTCTATATTATTATCTTATTTTCTAAAAAATATATAAAAACAATGAAAAATATAAACATATGTGATAAATATATACAATAGTATGACTTGAGATGAAAAGCGAAATGATCGTGTAGGTATTGAATGACGGGCGACACAGCCTTAACAAAAATATAACCTATTGTAAACGTCTAAATATAAAAACGTTACAAGTTCTTTGGAGTCAAATATGCGGAAGTCTTTGCATTCCAATGAATTAGTAAGACCACAAACTATAAGGCTGCACCGGTTAGGTGATTGTTAAATTCCTACATACAATTATAATATATTGTGTATATATTATAATTATAATATCCAAATTATTTTGTCGGATTACTAAGTATGACGAAGTTCACAGGTTCAAATTCTGCTTATTGCAAATATTACTGTCAACTTTGATTTATCTTCAAAAAAATTGCAATTGAGGGTGAATTATCCAAATTACAATACAAAACGTAAATGGAGGTTTGTAGTGACACCACTACGACCCCTCGCTTGTACAAAGAAATCTGAAACATATCCTATTACCTTATAGGTAAGTCTTTAGATTTGACGTCAGATCTATTGTGATGATTTATTTTAGAGCAAAACAGACACGCGCGTGACCAGACAAAATGTAGCCTTCTGATACGATTTCGACAAGGCCTTGGGTTTTCACGAATGAGCAGACTGAAACATTACAAATGCCTTTTCAAATTGGATATATGCAACAAAGTTGTGTCTATTACTGACATTATTGTGACTGCGAAATCTTTACTTCGTTATGTCATAATTTTTAGCTTTAAAAGTGTCTTTGGTATTTAGCTATCTTGCGGTAAGATGTTGATAGCTATTACATAAAAGATGTATAATAGGCATATACATTTAAGTAAAACTAGGATAGATTTCTAGTCCACTATATTGTTTATAGACCATTTTCCATAATTGAACCTATATCGATCTGTAGTAGGCTTAGTAAGATAAGTTTTTAATAGTTATATTGCGGTGATATTAAAACCATTTACAGAATGTATTCAGCCTCTTTTAACGTCCCACTGCTGGGCATGGGCCTCCCTTCAATACGAAGGGAATCAGGCCATAGTCCACCACGCTGCCCAAGTGCGGATTGGCGGACTACAGAATATTTGGCTTAAATTAAATATAACATTAATAGAACCAAAAAAAAAGTACAATTTCAAAGGCAAAAGCTTTTAAAATCTTAATTTTTCTTTACTTAATACATTAACGGTCACATGTACGAAGCAAAACTAGTTTTTGCATAATACAACAATAACGATACGAGTCTCGTTACTTATTACAAGATGTCCCAGACAGATTAACTTAAATTGCCCATTAGTTTTGGCACACTACACTGATTTATGACCTTTGTGAAAAAAATCCAATCAAAAATAGCCCTAACGCCATAATAATAAAGCTCAGAATAGCGCGCAATACTATAAAGTAAGATTTCGAGCTGAACTGTGCTCTTTACTCTGTTTATAGCGCTTAAACTTGCTTTGTAAGCATTTAGAACATGTTTCAACAACTGACAACTATACATATAAAATGTTGAAAAAACAGCAAAAACAAATTGTTGGGAATCCCGCTAACTTTGAATACACGAGTGTCACAGACCGTGAACAGTGGAACTAAATAATTAATATGAGATTTTTTACAACATTATTCAATTTGAACTAACGTGATAACGATAGCTAAATATCTATTCTAATATTACCTATAGCTTGAAATATATCTTACATATGCTTATAATAATAACTTAGGCCCAATAATCTAGACCTCTTGCCATTAAAAAAAAAAACACTTAAAATCCTGTCAAAAACAACTCCCGCGCATATAACTTACATCGGTTAAAACTCACGTTAATATTCCTTTGTAGAACAGTTCGATATCACTGATATATAAACAAAAATCCGCACTCACACGAAATGTCAGGTCAATGTTGTGGTGCGTCCATTTTGAGGTTAGGCTACCGGCGATTAGGCGGTTAAGTTACGTAGTTTTTTGGCCCATGACCGCGTGTGTACGGCGAGTAGATCACAGGATCACTGAGCTCTGCGCCCGCGCACGCCGTCTTTGATTCAATGAACTGCGTCACGCCGGAAAATACGCCTCTAAACTAATATCGAACTTTAATAGTGATTGCATCTTAACTATACGCGCCCATACGTCAGTACTAAGTTATCGATGACGTCCAAATAAATAGAAATTAAAAAGTATTTAAAAAAAAAAACCGTTTGACCTCAAGTACATAATTGGTTTTTCTTCCGTGTCGTATATTAAAATTGATATACATACACATATATATAATATTAAAGTTTTGATTGAAACAGTGATCAAATTGATTTAGGTGTTTCTTTCTTATATGAATAATTTATTTTAATTTAGGTATAGAATATTTTCCTTTATCATTGTTATTATTATTATTATTATTATATATATATATATATATATATATATATATATTTATAATATGTATGTATTTAAAGTTATATCTGGTATCCATAATTCAAGCCTTGTAGCTTACTGTGGAACTAGATGGTGCTGTGTGTTAATGTCCCAACATATTTATTTATTTATTTATTTATTATTTATTCTTTATTGCTCTTTTAAATATAATCATGTTGAACGAATCAAAGGTGGACTTATCTCTAGCCGAGTGGAAAATAATAAAAAAGCTTTCCTTTAGCATGAGCTTAAATTAAAAATAAATAAACAAAGTCAGGATAAATTATAAGTATTTATAAAGACTACAATTAACCAAGTAGTAATAACTTAACATGATATATAATTCTAATAATTTTATTCTTTTGTCACGTTCTTATTGTCATTTATGATAAAATACTGGTATTTCCGGAATAGACGCCTATAAAGTTTAATGTTAATGAAATGGTGACCGAATATGAAAATCCCATAAAGTATCCTATAGACAAATTCAAATAACTATGGCATTGTTTCTACGAATAGTTAATGACTGTACCTTATATAAAATAAAACGGATTAAAACGGTATGTAACTAAAAACTTAACCAGTAGATAAAAGTGTACTTTTTCACTAGATTAGTGTTAGCCTATTAATAGGATTCGATTATAACCAATATTGAAAATTTAAGTAAAACATATAATTTTTTTCTGTAAAATGTTATTTATAAATCTGAGAATGTACCCTTTTATACATATCTTACTACTACATTTCAAAATTGTACTGTATTATTTGGTATGTAAAATTTTAACATCTATACATATAATAAAACTGTAGAAGTCGAATGTCTGTAAATAGAAAAAAATGCTAAAACCGAGTCAGGGGGATGTAAGAAGAGAAATAGAACAAATCCAGAACTATTACACCTATTTAAATGAAACTTTGCATGGTGGTATCCTCGGGCAATATTTTAAATACTTCTCCGAATATTAAAGAGTTCCCATGGGATAGTTAAAAAACTATAGTAACTTATACAGCTTAGTACAAAAAAACTATTGATTAGATTTTATTGAAACTTTACAATAACATAGTTCATACATCAGAATAAAAAATAGAATACTTTTTATCCCGGAAAAATGTACGGTTCCCGTGGGCTAAATTTGTTTTTGTTTTTCTAAAGGTGAAGCCGAGCGAAGCGAGGATGTGCCGCTAGTCGTATATATAAAAAAAAAAGTATTTCCCAAAAAAAAAAATGATTTGGTATAAAAGCAGGTAAGAACTAAGTCAAGAAGTTACAATAGGAGTACATAGCTCAAAAAGAAACATGATTAGATATATTAATTAAATAAATTCTATTTATTGTTGCATACTCATGCTATAGCAAAAAACTGATCATTTTATAGGGAAATCAATAAAAAAAGTAAAGACGACAAATTGCTCTTATCTCATTGGTTAAGAACGATGACGTCACGCGCTTCATTCATTCATAGTCTAATTATAAAATACAAACACGCAAACATTCACACACACTAACATATAAATAATAACGTGAAGCACGTGGGAAAAAACTTTACTTCGTGATATAATTGTTTACGTACACAGCAACACGCTAGTTGTTAACGATGTTGTGAAATTACAAAACTAAAATGAACTCTATTTCATAATATATTTAAGATAAGAAGTGATTTGTACTTATTTTCACGTTTATATCTACGTAGATATGTATTTGTATAGGAAAATATGTAAATTACTTTTTCCTAGAAAATAACTTGTGTGTAATATTTATCATCTCATGCAAATGAAAAGGGATTTTTTAATGAAAGTTCTCTCATAAAAAAGACATCGACGAGCGACCAATTTTGTCATAGTAAAAATATTGTGTTATTTTATTACTCAAATTTTCCTCTATAAGAGTTTATTTAAAACAGTAGGTACATATTGTCTGAAAAGAACTGAATACATACAATACATACATAGGTATTGTATGTATTCAGCCCTTTTTGAAGCCCTACTGTTGGGCATGGGCCTCCTTTCAATATGAGTGGGATAAGGTCATAGTCCACAACGCTGGCCAAGTGCGGGTTGGCGGACTTCACATGTCTTTTAAAAACTTGGTAGGTTATCTCAGACATGCAGGTTTCCTCACTATGTGTTTCTTCACTGTAAAACAAGTGTCGATAATGATTCGCAAATGAAAATATCAGAGATGCGAGACCCGGGATTTGAACCGTTTCATTTGGTTTTCCAAGTGAGCGTGTTACCACTGCGCTTACTATACTATAAACTTACTATTGATACAAAAAGCTGTTGATATAAAAATATGAGTACATATTATAAAAAATATGAAGAATATATTTAACAAAACTGTTTTTTTGGTTATATTTAAGGACTATCGTAAATTTTAAGGAAAAAAATTGTAGAGACGATCAATGTTTACAATATAAATTCTTTAAACTGGCCTTGAGTGTACTATTATGTAATTTAGAAAACTCTACAAATTAAATAAGTTGTTTATTGGAATAATTAAGTGATTATTACTTAAAAATTACATCATCTATAAAACACTTTAGGAGTGGAATTTTTCTTTAAAATCAGACTCGATTGGTCATCTTCGATTATCACTTTTGTTTCCTTTATATTTAATATGTTGGGATATTAATACACAGCACCATCTAGTTCCATGGTAAGCTACGAGGCTTGTGTTATGAATACCAGATAGTTGATACAATACACATATATAACTTTAACTACATACACACCTATTATAAATATAAACACCCATGACTGGAGTACAAACATTCGTGCTCATCACACAAATGAATGGCCCCCAGCGGGACCCGAACCCGTGACTGCTGGCACAGTAAGTATGGTCACTACAAACTGGACCAAACATGTCGTCAAAATAGAGTTGTAATGAATAATTTTATTCTACCTTAGTTACCATGGCAACACAAAAATGTCACAAAATAGACAAGTGTATAAACTAGCTGAGAGATAGCTGACATTGATGACCTATTGTGAATATTTCGAATGTACAATGATGAGCAAGTTGTTATATTAATGAGTAATATGGCTAGATTCAATACAAAACTACAAACTTCAAACTGAAAAATAAAACATGAAAAAACAAAATCAATGAAGATAAACAAAATTGCCGAAACGTTTGGCTCAGTTTGTAGTGACCCTACATGCTGTGTCAGCGGTCCCGGGTTCTAGTTCCGCTGGAGGCATTCATTTGTGTGATGAACTCGAATGTTTGTACTCCAGCCATGGGTGTTTATATTTATTATATGTATGTATTTAAAGTTATATATGTGTAGTGTATCAACTATCTGGTATCCATGACACAAGCCTTACTTACCATGGATCTAGATGGTGCTGTGTGTTAATATCCCAACATATTTATTAACTTTATTTATAAAATCAAACACAAAAACTAATTTCAAAACATCGTTCACATGGCACAGTATAATTTATTCAGTAAAACAATACGCGCTAAACAATCTCGACACAACTCACGTCCAACATGCACATTTCATACTTTATTACCGTATCAAATTATAATTCAATGAACCTTTATTCGTTGAAGGGTCGAGAAAGGTTTTACATGCCACTGAGCAAATTATACGCTAGCAGAATGATAATCTAACTTTGTATATATTATTATGTAATTGGAATTGCCAAGTGACTAACGCATTTATATCATTCTAATTCATAACTTTAACTCCCACATCCAACAATTGTTGTTCTAAATACGTCTTCGTGAAAGATTGAATGACTGTTTTTAGCTGTGGCTTTGAGATTTTTAAAGGCTATCAAACTCTTAATTATATTTTTATGAGAAAGTAAACAAATTGATAATCACTAAGTATGATTTAAAGTCATTATTTTTGTATGTCTGTTTGTACGTTTAGATCTAAAATACTCAACCGATTTTGATATGGCTTTTACTGTCATTTAAAACATTTTATTCAAAAGGTTTTGTATAATAGTTCATACATATTATATTAATAGAAAGTAATGAAAAGTTGATATTTTGCAATCAAATCGTCAAGTCTGAAGAAACCGAGGGCGGGACGTAAAATGCAAAGTGACACCCGAGCGAAGGTAGGCTATGTCATTAGTTGAAATTGTTGAAAATATACAGATTAAATAACCATATAGAGATATAACAAACATGGAGTATCAATGATTTGTATTCAGCCCTTTTTAACGTTCTGCTGCTGAGCGCGGGCTTCCCTTCCACACGATCCCTCGTGTGGAAGGTAGGCTGATCTCCTGATCAGGCCATAGTCCACGACGCTGATCAAGTGCGGGTTGGCGGGTTGTTTAGTTGATCAATGATTTATTCAAGGATAAATTATTATATTATTATTATAGGATTATATAGACTCATGAACCCTAAACAAACATTTATTAAAATAATAAATATCAGAGAATTGCTTATAAATTTATATATTTACACACCATTATAAAGTTTGCTGAGGAAACTCAGCTTACATAATGCCAATATGAATTAACAAAACTAATATATTCTATTTATATTAGAAGAACTAGAATCAACTTTCAATTTTTTAATAATATGGCGTCAAATGTCAAATTATTGGAATACATTATTGTAGACTTTCAATTTTTCTAGAACAAAGTCATGTTTTTTTTTAATTTAATTGCTTTATTTTTTATGTGCTTAAATAAATATAAAAAAGCCATGCAAAATGACATTTAAAATTTACTATAAATATACAATTTTAATCATTCTTATTATTAAAATACACAAAAACATATTATATAAAAAGTATGTACCTGATATAAAAATTCCATATAATGTCTAATCACCATCATATTTTAGTGCAATCCTTATTTCGCTCACAAACTAAATAACACTACGAAGACGACATTCAAGTACTATAATTGTAGAATTACTTATATTTTTTATGAGTTATTGCAATATATTTAAGTTTATCGAGAAGTTATCTTGGGTACAAAGTGTAGAGGTAGATAAGATAACCTCACGTCGTCACAAAACAATGTAATTTGACGTCATTTAATCATATTGGATTAATATATTGTATTGGTTTTCTAGTAACAAGTATTTTTTACGGTATGGTTAAATCAATGGGTTTTAAACTGGATACCACGGCTCGCTAAACGTAGTAAAGGCCACCCTCCAGCTAAGTGTAGTGACGATATAAGTGGTTAACAGCTGTTGGATGCGTAGAGCTGAATTTCAAGCTGAGTAGTGTACCATAAAGAGGCCTATACCCAGCAGTGGACAAAAGCAGATAATGATAATGATGATTGTTAAATGGTTTTGTTATCCACAACATAAATGTGTTTAATCTCTCAAGTAAAAGTACAGTAGTGAAATGGTGTGTCTAGGGTCAAATCAAGCTTAGTTACTTAGTGTCTTCATCTATCGTCTTTACTATTTTTTTTTTATTATTATTTTAATTTCTTAAAAAAAAGGATTTTGGTATTCGAATCTCTTGAGATTATACTAGATTTATCGTATCACAAAAATATACATTCATCTACATAACTGTTTTTTTCTTAGGTATTTTATTTGATTGTTTCTTTTATATGTCCTAAACTTGCGACTTAACTTCATTTCCTAGGTAGGTGTCTTTTGAATTTATGTATAATATTACATATATGTAGGTAGCGCCTTTTGGCAATTTTTTTTACTAACAATAACCTACATTACACCTCAGTCCATGTCATATTCAACCCCTGTTTTTAGCATGAAAGAGTAAACACACAAATGATCTCATTTATTTCGCATAATAGTAGGTGATTAACTCGAAATCGCATACAAATATTTTAATTTTGCTTAGGTATATAGGATCGACTGCATTAATGTACTTTGTATCTGAAAAAACAATATAATCTACAAGCTGTGTATTTTCATAATTCTTTACTTATCGTTTATTTAATCTACTTACTACTTGTTATAATACTAGGTATAAATCTTTTACCCTTTTTAAGACCTATTTGTTTGATACAGTTGTTTTAGATATGCAGTAATTTTTGTTTTTGATATTATAATTTCAAGCCAATTGAATGAAATTCAAATTCTAACAATTTTAATATTTTATCATAATTTTTTAGTTAAAAAATTATAAAAATCATTGGAATTATAATTGGATTGTTTTATTTGCCATATATAGTACTGACTTTTGAAACATACCATAGTTGGTTATCATTAAATTTTAACTTGACTATTAAAATTATTTTATTCTTGCGAATGGTTTCAGCTGGCTAATTTATTCTACAAACTAGCGACTCACCCTTGTTCTGCTCGGATTCGTCCCTACTTACGTTTTAACGTTTAGTATAGATTTCTCAGAGATGAGATATTTTTCCGCAGTAAAAAGTCCTATATGTTGACCCGGATTACCAGCTATCATCGTACCAAATTTCATCAAAATCTGTCCAGTGGCTTTCTCGTGATGCCGTCACAGATAAACAGACAGACAAAAATTCTAAAAACTATAGATTCGACCTCTGTATCAATAATAATGACTATTTCAATAAGATTTTCCAACAAATATTTAATGTACAGATTTTACTTTGTTAAAATATTATTATATATATATATATAGATAACTTTTGCTGTAGACGAAAATAATTAGTTATTTAATAAAAAATAACATGTTATAAGAAAAAATAATGAATAATAAATAAGACTAAAAATATATGAATTCGTGATTTATCACAAAAAAATGTCCAAATCTTTCGATCTAATTAATTGAATTTCCATGTTAATTTAATATGCAAATAAGGCGATGAACTAAAGATGTCTTGATAGCAATAGCTAAACCTAAATTCATATTTTTACTTATTTTTATATATATATATATATATATATATATATATATATATATATACATATATATATATATATATACTAGCTGACCCGGCAAACGTTGTTTTGCCATATAAATAATTTCCTATTACTAAAATGGCTATTAAAAAATAAGGGTTGATCGTAGAAGGGTGAAAATTGAGGATTGTATGTATTTTTGTATGTTGTATCATAAAAGAATAGAAATTAAAAATTTTGTCTAAAAAATAAAAAAAAAAATTTAGGGGTGGACTACTCCTAACATTTAGGGGGATGAAAAATAGATGTTGGCCGATTCTCATAGATACCGGATAAGCACAAAAAATTTCATCAAAATCGGTCAAGCCGTTTCGGAGGAGTATGGCAACGAAAACTGTGACACGAGAATTTTATATATTAGATATATATATATATATATATATATATATATATATATATATATATATACACACATTAATCTACTCCACACATTTTATTGATTTGGTACAATGGGTAGTACTAACCAAAGTCCAAATAAATATTAATTTGCTCTTCATGAGAATCGAACCCGCAATGTTACAAATTATGATATGTTAGTTAAACACCGAACTATTGCATTGTCAAGTTATCGATATAAATATTAAATATGAGCACAACTACGACATAAAATACATAAAAACGTAATTAAAAAGTTTTGTAGCTTACTATTAAAGAGATAAAAATAGTATGTTTGTATGTTAAGAATGACCTATGAAAGTACTGAAACAATCTAAAACTTACTTATTTTTACTATATATATTTTATTAAATATGTTGGGACATTAACACACAGCACCATCTACATAGTTCCATAGTAAGCTGCGAGGCTTTTGTTATGGATACCGGATAGTTGACACACTACACATATATCATTTTTAAATACATACATATTATAAACATAAACACCCATGACTGGATTATAAACATTCGTGCTCATCACACAAATGAATGTCCCCAACGGGACTGGAACCCGCGACCGCTGGCACAGCAAGTAGGGTCACTACAAACTGAGCCAAACGTCGTCGAATATACGTAAAATAATATATTTTTTTTACGTATCACGTGAGCGGAACCGTGAGCCTACAATAATCCTGTAATACAATGCTATAATAATGTGTAATTGTACTATTTATATCATAAAGTGGCAAAAAGGCTTCAAACGTTTGCAAAGCTTTAGTCTACTGGAACCGGTCCTCAAGGCCCCTGGTTTTCCCGATGTAAGATGGCGGCTTATATACACGTATACACTATTCAATTAATCATAAGCTCTATTGGATATATGTTAAGATTGTATTTAGCTTAACACGTCTTAGACAACTTTACGGTAAGTTATGTATTGGTAGAAAAATTTACGTTTGAAAATGTGCATTTTATTATAGTCGTTATTTCTTTGTTATATAAAGGCTTGATTTGTTTGTATAGGATACTTGAAGGTTACGCGCCGTAGCAACAAGCTCGTTTGATTGTAAAATGCATAAATTTGGTATATTTTATTAGCTTAGATTCAGATTAGGAGTCGCCAATTTGATTTGCAATTATTTTCAATGTCTTAATGAAGCAGAAATATCAGTTTCGCGAAACAAGTTTCAACTTTTAAGTCACGTATTCTATATGAAATAATGAAAAAAAAAAACTATCCTGTTTTACATCTTCGTAACCTTTTAAAGAAATACGTATGTATTAGACTAATATATGTAATAATATTTAATATTTTTTTAAATTCTACTTTTATTTATTGCTCAGCTACTTTTTTTATAATTATTCCTAGACATATAAAATAATCTAGATAGCTCTTATCAATTTAAACATCATTTAAATGTATATCTTAAACGATTGTAGAATGCCATTTTGTATAAGCCCAAAGTTTTTAAAATAACTAAATGATAATATTAATATCGTTAAATAAAACCCATTATATGAGACAAAGGAGTAAATATAACTACATAGGTCCTACAAGGCCGTTTCAAGCCTGTGACGCAAGTTCCTTTCACCGCGTATAAGATATAAACGTAATCTGTAATCGAGAGTGTTTGAATAATAAATTATCTATTGGCTTAATTCATTGTAAACCAATTCATATAAACCTTAATATAGTATATAATTTATAGTATATTTTGACCGACATCGAAAAGGAGAAGTTACTACGCGACGTTTTTTTATAGACGTCATTCTATTCTATTTTATTAAATATTACATTTTTTTAATTAAACGGAAAATATGAAATTTTAAAAGGTGTCTTCTTTAAATTAAAAAAAAATCTATTCTTAGTGATGGTGGTGGAATGGTAGTTTTAAGATATTTTCAAATGTGTTATAGCAATTAAAATTAAGTAAAATATATGTGCGTTTAACAATAAATATTTGTATTATATTATCCGGATTGCTATATAAATCAAAGTTTTAGTTTGGATATGTAACATATACATATATAGCAAAAAGTTAGTACTTAAACGTAGCTTTTAGCTGTCCTAAGGACTACGAACTCTCCTACGATATGATTCTTTTTACTTATTAATTTCATGAATTTTCTTATATTTTTAATTTTAATAATAAAAAGTATATGATAAAAAATTACCTTGTTTCGACAATACTCAATCAAATGCAGCCCGTGATTTTCCATACATTACATTATGTACATACGTGACATTATATTACGCTATGTGCAAATTGCCTCTAAATGAAAAGTGTTTATCAAAGTTTGAATTCATAAAATTTACACTACAATTAATTTATTCATATAATTCTAGCATTCCTTAGTAACTTTTTGTTATTTTTAACAAAAACTACTGTACTATTTGTAAAAACTTAAAAAAAAAAAAGATTTTTTTCTACCGCAATATGAACCATACCTATTTAAAAAACATACCGATTATACTTTCTTAGATTTACGCGAATATTTGACATTTTAAATAAAACTATCTTTTCGGATCTCCCGTGACCATGATTGCTGTAAAGTATTCGAAACGTCGGGAACCAAAAATCAAAATGAATCCGCGAAATCCGAAAAGCTAGTTTTATTTAAAACCTCGAGTCATTGTTTCTTCTCTACTTTTAAGAGAGATAAACCAATAAATACACTTCTTCTTTCTTCTTCTTTATAGTATAGTATAGTAGAGATACATATATGTATGTTTTATGTTATTTATATAATTCTTTGAATCGTTTGAAGTTGATCCTCTACACTTTTGTTAGCACTGTATTTAAAATATGTATTGATATAGCTAGACTGAGAAAAATAACCACATTATCTTTTACTTTGGCTGTAAATTTGATTATTTATATGTTGATCTAAAAGTTCTCTCATTTATATAATTTTATATAAAACGTAAGCAAAGCCACACGTAGAAACTAGTGGAAAATAATATATTAAATCTTAATAATAAAATAAGGAATAAGAAGTTTACTTGAAAATTAATAAATTGACATTAATATGAATACTTTATTAACATAGAAACAAATACTAATTAATATTATTACTAACCTATAGATAATGTAATAATTGCTAACACGAGAATAACATCTATTGATGGGTTATCAACAAGATAAATTACCATTTTACTAATAAATAAAAGTTTTTAAACAAATAAATATAATTGTTTGAAATTTGAACAATTATTAAATAAAAACAACTATTAAAAAAGCTTTTTAGTTTATATATAAAAATACAAAGTGATTCATTTAATTCGATCCTAACCAAAATATTCGCCATACCTATATTCATTTTCCTCATACAATAGGCTTTCGCAATTCTGATTCACGAAGATGCGAAATGGTAAATGAATAAGGCATTTAAGAACCGTTAGGAAATTCTTTAAAGGTGTAACTGTTTTCGTCGTATCTATTGAATACTTATTGAATCTGCCATATACTTAAAAGGTATAAAATAGTAATTTGAAACACACTCTTGAAGTTACACAAACCATTGTTTATAGGCAGACTAGCGACACTGCCTTGATCCGTTCGGGTTCGTCCCTAGTTACGTTTTTACGTTTAGTATAGATTTCTCAGAGCTTTAAACCAGGATAACCAGCTATCATCATATAAAATTTCATCTAAATTTGCCCAGTGCTTTTCTTGTGATGCATTCCCAGACAGACAGATAGACAAAAAGTCTGAAAACTGTAAATTCGGCCTCTCTATCGATAATAATGACTATTTCAATAAGATTTTCCAAAAAATATTTAATGTACAGATTTGACTCAGTTAAAATTTTATTATATGTATAGATTATTACAATGTTAACATTGTTTTATTATTGATAACATTTTTAATAATAAACCAAAATTTAGATAACATTTATTGATTGATAGCAGAGTAGAAAAAAAAAGATAAGGAATTTAATTGTCTTCCTGTCTTTTGTTTAAACTGCACATTTTAGATGTCACAATGTCGGTGTAAAATTAAAATAAACTAATATTTAAAAATAAATCTGTAAAACGAAAGTCGGGGTAAAAATGATCGAATAAAAAAATATTGTTTGACGCGAGCAATGACTCATGTATCGGGTTTTCAGATCACGTAACTAAAATCGTCCTCGACCCGAATTGAGACAAGTGAAAATCGCCCCATTCTCTCTGACCACTGTTACGACACGTATTTGTCTTGCAAATAAACTGTGTAGAGAGCTCTATAATTTGTCACTTTTAAACCATTTTACTAATTATAATTATGATGTATATGTAGTTTTATGAAATTTTAACTGTTTTTGCGTAAAAAATGCCTAGATTTTTATTTAAAATGTCATTTGAGCGCAGAAAATTTATGTTTTGGTGTTAGTAAAAATAATATTACTATAGAAAAGTACAGTATATGTATTAAAAGCAGGAAAATGTACCTAATGATGAGCCTTATTATTTAGCTATTACTGTCGGTTGCAGAGAATCTCAGATTATATTTTAATATAAACGGCGAGTTGTTTGATTTAAAAGAAAACTGTTAGCAAGATCTCTACTATTAGTAACTAAGCATTTAGTAGAGTTTTTATGTTTCTTAACAAAAAAAAGAATACCAATAACCATAGGTTGTCTCATAGAAAATTTTTTAAGCAATAAGACCGTGTTTGCATGCTGTACGAATTTTCTCGAAAAACACTTCTACCTATTGTCTTTTTACTGTGTGTGGAATAAAGAATAAATAAATAACCAAAACGTGAACAGTGATAATAATAACATTATTTATTCTATATAAATAGGCATAAACAAAACAGTTCAGTACATTTTTTTTCTCTGTTTGTCAACCAATTTTCTTCTTTTTTTTAGTTTAGTAGCTATTAACCAGCCTTTGTGTTACCAATAAAGCTTTTCTTTTTATTGATTGGTTTCGCTCATTGGACGACTTATTATTATAAATATTTCATTATCGAAATATCTAGCGGCGGATATGATAGAATATGTATGTAATTTTTCATCATCATTAGCATCGACAAACAGACACACAAGCTGTGATTTTAATAGTTCACATAACTCAAGTTAAAACTTCAAGTTATGAAGTAAACATGAGAAAATATCTGCACTAGAACTCGTGTGGTGCAACTTATAATAACTGCAAAAACATGAAGAATCTTCACATCTGCTTTCAAGTATTTATATAAAAAAATAAGCTGTACTTATTATAAAAAATATTAATTATATATAAACCTACTTCTTTCATTTTTTTCAATATTTTGAATTCGAGTTCAAAAATTTCTTTTGTTAAGCTTTTTTATGATATGTACATATGTGCTTGAGATTTTAAGCTTCTACATCTAGGGATTTTAATTGTGATGCAAAATTGTTTCAGTCAGTCAGTGAGCTTTCACTAATTCTCGACATAGTTCCCAAGCTTTTTAGTTTCTGAAACTCTAAACTCTACTGAAAGTTAAGGTTAAAACTAACAACTAAAACTTAAAAAGTTCCTTTTTTAGTATAATTCAAAAAAACAGCTCTATATATTTATGCTTTATTAACTTTGATGTATTTTTGTTTTTATAAAAAGAAAGTCTCAGCAATTATAAAGCTATATTACATTAAGTGGTTCGTCCACATAACATGGCGCGTTCGCTTAAAATGAGTATGAGAAAATATCTCAGAACTTGGTCACAAGTTTAAAATTACAAAACAATTATTTTTCTCTTAATAACTGTACATAGAAATCTATAGACATGCTTTATTTCAAATGTGTTATGGTATTATTAGAACAATAGAGCCTATATGATTACTCTTATTAAATACGCAAGTTATTTTAATTCTTCTGCAAGACTTGAAGTTACGACCTCCAGAGTAGTAAATAATATATAAAGCATATAACTATTGAAACAGTAATATGTATTATTAAAAAAATCTTTCGTTATAATAACGGTTCTGCGCCCAAAGAGTCGACTCTTATTATAGTCGGAACCTTATTATCAAGTCTAAACTCATCTTCCGTATCTTTACACAGTATAGTTATAGTACTTTTAAAAACTTTTATATATTATATTTATTTTATTATTATTATTAGTTAAGGGCTATGGTAGCCCAGTGGTAATGCTCTCGCTTGGGAAACCGAGTGAAGCGAGTTCAAATCCCGAGTCTCACACCTCTGATATTTTCATGTGCGGATCATTTCCAACATGATTACCACGTATCTTAACGGTGAAGGAAAACATCGTGAGGAAACCTGCATGTCTGAGAGAACCTAGCAAGTTTTCAAAAGACATGTGAAGTCCGTCAACTCGCACTTGGAGCGTGGTGGACTATGGCCTAATTCCCCTCGTACTGAAGGGAGGCCCGTGCCCAGCAGTGGGACGTTAAAAAGACTGAATATATATTTATTTTACACAGTACATATCCGAATTCGTTATATAAAAATAAAAATCTTAAAAGCTGTTCAGCAAAGGCTATATAAGAATAATTTATGCACTTTTGAAGTACAAATGGATCTAGAATTAAACAATCAAGTATATTAATATTATTTTAAATTAACCTGCTACAATATCCGTTTACAAGAAAATTATATATTTTTTATACTGGTACTAATATATTAAAAGATATACATAATGTGTACAAGAGGCCTTCTCAAATCCATTTATGTGATATAAATAAACTATTTATTCACTGCAGTTCCGTGAATACGAATCAATTGCTATTTAATAATTGCAATGATGAAAAACATAAAGCTAAGCTAATAATAATGAAACCTTGTTATTACCACACAAATAATTCCAATTCAAGCAAAGACCAAAACATATATACATACATACATGTATATACGATTTGACGACGCGTTTGGCTCAGTTTGTAGTGACCCTACTTGCTGTGCCAGCGGTCACGGGTTCGAGTCCCGCTGGACGCATTCATTTGTGTGGTGAGCACGAATGTTTGTACTCTAGTCATGGGTGCTTATATTTATAATATGTATGTATTTAAAGTTGTATATGTGTAGTGTATGAACTATCTGGTATCCATAACACGAACCTCGTAGCTTACCATGGAACTAGATGGTGCTGTGTGTTAATGTCCCAACATATTTATTTATTATTTATATATATACGTATATACATACATACGCACACGCATACATAACAGAAAAGAATAATAAATATCATACATATGTATATTATTAGAGATTATATTGATTTATTATGATTTAAAACAAATTAAATGTATGCTACAGAAATTTATGATCTTTTTCAACAAGATTTGTCTTAAATCACTATATTAAGCGAACATGACATTTTAACCGTATATTAATTCATAATAACGTGGTACAAAAACAATAAAAATTATCCTATAACCGCTTATCACCTAAATCAATGTAGTTGTGCCTTAAAAATAGAATATTATCCATTCGAAAAACAGCCCTAATATTGTTGAACTATAAAGTTGATATTTATTTGTTTTTGTTTAGTCTCGCTTAAAAAAAAACAACTTCAATTGTGGCCTTCAGTCGCTGCTTCCGAGTTCTTAAGTCCAATATTAGAGTGTTCGCACACTAGCGACTATAATGAAAAAAATATTTTGTTTACAAACTTCTTTTACTATTTTTATAGATTAAAATATACGAGTTATCAATTTAGTCGATAACGATTCTTTTGTCTTTCGGCCAGTGTGCGCTAGCTCTTAATGTATAGTTTTTGCTAGGCCACAAATATTCTTCACTTTGTCGTGTTGGTCGTTGACATGTTAATTTTTTACAATGGCATTTAATCACCAAAGCTTTGAACTTTATATTTATGATCACTTTGATACTGTATAAATAAATTTTCTGAGCAGTAAAAATTAAAAATTTAAGCTTAGGTAACTTCGATTTATTATATTGTTTTGAATTTTACACATTAGCATACTTTCATTTCTATAGTAAACTTTTAGTCTGCAAATATTGTCTGATTCGATTTTAATTTGTGCAGAATGTATGTGCAGTAGTAGCAGTCAAATCTCAAATTTCAGGTTTCTCACTCGATGTTTTCATATGGGAATTATTTTCAAGATGATTACCACTTGCTTTACAGTGAAGGAAAACATCGTGAGGAAACCTGCATGTCTGAGACGACATAGCAAGTTTTCGAAAGACCTGTAAAATATACTACAGCGTGGCCGACTATGGCCTGATCCCCTCATTTTAAAGGGCCCGTGCCCAGCAGTGGGACGTTAAAAAAGTATGAAAATTGCATACGTGTATTTTCATTTTTTTTTTTTTTTTGCTACATTACAATTGATTTTTTACTAAAAATTTTACACAATAAAGTGAAACTGTCACCAAAAATATGAAATTTGATGAGCAAATCCAGGATTCCCAATCACTATACCAACCAATTCAATTAATTCAATTCGATTTTCTTGTTAATGAATCAGATTACTTCGACAATGTCACGTGAGATGGAGATGACACTAGGGAGATTAGTCAGTATTCCAAATTTCAAACAGACACATACTCATTCAAACTGATAATATTGGTGTAATGTTACGAATACGAGTACTATTTTACAATATTTCATGTACATTTTAACATTATGGAATAAATCATTATCTCTCAGCAGTTTGCACTTAAAGTATGACACATAAATATATATAATAACGTACGTAGACTACAACGATTACTCGAGAAAGCGTTAACGCGTGCCACCGTCTTAACACGCATTCAGACCAATACGCTATAGAGTAATTAGGTATTATTAAATCTTACAAGAAAAATTTAGATCTAGATCTGAGAATCTGCTTGGAAGTTTATTTTGTTTACACAATAAGAGCGGAATCTATATATAGGCCTATTTATAGTGGAAGACAATTCAATACCTTTTTCTTTACATTTCATTAGATTTGTTTTTTGACTTAGTAGCTATTGTTATTAATAAAAAAAAATGGAAATCATTTTTACATAGACATGTAAATTCTGACGGCACGTTTGGCTCAGTTTGTAGTGACCCTACTTTCTGTGCCAGCGGTCGCGGGTTCGAATCCCGCTGGGGGCATTCATTTGTGTGATGAGCACGAATGTTTGTACTCCAGTCTTGGGTGTTTATATTTATAATATGTATTTAAAGTTAAATATATGTAGTGTATCAACTATCTGTTATCCATAACACAGGCCTCGTAGCTTATCATGGAACTAGATTGTGCTGCGTGTTAATGTCCCAACATATTTATTACTATTTATTTATTAATTCTTTTCACGTAGTGTTTCTCAAATTTTCAATAGCGATTATGGTCTAATTGACCACTAGACGATCACTAGTATTTGGAAATTCATAAAACAGCATCAGCAATAGTAATTGCAATAAAAAATATATATCTAATTTATTTTTAAAGAAAATCTATAATGTACTCGGAGTTTTATATTATGTAGAGATTTATATACGTAACTTAAATGTCAAATCGAGTGTAATAGTTTTACATAATATATTTCTTTTTTTTTCTTAAATAATTGATATTTTAGATAATTTTAATTAGGTTCTTACAATAATTACATATACCAATATCTTCATTTTGCTACCTTATGTCGCATATAATATATTCTTAAATAAATAAAATTCTCTTGTTTGTATAAATGCTGTTATTAACTACTTTTGTAACTTACAACTAACTTTGATATCGAATCTTGGTAGTCGATTTTAACCTACTTTTAGCCGTCGTATTGATTTGAAATTTTGTATATGTAATTCTACAAGATTGATTGGTCCAGATGAAAATACAAAAATTTTATACTATCACAAAGATTTTATAACGGAATCAGATAAATGGAGAAAATCTTCAAAGACTTCTATTAAAATATCAATTTGATTCGCATTGATGAGTTCTATACACTGTGATTAGTACTTTTAATGTTATTGTTTGTTAATAAAATGTTTGTAGTAAGTACTTTTATGCCAATTATGTTATTAGTTTAAACTAACGCCTTACCCTTGCTTCGCTTCGCTTTTTTGAGCGGAACCCTAATTCGTTTCCTAAAATAAAGTAGCCTAAGTAACTCCTGAAAACATCAGCCATCTGAAAGTGTGGTCAAAATCGGTCCAGCCGTTTTAGAAATTAGCCGGAACAAACATATAGACAGACAAACAAAAATCTTTTTTTTTTTTCTTATAAGTATAATATACTTTCATATGTATTTAGGAAAAGGCTATTATTTTGACATTACAAACAGACAATTCAATTTTAGATAAACAAGCTCTTCGAAGTAGCGCATAAATGCCTTCATTAAGTTTTACCAATTTTGAGTCGGTACAATTTAAACTTTTTTATACAGTTTACCGATTAGTATAGATTAGTAGGTAAAGATAAAGCGAAATATTTATCCACTCAAAATCTACCTACACGTTTTGTATGTTATATGATAATATCTCAATATATGTACGTATATGTCTACATATACATAATTACTTGCGATAAAATCTATCTATAATAATAATTACTATTATGATAACTATAATGTGATGCACATGTAATAATAAAATTATATACATACTAGCGATTCACCCTCGCTCCGCTCGGGTTCGTCCCTAGTTACGTTTAGTATAGGTCTCTCAGAGATGAGATATTTTCCCGCAGTAAAAAGTACCCTTTATGTGACTGTATCATCATACGAAATTTTAACAAAATCAGTCCAGTGGTATTTTCGTGATGCGTTCCCAGACAGACAGACGGACAAACAGATATACAAAAATTGTAAAAATTATAGATTCGGCCTCTGTATTGATAATATTGACTATTTCAATAAGATTTTCCAAAAAATATGTAATGTACGGTTTCGACTCGGAATTTTATTATATGTATAGATGTGCATGCGTTAAAGTTTCAGTAATTAACTAGTTAATAGTCAACGGAAAATCTCCTAGATACAAAAAATAAAGCCAGTAAAAACTGTTCTTGGAGTTAAATAATTATGAAATCAATTCTATCATTTTATAATATTTTTTTTTTCTTTGCAAGGATCCAAATAGTTTTATGCACAATATTCATATTAATTCAGCATTGTAACAAAATACCTATTTGTAGTAACCGTTTAGATTTAACCAGACCAATACACAGACAGACAAATAAAAAAAATCTAAAGCAGATTTGGCTTACATTATATTTTAAACAACCCCTAATACACATTTATCAAAAATATTCAGTAAACATATTTATAAAAACTATCAATGCGATCTTTAAATGGTATAAATATATAATTATCACTCAGACCTTTCTTCTAAGTTGACTATAATTGATCTACATATATTTAAATATACAAAGAAAAAACAGTTCAGTACATTTTTCTCCTCTCTTTGTCAACTGTTTCTTTTTGTTTAGTAGTTATTGACGAGCTTTAGTGTTATCAATAAAAAACTTTAAACACTTTTTTTTCTTATAAGTTATATTCTTATACATATATATTTTTTTCAAATTTTCTATAATGAATTTAGACCGCTGGGCGAACACTGGCTGGCCTGGTTATTTTAAAAAGTACATGAACTTTCAAATTACTTTAAATGTAATTATTTCACCCATATCCTGGGTTACAATCTAAATATTTCTAGATTTTTTTATGAGACCACCCTCAAAACCCTTAAACTAATTTGTAAATCTTTCTGTGTCAATAGTTTATAGTTTTAACCCTCTCAAATTGGTTTAATATGAAAAAATATAAGTACATTAACTATACATTAAAATATTATCAATAGAACAATGTAAAATGTAAAGAAATGTATATAACTAAATATACATATGAATTAATATTTAGACAAGAATAATAAAGTAATTAACTAAGCTACTTGTTTATTAATCCTTCAGTATGTTAGATCATATTGTGATCAATACAAGCGACCAATACCTTCAATACGCACTATCCCTCTTCTTCACAAGCACCCGCAGTTTAACTATCCCTTTCATAAATTATTTACTCGATAACTTATCTTTTTGTTTGTTTCAACGAATTGCTTCTACGATAATGGTTGGCATCATCGCTTTTTAGGTTCATAAATGAAATAAGTTATTAACTCAGTATAGTTTTATTTTCAATATCGACGAGAGACAAATTGGTTTTGTATTGTAGTAAATGAAAATGTATGTGCAAATCACATAATTAATTTATATATCCTAAGATCCATGTAAAGAAAATAATATTCATAAGCTCTCGGAAACATAGAGTTTGTTGAACGTATTCGTGACAGACCGCACGTCGATGTCAAAATCCACATTTATTTGCATCTAATAAAGCGATTACTAACAATGTCACAGCGTCGGAGATGCTCAGTGAATATTTACTAACCAAAAGCTCTTTAAACTTGCCATGTGTTTTTATTATGAAAAACCGTTCACGTTTTATGCAAATACGCGCGAGCGAGCGAAAACTAGAAAGTTAACCCACACAAGCGCCTTCACTCACACATTCAATACCGTGTATATACAAATAAAATCACGTAATTAAGAAGAAAATCAATTAAAAGTTAGTAGGTAATTTTTTTTTCAAATACACTTACCGCTTCGGTTTCCTCGTTAAGATTATTCTCCCACAACATTTCTGGTACAGTTCTCTCACAAAACAATATATTATTCAAGTAAATGTTATTAAATGTAAACAATCAGTCCATTTCCGCGCTATTTATGTAGAAAATTGCATCCCGTTTATATTAAAAAGGATAATTTTCCGATGTACGCGACTGCTGCCGTGGCGGGATCGGCGTTGTGTGCGCGTGCGCAGGCCGCCGAGCTGGCACGAGAGCGCCCGACGCCGCCCGAACTCACCCGACCGAACCGACCTACTTTGTTACTTCGAAACGCTTCAACTCGCATTGATTTTTTCTCAATTTTCCGAAGAAATTCTACTGTGGCGCAAAAACAACTTTTTTTTATTTTTCTATATTTCTTTTATATTTTCACTTTTATATAGGATGTATATATAATGATTTATATTAATGATATATTAGTACGTTTAATGTTTACTTATTAGATAGGATTAGTTTTTAATTGAATATTTCATCGTACTTTTATTAGAAGCTCGATCAAGTTATTCCCGAAACTGAAATAATTATGTAAAATTAGTAAACTTAATCGAAAGAAATAATTACATATTTTTTTATTCCTTAATTAATGTTATTTGCTTATTATGATTGTGATTTAAAGTCGTTACACCATTTATAACTCAACAACGACTGGACCGATTTTTATGATTTTGATTTGTTGGATTTATCTCCGCCCCGAATAGCAAAATTACTTTTAAAACATTGAAAAATTCATGAAAAAAATTTACATGGCTAACGTTGGCTAATATCTATTTATATCTAAATCGTAGCTAGAGACAAACTCGAGCTATGCGAGGGTGAGTACCTAGTATTTTATTTTGCACACTTTACTGAAACCGCTAAACATCGTGTTTATTTTTTAATATAAAATTTTAATGTATTAAATAGCTTATAATCTATACTTAATATTATAAAGCTGAAGAGTTTGTTTGATTGTTTGTTTGTTTGTTTGTTTGTTTCTTTGTTTGGTTGAACGCGCTAATCTGAGGAACTACTGGATGGAATTGAAAAATTCTTTTTGTGTTGGATAGTCCATTTGTCGAGGAAGGCTTTAGGCTATAAACCATCCCGGAAAAATGTACGGTTCCCGTGGGATAGAGTTGTTTTTGTCTAGAGACGAACCCGAAGCGAAGCGAGGGTGAGTCGCTAGTTTAATAATAATTATTAAATGGTCATTTTCAACCTTTCTAAGTTATGACATACATTTGTAATACAAAATGTGTCACCTTCTTAACCTCACTCGCTCTTATTCGTATCTGAAATTACATAAGGATATACGACTTTTAATTGAAATAAATAAACCTAAAGCTTTCAAGGTTTTTAGGGCTTGATGTAAAACGGTAATTGTCTCTGCCGATTATTAATGGCGTATTTTTTTAAATAATTAAATAGAAGGAAGTTTACAAACAAACCTTTATGTTTTAAATTTATATTTTATATATAAAATTATTTTAATTGCTATAGGCCATTATGAAAGTGTATTATAAAGTAATGACTCACCAGTCATCACGCCGTTCACTACATTCTACTAATCTCTTGTGGCGTAATGCTTGTTGGGTAGCTGTTCTTATTACTTTATTGGTGGTATTATTGCACAATTTGTCTAATTTAACTAATATTTATACAAAAATATTATATCTCAAAATAACACCCCCTATTTGTAGTTTGTATGAAGCATGTATTTGGTTTTTACTCAAAACATTTATTGCGCTAGAAGATTTAAATTTAATTACTTGAAATATACAAAGGACCCGTCTCTCCCGTGACCATGATTGCTGTAAAGCATTCGAAACGTCGAGAACCAAAAATCAAAATAAATCCGCAAAATAATCCGAAAAGATAGTTTTATTTAAAATGTCAAATATTCGCGTAAATCTAAGAAAGTATTAAATATAAAGGAATCTTATAAGCCTAATCCGCCAATTAATAAAGAATATCTATCAGCTACTTTATATTCCTAGAAATGTTTAATGTGGTTTAATGAATTCATAGATCTAATTAGTATTCATAGAGATTCGACTAAAAATTTCAATAAAATTAAGTAAGAGCCAGACATTATTATTTTATTATACTTTAACATCTCTTCTTTTTTATTTACCGAGGACACAGTTGTTATATACGCAGGATACATCTACATAATGATCAATATTCTACATATTTATGATTGCAACACGACAGGTATCGGAGTGATGGAGCAGACGAAGGAAATAAAAGTAAAGAGAAACAAGGAGATAGATGGGGAGAACAGTATGATATCGAGACCATCCATAACCTTTTGACTTTTTGAACTTTGGACTTAGTCTTACTCAGATACAGAATTTAGTATAGTACAAAGTAACATCTGCTTTTTCCTGCAATCTGCTTCCAGCATTTGGTTTACTTTTACACCCTGTTTTTCTATAAATCAATTTTTCGATCTCATCAGTTACCAATGTAACCATAGTCAAAAATTACTATCTATTATATATCAGTCAGACGGTAAGCCTCTAATAAAATATATCGGTAGTCTATTAAAAAAAGCGTTTGGCTCATAATAGACTAAGAAGTCGCATAATAAACCATATTGCATAATATCCACCTTAAATGAGAACTCTCATTTTCTAAAAATTGGTAAATAAACAAATTCTCTAAAACTGATATTTTTATTATTTAAAATCTAATTTATCAAGAAAATAGTAGTCTGCCTTTTAATATGTTATTTTACTTTTCTAAATTTTCCAGCATTCACTTTATTTTTTGTCTGTCACACTCTGTTTTTTCTATAAATCAATTTTTCGATCTCATCAGTTACATTGGTATAGCCAAAAATTAGTGTCTATTATATATTAGAGAGTTATTATGATCGCAATTTCGGATATTAGTCGTATTTTCCTTGTTCGTAAAACTAAATATTATTTTTGAACTGAAACTCTTAATAGTTGTCTAAATATTAACTGGAAATTACTTTTTGTTCAACAATAGTTACTTTTTATACAAAAAAAGATACATCGACTTCAAAGTCACTTAACCTACTTAACCTTTGAGGTGAAATATAACAATTAAAAGAAAAATTTTGAAAATCGATTCTTAATTGACAAACTATCTTTAAATACTCGTACACAACCAAACATACATAACGGACCTCATACCCCCTCTTTTGGAATCGGTTAAAAATAAATAAGTACTATAACATGAGGTTATATATAATTCATTTTTTATCAAAATCGGTTTTAAAGCAATGAGGAAAATGAATGAAGCTTATTAGTCGCTGTACTTACTTAAAGTAATTACAAAATTTCAAGCATATTAAATATACGAATTACAAGCACAACTACCATGGCAATATATTAAGTAATGTTATAAAATACTAGTGTCGCCCCCTGATTTCCCGTAAGAAGGATCTATGTTTTATATCTCTAATCCACACAGGAAGAGAGGGTAGAGGCCAAATAATATAAAATATTATTATATATATGTAAAAAGAGTATAGCCCCACAATGGAGCAATATTTAAGTGGCCTTGTCTAAAATTCCGTAAATAACAGAAAAATAATAAAATTTTATTTACTTGAAACGAGAATCGAAAACACGACCTCTTATATCTTATATCATTAAAAGGTACGAACCTCTAAATACAAAACAATTATGGTACTGCAATAATGAGGCATTAAATCACAATTTTATGAATCATATAGAGTTATTACAAATAATTATATTGTTAAGAAATACTGTGCCCTAAAGCGTAGGCTGGGAAAAACCTGAGCAATTCGCACTTAAAAGCTCAACTATCTATACATATAATAAAATTGTAAATAAGCCGAATGTGTACATTCAATATTTTTTGGAAAATTTTATAGAAACAGACGTTATTATCGACACGGAGAATTTTTGTCTGTCTGTCTGTCTGTGACTGCATCACAAAAAAATCACTGGATAGATTTTTATGATATTTGGTATGATGATAGCTGGTTATTCGGGTCAATATATTGGATACCTACTTTTTACTACGGTAAAATATCTCATCTCTGAGAAATCTATACTAAACCTTAAATATCAATGTCAAATTGCATTGCAATTGGTATAAATGTTCCTCTCTGACTCATAAATGATCTCTGTTAAAATCACGTTGATTTCCAATTTTGTGGATGAATCAAAAAACGCCCTTCAGCATTTATAATATTAGTAACGATGAGATATTTCATAACTTACATATTTTGCCGAAAATAAAACCTTTAAATATATCCAAAAGTAAATAATTGTTAATAAAAAATATAATAAGGCAGTGGTAGCCCAGTGGTAACGCGATCGCTTGGGAAACCGAGTGAAACGAGTTCAAATCCCGGGTCTCGCACCTTTGATATTTTCATATGCGAATCATTTCCAACATGATTACCACTTGTCATAACGGTGAAGGAAAACATCGTGAGGTAACCTGCATGTCTGAGAGAACGTAGCAAGTTTTCAAAAGACATGTGAACTCCGCCAACCCGCACTTAGCCAGCATGGTGGACTATAGGCCCGTGCCCAGCAGTGGGACGTTAAAAAGGGCTGGGTTATATGATAAAAAAATATGAAGACTCCTTTAATAGACAAAAAAAAATATATTTTTGCATTATTTTTAAGTGATTAAGTCAAACTTCTAACAATTAGAAAATAATTACCAGAACGTTTAACTTATACCTAAATAGTATTCAAAACCAATAGAGCATTAAAACGACTTTGTCATTATATAAGTATCTAGCAAAAAAAATATTTTATAAAAGTTTTTGTTACAAAATCGTGCACAGACGAAAGTAAAAGATTATTTCGAATTCGCTCGCTTCGCTCTGGTTCGTCCCTAAGTTGCTTCCCAAAATAAAATTAATTAATTAATTTGGTTTTTTTTTTCGTGGGACTCTATTTTTTTTTCTAAAATAAAAGTAGCCTAAGTTACTCCTTATTAGGTACATCAGCTATCTGCCAGTGAAAGTGCAGTCAAAATCAGTCCAGCCATTTCAGGGATTAGCCGGAACAAACAGACAGACAGACAAAAATTGTAAAAAATGTTGTTTTGGTATACGTACCGTGTGTACATCCATATGCATTTAGTAAAAAGCGGTTATTTTAATATTACAAACAGACACTCCAATTTGATTTATCTGTATAGATGTAGCTTGATATTTTTGGGTGATATTACAGAATGATTAATTCATTAATTCAACCATAGCCTGTTATCTACGTGAAATAGTGATATGCAAATATTATTCTCCACATACGAGTACATTGAATTTACATGCATCTCCTATTTTACTTCTTAGGGGATGGATTTCGAAAAATCCTTTCTTAAACGTTTACAGTATAAAATCAATATATTATCTAAATTTTAAACTTTTACCATCAGCGCTTTGGACTGAGCGTTGATGAGTCAGTCAGTGAGTCGTGACATTGCCTTTTATATAGATAGTAATTCCTCCGCTCCTAAGGGCTCTAGCGTGATTATATATAGTCTATAATGTTCCTAAATTAATAGGTTACAAAACTTAAAAATATATTTTTAATCTATTTGGTACTTCCAGAGTATCCTCTACCATCCCGGTAAAAAAGCACCCACGGAGCAAAGGATAAAGCAAAAACGGCTTTTTCAATTTAAAGGGTATTTTACTAGTGAATTGAGGATTTGATTAAAAGACGAAGATCTTAGCATTGTAACACTCGAGCGAAACCGCGAGTTAAAGCTAGTAAGTGTGTTTAATACTTTCGGGAACCAAAAATCAAAATAAATCCGCAAAATAATCCGAAAAGATAGTATTATTTAAAATGTGTTTAAATATGTTTGTTATAAAAGATCTCTCTATAAAAATCGAACCCGTTACATCCGATATAGTACGTAATGCCAATTGATTAGACCATGCGCCAGACGGACGCCGTGCTACATGTACTGCCCCTTGTTAGCTGTAGGAGGTATCTACATACGGACACTGTTGTTTACTTACCAAATATATTCTAAGAAGTGTCTACATGAATTCAAGGTACCTACATACTTGTAACTTGTAACGCGTTTGTATCGGATCAAACTAATCGATCAAGCGCGAGATAATAATGAATTACCACTACTATAGTAAAAATAAGATTTACTTCTCTATATTTAAATTTTCTATTTTTCTTGCATTATGGTTAGAATACTTAACTTTCTTCGATCAGAAAACAAGTCATTTGGTGGCTTTCAAAGTTCTACATATTAAATGTTTAAGATTCTGGCATCTGTCAAATTCTATCTCTAATATCGTAAGTAAGACCTCACTTAATGAAAAGGTAAATTATTAATTTTGGCCGTTAACGAGACTGAAAAAATACAGTCGCATCGTCTGTTCGTCGTTGATCACCGATAAATAGTAGCGCTCTTGTAACAGACGAACAGATATGTGCTCACCATGACGGTTACTATATATTATATAGGTCAAATAAATAGGTAAAACTACATTATATAACTTATATATAAAATTTAGGTATATACATATATAGATATTACCTATTAATAAAATTGAATCACCTGTAACCTCTGAATTAAAAAAAATCCATATTGAGTTCATGAATTCATCAGGCATATCATTTAATGTTATTATTTATCTATACTAATAATATTATAAAGCTTGAAGAGTATATTTGTTTGTTTCTTTGGTTGAACGCGCTGATCTCAGGAACTACTAATCCGATTTGAAAAGTTCTTTTTGCTTTAGATATCCCGTTAACTGAAGAATACTATAGGCTATATATCATCCCGGAAAAATGTACGGTTCCCGTGAGATAGATTTGTTTTTGTCTTGGAACGAACCCGAAGAGAAGCGAGGGTGAGTCGCTAGTAAGAAATAAATCCTTAATACTAATATAATAACTGAAATACTAAGATGTATAAAGATAATAACAATAAAACTCTGTAAATCACTTAGTTCATAAATAATAATTTCAGATGTTTTAATTATTTTTTTTATAAATGTTTGGTATTTTATTATATACAAAAGGATATATCATTATACGATAAATATTATTTTTCTAGTAATCGAGATCACAAAGTAAGAGTCAGTAAAGAAACCCAAATTTATTATGCGTCCGCCAACTGATCCTTGTTAGTTAATACTACGCCTTTGTCCTTGAAAAAAGCCCAAACAGGTTAAAATTGTAACAAAGAAACGAAAATGCCACATGTTAAATCACGACACCTTCGTATTTTTTGCTTAAGGCTATACTATCTATTGATTAGAGTTTTAAGAAGTATATTATGTGTACATGTAGGGAAAAATTAAATATCTTTAAATGGGAAAATAAATAGATTAATAATAACTCCTTAACTCTATCCTTAGAAAAAATTTACGCGATTACGGTTAAGTAAGAATGGTTATTTTTATCTCACGAATAAAAGCGAACAAATATAACTTTAAGTTAACCTCTAAACCAATTGTGGCACTTTATCCTAAAATCCTCAGCTAAAAATAAAAGACATACGTTTTATTATTGACTCTACTAGTGAAATACGTCGTTATTTATACAAATTTCTATCAATATTACTCTTGAAATAAATAATTTCACCCTTAGGGATTCATGAGTTCGATTTTCATGATTATTTTTTTGAGAAATAGATTTACGCATACCACCTATATACATACATACAGGTGTGCATACATATAGTAATATGAAACACATCGGCTAGAAAAGCTAGTAATACCCACCCTTTACTTATATTTTTATTCTTTTATATTAAGCAAAAACAATTAAGCAGGCAAACAAACAAAAAGACAAAACAAACAAAAGCCTATTAATAATAATATGAGACAAGTAGAACCTCAGTAAATTGTTTAATAATTTATGAGATTCACGTAACTATTACGGATCTAAAACAGATAATAAAATATAATAATAAATGTTAAGTGTTCAGAATTTACATGTCAGTTATTAAATTTGCACATGGCTTTGGTATTTTCCAAGCTAGAAGTTAAATGCATATTCTATTGCATATGTTAATCTATTTTCATATGTCCTGCTACAAAGCTTTTAAGCTATGATTAACATATAATTATATGTTATATACATATAAATAAATATACTAGCAGAACCCGCGACTACGCCCGCGTTCAATCTACAAAAAAACTCATTGGCTTTATGTTATACAGCGATTTACCCTCGTTTCGCTCGGGTTCGTTGCTACTCGTATGTATTTATATAATATTGTTCATACAAAAATACTAAAATCATGATTAAAAAATGGAGGATGGGGGTAAGAGGGTGAAAAATACGTTACGACTTATTCTCATACCTACCAAATATACAAAAAAAATCATTAAAATCAGTCGAGCCGTTTCGGAGGAGTGCGACCACAAACACCGTGACAGGAGCTATTTATATATTAGATAATAACTCCTTCATCAAAAGTAATGAATAAAATGTATGTACATTTGTATATTCTTGAGGTTTTAACTTATAGCTAAAATATATAAAGCACTTGTTAGTTATTTCTTTGTTAGAAAATAATAATTTTAATATTAAAAAATGTAAGTTTTAATAAAATTACAGAAAATTAGTTTATGAGTAGTACCTACATGTATTGAGCAATTGTGTAACGATGAATGTATTTAATTACGTACAAACAAGTTTTATCGACACTTTAAATTTATCAAAATTTATATATAAGCAAAGACAAATTTCAGTACATTTTTCTCCTCTGCTTGTTAAATGCTTATGAAGCCTCTCACCACGATAAGGTAAACACTCATCGATAAAGAAAATTATTACTCCTACTTCTAAAGCATGTGAGGCATTTATCTATACTAATATTATAAAGATGAAGAGTTTGTTTGTTTGAACGCGCTAATATCAAGAACTACTAAACCGATTTGAAAAATTCTTTTTGCATTAGATAGCCCGTTAACTGAGGAAGGCTATAGGCTATATATCATCCCGGAAAAATGTACGGTTCACGCAGGATAGATTTGTTTAGTTCTAGGGACGAACCCTAAGCGAAGCGAGGGTTAGTCACTAGTTATCCAATAAGAAGCGTAGATATATCCGTCTCAAAACACAAGATACACACGTTTCTCATTTAAAATAGTAAGGATTTTTACATGACGTAAAAATTCATACGTTTTTCATAGTAAATGTAAGTAATTGTTTTGTTAGAACATAAAGGAGACGGCGTTATCATAACATTTCCTTTTAGTCTTCTCAGTACGACAGAAATAGAAGGGTCTAAGACCTTCAGTATGAGGACCGATTATAAGTATCTCTAAATTCTTAGAAGCAAATTGTTATAAATATCGCAACCAATTATAGTTTCATCAAACGTAATAAAAATACTATCACTATATATAAGAGGTATGTATGTAAATACAATATGTATTTATGGAATGATAACTTTATTCGTCATAGGAACTAAAGCATGGTTATGAATTTGTACCTTGTAGAGAAGGGTTTTTATTGCTGTCCTGTCCTGAAAGTGGTTTAAAAAAAGTTTCACTACTTTGATTTAAATATTATTTGATTTCGAAATATTAGAATTTCTTGATCTTTCGCTTTTATCGTGTGTAATAAATAAAGATCTATCTAAAATAACACTATATAAGAAGAAAACATATTATGTAAATATTAATCTTGTTAATATTACAAATATGACAGACAGTATATTGATTCCTTAATTATTACGCGACAGGTTTTTTTACTAATAACCACGTTTGTAACTTTGAAAATGATGAATCTCCATACAAATTCTCCCCTATTTAAATTTTAGGGATGAATTTGCAAAAATATTTTTACCCACCTACATAAGGAACTTTTGTAGAGTCTTATGTTTTCAGAGATTCGGGCTTCATTTATTAATCGGCCATTTTTATCTTTAGAGATAAAACGTCTTCGTTTTATCTATAAAATTTACGAAAATATAATTAATTCAAAGCGAAAATGTTGACTCCTAAAATTTTCTAACGTTAATAGATCAAGAATATATCTATACATATAATAAAACTGTAGAGGTCGAATGTCTGTACATAGAAAAAAATGCTTAAAACTGAGTCAGGGGAATTTAAGAAGAGAAATAGAACAAATCCGGTTTTTTTTTCAAATTTTTTTGTTTCTATGTCTGTTTGTACGGGCTAATCTTCGAAACTGTTGGACCGATTTAAATGAAAATTTGTATGGTGGTACCTTAAATCCTTGCTCAATATCTTAGATACTTTTCAACTCGGAAAATTAAAAAGTTCCCGTGGGATCGTTAAAAAACTATAGTAACTTATACAGCTTAGTACACAAAAACTACTGATTGGATTTTAATGAAACTTTACAATAATATAGTTCGTACATTAGAATAACGAATAGGCTACTTTTTATCCCGGAAAAATGTACGGTACCCGTAGGATAGATTTGTTTTTGTTTGTCTTGAGGCAAACCCAAGCAAAGCAAGGGTGAGCCGCTAGTGGTTACATATAATAAATACACAAATTATAAATTTTAAAAATTAATGGAAAAGACTACGGCGAATTGCTTCGACTGCGATTTTGATAACGAGTTTGACAACTTTTACGTATCTCTAAACATAGCTTGTGTTTTAAATATAAAAATATCTAAAAAACAGGCATTTTAAAATATTAAAATTATTATATAATATAATGTTGTTTAAATATCACCTGAAGAATCAAATTTTAATAAATAATAATAATGTCCTCCTGACCGATTTTGGCCACGGCGGCCAATTTCACTGAGACTAGACAGATGCGCAGGAGATATTGCTATAGTACACAAGTGTATGCGCAGACACAAGTACCTACTCCCTCTGTTCCCGTCACTCTCATACTTCGGTGGGACCATTACTCGACACGACCAGTGAGAGCGTTAGGTGCTCTCTAAGGCACGGGAATTTTAATAAAATACTCATGTCACCTCAAAGATTGAGTAAAATGAAGAGATTGGAAAACGCTAATTCTTATAGAAAGTAATACAATGACGTTTTTACCACCAACTTTTTTTGATAGTACCTATATAAGTAATAATTATGACTTCTCTTTTTATTGATTGGCATTTAGCTATTGATGAAATGAATATTCAAATACTGATATTTTAATAAATGCATACATATCTTCCGTAATATAATTAAACAAAGTGCTTAAGAAACACAATAAAACATTAAGCATAAGAAAAAATATTTTCGATACCTAGATAAATAACCTTCCTGTCTTGCCTCGAAAGCTTTGAACCCAGAAACCCTTAGCTGGTGGGTTCATGGACTTTCAAAAAGACCGAAAGCGAATAAAAAGACCAACACATTGTTGTATATAAAATTGTATCTTAATGACAGATTGTACTCGGATATTGTAAAAGTAAATGCATTTTTCAACGCCCAAAAAAGGGAGGCAAAAGTGTACAAGTATCTCTAAAAGAATTTGTAAAAATATCGCTTTACATACATACAAATTGATTTTGACTTTTTGAAATTGATTAAAAAAGTTCGCGCAGCTCCTAACAGTACTTTTTGCTATTGATAGATAGTTATGGATAAGAAAATATTATAATTTATTATTGGTAATTCCCCATCTTTATCTAATTTATCCATTATAGAATAAATAAGCATAATATCTAGATGTAGTTGCTATTTCATGTCTCAGAAAAAGACGATGTTACTACGTATAATATTTCTTTAATGAAAATTTCATTTAACACGTTCATTGTCAAGCTGAAAATTTGGTTTTAGCGGGGGGGCCAAAATTTTTTTTGCTTAGAAATGTCATAGCTACGTCCACGCAATTTCGCGTGATCTATCATTTGGGGAGAACTCGCACCACGCGATGTTAAAAACATGTTAGTTAGCAATCAGTGAAACACAAAAAACTTGAACTTTATTTGAAACTAGAGACTCACCCTCGCTTCGCTTCGGGTTCGTCTCTAGAGAAAAACAACTATCCCAGGGGAACCGTACATTTTTCCGGGATGATATATAGCCTAAAGCCTTCCTCGATAAATGGACTATCCAACACAAAAAGAATTTTTCAATTCCATCCAGTAGTTCCTGAGATTAGCGCGTTCAACCAAACAAACAAACAAACAAACTCTTCAGCTTTATAATATTAGTATGGATTTGATAAAATTTAGATTTAATTAAATGCGAAATATAAAAAAATATATAGAGCTTTCATATAAACATTAAATATTAAAAATAATAAGGCAACTCACATTAAGTGTGCTATAGCAATTATTATATAAGAAAAATCTGTCAATCGATCAATTTGTTCTTAGTATAGTTGAAGCAAAACCAAACTGGATTTACGAATGATCGAAACTTGAAATAGAAATAAAGCATAAAACCAGTATGTAGGTAAAAAATTGTTTGTCTTGCCAAAGTCGCCGCAAGGTCGCTTGAAAAAAAACCGAATTAATCAAAAACAAGTTATGCATGAATATTCTATTTTTTATTCATTTGTTGCAATTTATTATATTACATATTACTTTTTTCCTTATTTTTCCTATATATTTTAATGTTCTTATTAGTATTTTATGATGTATACACAAACAGATAATTTGAAAAAATAAGATTATTTATGCCTATAAGTTTAAATTTTTATCCGTTCTATCAGTTTTCTTTTCGTATTTGAAATTATATAACAAATTTTCATGCATTTATGTATTTTAAACAATAAAGGCACACATATAAGGAGGATACATAAAATTATATAAATATTCAGTTTGTGAGATTTTTATCTAACTACTAGCGACTCACCCTAGCTTCGCTTCGGGTTCGTCCCTAGACAAAAACAATTCTGTCCCACGGGAACCGTACATTTTTCCGGGATGATATATAAATATACTATTAAGGCCTTCCTCGATAAATGGACTATCCAACACAAAAAGAATTTTTCAATTCCAACCAGTAGTTCCTGAGATTAGCGCGTTCAACCAAACAAACAAACAAACAAACAATCAAACAAACTCTTCAGCTTTATAATATTAGTATAGATTAAAAGTCGCCTGTCATTTAATTATTCGTCTTATAGGAATGTGAAAGTGATATTTTAATTTTGAAGGAGCTATTAATCTTAATATAACGTATAATTTTCTGTACGTGTGTTAGTCACCTAACTCCTCCTAAACGGCTGGACCGATTTAGTTGAAATTTTGTGTGTATATTTCAATGGGTTCCTGCAAGGTTTGAATTTCCAAATGGACCCGGTAGGTGGTGCTACAGTCAGTGTGTCACTAAATTTTCATGAAAGACTCCGTTTCGCGTGCAATAAATACATTCAAATTGTTGATTAAAAAAAAATTAAAATTGATGTGTGTATGTATGTTTCCTATGGACTCCAAAACAGCTGGAGCGATTTTGATGAAATTTTCAAGCCATCTTCAGATTAGCCCAGCGGGTGATCCTGCGAATTTTGTTTGCGATCTGAAGTTTCGATTTTGAATCGAATTTGAATTTCAATCTTGAATCGTTTGGACGCGGGCGAAGCCATGGGTACTGCTAGTTTTTATTAGAAGTTATGACCTATGAGAGCTACTCCATGAGGAAAAAAAGATATATTTTTTTTTTATAACACGTAAGAGTTTTTTTGGCAATCTAGGCGTTAATCATAAAATAATAACCACTACTTAAAGACTTCATTATTTCTTTATAATGATATAAAATATTATTGATAAAAATGTTTATCAATGGTATTTTTATCAATTATTTAAAATTATATACGCAAATAAAATTATGTCATACTAGCGACTCACGCTCGCTTCGCTCGCGTTCGTCCCTAGGTACGTTTTCACGGTTAGCTATGTTTATACATAAATAGTAGCTTGCTACTCCTAAGATATTCATTTAAATTATATAGCGAGATATCCTCGCTTTGCTCGGGTGCGTACGCCGTACGCGGATATTGTTCACAATTTCATGGATTTTAATTTTTTTTCGCGGAACCCTGATTCTTTTTTTTACAGCTATTTGCCAGTGAAAGTCACGTCAAAATCGGTTCAGCCGTTTCGGAGATTAGCCGGAACAAACAGACAGACAGACAGACAGACAGACAGACAGACAGAAAGACAGACAGACAAAAATTGGAAAAAATGTTGTTTTGATATATGTACCGTGTATACATCCATATGCATTTAGTATAAAGTGGTTATTTTAATATTACAAACAGACACTCCAATTTTATTTATCTGTATAGATTATTTGCTTTTAAAAAATTACAGGCGTCAAAACTAAAAATATTGCACAAAATATGAAAGAAACACCAATATGAACTCCATAAATAAATATAATCTTACTACTATATAAATTCGAAAGTTTGGATGAATGGATGTTTGTTACTCAATCAAACCAGAACGTCTGAACGGATCTGAATGAAATTTGGCACAGAGATAGATTATAGTCTGGAATAGCACAAAGGCTATTTATCCCGGAAAAATGTGCATTTTCCGGGATAATTCCTGTGGGATCAATTTGTTATTGTTTTCCACTAGGGACGAACCTGAGCGAAGCGAGGGTTAGCCTCTAGTAACCTATAACTTTAATATTTACTTTAAGAAATATATCCAACTGCAAATCACTTTATATTTTAAGAAAGCAATAAGCATAGTGGGGATCCTAAACTTTAGCTTGTCAACTATATTTTTAATATATTTATTAGGTTACTTATCTTCATATTGATAAGGTATTTTAATAATACATATGTATGTACATATATTCAAGAAAACAGAGACCATCAATAAAGAATATGGTTGAGTTTGTATATCAACTACTCGTATTAAATAATAACTTATTTTGTAGATGTATTTAGTAGATATATAATAAAAATGTTTTGTTTCTTTTTAAAATTACTAAATGTATTCATAACTGGACTGATTTATATGTAAAATTAAAATTATATAATATTGCTTATTTTCCATATTTTCTAAGTATTATTTCAAGAAGAACAACTAGTAAATTAACTCCCCACGTTGACATAATAATTTAAAAAATGCCACAGTTTGTAAATGAAAGAACGTATGAATTACTTTCAAAAAATTATGCACGGCTCTACGAATTAAAGTGAAATTCAGAATGTAGATAACTACTCGTGATATCTTGAAATAACATCTAAGACACATATCACACAATAATATTTAGTGTGCGTAAAGAAAATAATCTATATCTACACTACTATTATAAACAGGAAAGATATGTACGTTTGTAACGATTAAACTCAAAAACTACTGAACCGATTTAGATAAAATTTGGTAAGAAGATGGCTTGAGACACTGGGAAGGACATATGATATTCTTTATTCCGGAAATCATCCCTTAAGAGGGTGAAAATGGGGATGAAAGTTTGTATAGGGAATCAACCTAGAGACGAACCGGAGGAAAGCAGAAATCAATAAAACAAAGTAATATAATCAATCATAAATTAATTTATTCCATTTTCACATTAAGCCTACGTTTATTATATATATACATAAGACGTTTAATTATATTAGAATAACATTTTCACATTTCAAGGCAGTTACGAAGAAATATTAGAAGCCTTGAGTCATCCTATCTTATTATCTATTTAATATTAAACTTAATTTTAGAGGCAGTGGAAAGCAGTCAAGCTTTATTACAAAATAAAATTTAAATTACTTTCTTACTTCCATAATGGTTTTAGTGCTTTAGTTTCTAATTAAATTTTAATATTTTTTTAAAATTCAATTTTGTTTTTTAAAGAAGTGTAATTAATGGCCAAGTGGCCATTAAAAATTATGCAAGCTTTTGCAATAAAAACTTTTTAAATATTCCTAAATATTGTGAAAAATAAAAAATAAAGTGTGCGTATGCGATTCACTCGCGGTAGAAATGAAACTTCTTTGCCAAATATCGCAATTAAATTAAAACAAATCAATAATTAAATAAGGCATATTAGAATCATATATTTATAGAATATCATATACGGAAAGAATATAACAATATATATTTATCAGGCAATAACAACGGTTACCATGGCAACATGGCAATGTATTCTATCTCATTCTTTCGCCGGCTTAATCTTATATAATTATGTGTTTGTCTCTTTTTAATGTCGAATTTTCGTTTCATCGAGTTTCAAATCACAACGATTCTAAAAAAGTTTCACTTCAAAAAATTGAGACTATTACAATGAACTTAAGGGGATTGTGAAGCTGTAATTTTTCATACAAAAAGCAATAACGTTTTCCCCCCCATTAACATAGTCTAATTTTCATAATTTTTGGAAATATTTTAGATACAATAAAAAACTAGGTCCGTACGTTTTTATTTTAAAGAAATATTGCATTTGATAGAAGTTATTAGCATCTAAATATCTGCATTTTTGACTTAAAAACTTCCTCGAGCATTTTTATTTTTTTTTAATTAAACGAAACTGAATTACTACAAACGTACAAACCTAGATTAAGGTGTACTGAATCTAATGAGACCAAAATTGCCTCATTTCGTAAATGTTTAGGGGGCTGAAAACGTTATCGCCCGAAGCAATATTTTAAACAGGAAATGTAGGTAATTGCCTCTAAGATTTGCAACTCTCTCTGTCGCACACAGGTTGGCAAAGCGAGCGATATGAAACAGATAGCATTTTTTAAAAAATCTACTCGCGCCGCGTATTAACACTTCACAATCCTCTAAAGCTAGACGAAATATTTTGGTGTAGATATTACAAAAACTCCACTATACAATAATATTTAAATAGATACTAAACTAAATAAATAAAGCAGGAGGATGGAGGCTATGTACTTGCCAAGCACGTGCGTAAATGGCACATGTATTAAACTTAATATTAATATTATAACTAACACGCTTCATACAAATATTTTGTAGAGTACTCGTATTATAACTAAGTTTTGAAATTGTCTAATTGTCTTAGATGCAGTTGTTGATATTACTAGCAAAATGACTTTTTAACTAACAGGTACACTGAGATTATTATTATAGAGGTATGTAGTTAGGATATTGTTTTAATTCATTAAAATCACTAGCAAACACAAACAAATCTATCCCACATAACCGGAACCGTACATTTTTTATAAAAGTAGGTAAGTAGGAATAACAAATAGCCTATGGATTATTCCAGATTATAATCTCTGTGCCAAATTTCACCCAGATCCGTTCTGCTGTTCTGGCGTGATTGAGTTACAAACATCCATCCAATTTTCACTTATACTCGTATAATATTAATGGAATTTAAAAAAGTCCCATGAAAATCAGTGTAACAGACATGAATAAAACATACACCTGAATTGAGTACTTTATACTATCACTCATTTAGAGCATTCCTTTTTTTTTGAAATTGGTCAAGAATATCAGTTTTCATGCGCGAATGAAGTCACTCAGTTTATGAATACCTAACTGTTTTGAACTAGTATTAATACGAGTACCAATACTTATAAAAATTTTACTACCACTGATTAAAGAATAGCAAATGATCTAAATGAAACTTTATGAGATTGACATTTAAATTAAATGTCAATGTTTAGTCCTTTAGTAATTCGTTCGTTCGAAATAGACTAAAAGTCGCAAGTGCTTATTTGAATAGTGAAACAAAATATCTATAATAGCTTTAAATACAAATACAAGTAGTTTGTAGAAAAGTATAACAGAGAAATCCAATATTTTGAAGAAGTTTTTTAAAACGTATTTAAATAAAATACACTTTAAATTCATTTTTTTTCCTTTTAGAATTTTTATTTCCAAACTTCTACTTCGAAACTTCTCTACTACAGTAAAACAGAGATTTTCGAAATTTTCACTAAACTACCTATAATTATGAAGAATCATTAAATAATTAATAATTTTTAGTTTACTTTACAGACTGTACTGTTAAAAGTAAATATTACACTAGTTTAAAGTTTGGTTACTACACATTTACTTTATTTGGTCCCAAAGCCGTACTACGCCAAAACTCCAGACCGAATCAACCATCTACATGTTGGCATCTATAACATACTCGTACATTGGCTCAAGCGGGCATCGAACCCTCAAAAAATCTTTAATACCATTTTTCATAAAGAAAAATGACCACATCAATTATCATATCTAATTATATGAGGCTCCTATATTACTATTTACATTTGAGCGCTCGCAACACAGTGCGTACTATGACACTTTCGGAAAAGTTTCTAGTCCATGATTTATCCTGAACCGTTAGTGTATGCGTCAGAAGCAACTCTTTGTCCTGCCCGTATGACACTTTGCACGGTCTGTGCTGCTCCCTGAAAAATTGATTAAAATAACACTTTATAACACTTAATTGCACTTTGAAATGGGACATTATATAAAATATATACAAAAAAGGGATTTGCAAAGACGGCCTTATCACGCACTAGCGACTCACCCTCGCTTCGCTCGGGTTCGTCCCTAGCTTGATTCCCCATACAAATTTTCATCTCCATTTTTACCCTCTTAAGAGATAATTTCCGGGATAATAAGTGTCCTATGTCCTTCCCAGAGTCTCAAACTATCTCCTTATCAAATTTCACGTAAATCGGTTCAGTAGATCCAGAGATTACACCCTACAACATCACAAACTCACAGACTCAGAAACTTTACCTCTTTATTATATTAGTATAGATTATAGTCTAAAAAATTATATATTAATTGTACTAGTATATTAGATAGTAGTACTATTTTCATTCTTTGCTCCCGAAAGATTGCTTACAAATCTACATTATGTGTGATTTTGTTCTTTATATTGTTTATTACTCTTTAAAATTAAAATAGAATGATATCTACACTACTATTATAAGAGGAAAGATTTGTTTTTTTGAATGTTTCTAACGAATAAAGTCAAAAACTACTAAATCTATTTAGATGAAATTTGGTAAGAGGATAGTTTGAGACCCCGGGAAGGACAGAATATTTTATATTCCGGAAATCATCCCTTAAGGGAGTGAAAATGGGGATGAAATTTTGTATGGGGAATCAACTTAGGGACGAACCCGAGCGAAACAAGGATGAGTCGCTAGTAAACAATACAGAGATCAATATGGGCAAAAGTGGAGCTATCTCTAGAAAAGATTTGTTCCAGCCAATTTTAGCTTTAAGCTTTATTGCGCTTTGCAGATTAAATCTAAACTAGATTGATTTTTATTTTACATAGATAGTTATATTCCTCCTAATTGAGGGATTTATATAGAGGGTACATAATTTATTTTCAAATTCAGGCTTTATAACAATTAAATCCTGTAATTGTTATAAACCCTGAATTTTAAATAATGTTTTACTTTTAATTTTGTTGGATTTACACAGAAATCATCTTTAATGAAAATTAATAAATGTATGTGTTAATAAATATGATAAACATCACAATTCCGATTAATATCTGGGTTAAAATTTAGTGCTTCATTGTATTATACAAGCGTTAAAGTTAGTAGTCAGATAACTTACAATAGGGCTCCAATAAACCTGAAAACTTTATAAATTTAGACAAGTTTATAAAATTCCAATCGTTCTTTTTATTAACAAAAACAAATTACATTAATTTAAGACATAAAATACACGTAGTAAAACCTCGTATTATCGCCTCTACCGGTGAGGGCTGGTACGTTTTCCGCCCAAAAGAATCGGCATTGCCATTCAGCGGGGGAATGCGACTAGCTATCTTGCCACCATTCCACGCGGATATGATATGTACAGGAAAAATTAAGTGTATATTTGTTTTTATATACATATAATTATGTAAGTGTGTAATTTCTTTTAGGAATACATATAATAAAATTTAAAACTTTCTTTTTAATTCTTTTAATTTATTACCTGAATCGCCGCGCCTAGGAACTGTGAAAAAGCTCTTGTGACGTTTATGGCCGCAGATACCAACTGTCCCCGACCCGGGCCTTGTTCTGATGTCACTACACTCGGGGGTTCCAAAGGAATCTGCGTGTAAAACAAACGTTAATAAAATACCATCAAATACTAGGAAAAATAATCACAAGTGTAAAAGCCAGAATAGTTAGTAAATGTGTGTATTACAATGTATGTACATAGATGATTAGCACAGTCCCATGCATAAAAAAATTGTGGATTAAAATAAAGAATACATTATTTATACATAATAATACGGTGAAATTACAAGGAATGGGGATTAGAGTGAGTGAGTAGAGTGCTATATATCTTTTAATTATTTACAAAAGATTTATTTACAAATTTTCACAAAAATTTCAACCCTACATAATAGTTAATTGATCAAAATTTATTTATTATTGGCCCTTTATCTATGTATATCTGTAGAACATGCATTATTCCGTGGTGATGGCACAGACTACTTAATTCATGTAACTTAACATTTTTAACATGATTACCACTTGGCAAAAGGGTGTAGAAAACATCGTGAGGATACCTAAGGCATAAACAACTGAGATAACCTAGTAAGTTTTCGAAAGTACACGTCAACCCGCACTTGGCCAACGTGATGGACCATAACTGGATCACTCTCGTATTGAATTTATATACATACATAATTAATACAAATGAAGTGTTACAATTTTTTTTTTCAATAAAACAAGAACGTATATGAATAACTAATTATAAAATACATATGTACATGTATTTTTATAATAATGTCGGATTTTATATATTGTAAGAATAAAAATAAATAGAAATAAGATGAATTTGAAATTTAAAACACATGCTTAAGTTAGAACGAAATTGTGAAAAAGCTTTCGAAATTTCCTAATATACTACAATTATTTCAGAAACAATTATTAATTTACTTACCAACATTCACAACAAATACACTGACACTCACTATATTATAACTATGTTATATTATACTAGTTCTGCCCGCGGTTCCGCCCGCGTATTTTACTTATATGTAAGTAGGTATATTTTCTCCGCTCCTAAGACCTTCCCCAAGAAATAGGTTATAAAGTATACAGAATTTCTCAAATCGGACTGATTAGGTCATTTGAAAATAAAAAAATCAGCTTTTTAAAGTTAGTATAGACATACACGAACATTTACAACAAATACTTTTCATTATTACCAAATGAAAAAAAATATTATTCACAAAATTACCAAACAATTCCCACAAACTTTACATTGTTAAAATAGTTAATAAACTATATATCAGATACAAGGTACAAATATTTACAGATAATATTATTGGACAGACATTTTGGAACGGAAATTAGAAAACAGTGGGATCTAAGAAACTATTTATACGCATACACAATAGTTATACATATGCATTTTTTTTAGTCACTGGTCATTATTTGTACAAAAATAGTTAAAAACGTGCATTATCGTGCAAGGTTTGTTTGTGGAACGTAAAAGGTGTGTTAGTAACAATGATACAATATGGCAATTTATAATTTTTTTATTGGCAACACCTAATATTTAATAGTATTTACAGAATATGATATGACGAAATAGAAAGCCATTTCATATAAAATTACTTTAAAAATTAAAGAAAATCTAAGCAAAATTATGCAAAATTTAAAAGCAGAAGAAGCGTTTTCTTTATAAAAAAATAAATACTTAAATGTCTTAAAGTTACTAAACATACGAGATGTGCCTTTCCTCCAACGTTTGTTATAAGATGTAAGATGTTAGCTCGTAACGAAATAAATGTACAAATAAATGGAAAGGACTAAAGGGAAGAATTCGTCGGAGTATCACATCTAACGCATGTCATAAATTTTCTACATATTTACACAATAATTCTTAATACCATTTTATTCTGTACAGTCGAATCAAAACAGACCTAAGAGTAAATTATAAATAAACTATTGATATGAATTTAGCCTAAATATGTATCCATCACCTCATCCCCAGTCACATAATCTAAGTAAAAGAGACGAGAAACCCACTCTGTTTGACGATGGCCTTTCATCAGCGTTACCAACGAAAGGCCCTGAGCCAAACCAGTTGACTCCAGAGCCTGTTGCTGCAGGTGGCGCATTTGAAGGTCTAGTTGATTCTGGTCGCCTATTTGGTCTTGGTTGACCAGGACCAGGGGCTGTCTCCCTCCACTGCTGCCATAGCCATGCGAGGCCATCCAATATTGGTCTTCGAGGAGCAGGCGGTTGTGTCGTAGTTGGTCTAGCTTTAGGCGTCACTACGACTTGGTTGAGTAAAGCCTACGAGGTTAATTTGTTATGTGTTAACTCTTGAATGTAATTATTTATGTAAAATTAAGTTTTTGGTAATGAATTAAATAATTGTAAAGGCAAAAAAATGAAAATATTAAATGTTAGCAAAAACGTAGATTGTTGATTTTAAGATTTTTAACATATTCAATTAAATTTGATTAGGTATGAAAAATTAGATATTATACAAAAAGCTTTAACTAACCGCCAGTCGAAGCTGCTCATCAATAGAACTTGCAGTTGTCGGCCCAAATCCTTGTTCTTTCAGTAAAGCAGCAAGTAAGGCATCATTGCTATTTCCATACTCTGTGCTTAATGAAATTGAGGATTTAGTCGCTTCAGATACCATACCAGCAGGCTGTGCTTGTTGCAATAATTTTTTTAGTGCTTCATCTGATGACTGTCCTTAAATTTTAAATAGAAATAAGTATTGTTCTAACACACGTTTTAACACATTTAATAACCAATTCTAAAACGTTATATTGGCATAATTTACCTGTAAATGCTATTTTCCCTCGTTGTGTGGTAGTTTCTTGCGCATCTTGAAGTTTAATTAAAGTTTGTAATAACTTTGCATCATCCTGTTCATTTTTTAAGTCATCTTTAACTGCAATTTTAGCTCCGTAAGGATTAACAGTAGTAGTGACTGCTGCGTTATTTAGAGATTTAATATCAGCTCCTGGTCTCTAAATTAATTAAATTCAAATTAATTATTTTAAGGCATGTTTAAAAATCAAAGGATAATGAAAATGTTTTTCATATAGTACATTAATTGAATGATGTAATTTAAGGGCTTACCACAGTATTTAATGTTGGAATATTAAATTTGGAAGGATCTTGTCCAGTAGCTTTTAGCAATGCCTGTAATAGTTTAGTGTCTTCTTCAAACTGCTTTATATCATCTTCTATCGAAGGTGTATTTAACGTAGAAGCGGCTGTAGTAGTACGTGTAGTAGTAGTTGGAGGTCTTGTAGTTGTTGGTCTAGTCGTAGTACTGGGTCTGCTTGTAGTAGAAGTGAGACGTGTACCACCTTGAATTTCATTCAAGCTTCTTTCTACAGCAAGTGCAATAACCCGATTGGCAAGTGCTGTTTCAGGGTCCTCTCCATTTGTTTTTGAATTCAAAACGGATTTCTGCAATTTTGATTTTTTTGAAGCTATATTTATTAATATTTCTTTATACGAGTATTTATAAAAAAAGAGAATGTTTCAATATTCCTTTTAATAGAATTTTATAGATTTTTTAAAATGCATACTAGCTACTAGATCTGCCAATGTAAGCTAGATAAATAAAATTTATACGAAAATGATCCCCGTCTATATACATATAGACGAAATCTGATTCAGAACGTGAATTTAAAACTATACCAAAGCTCAAAAGAGGGAAACTGTAAAACAAACAGACACAGAAAAATTTGTTGTAGATTTAGCTAACTTTACAGCTAATTATTTTTTTAGTTTCAAAAAAAAACTAAAAGTACTGCGACTTTTCCCTGGTAATTTTAAGGTATTTAGTACCATCACCACTTAAAATTAACTTAAATTATTAACATTTAATCAACCGACTGAAATAAAAAGTAGATAAGATTTTTTTAATATAAATTAACTTAAAGATAAAAAACAAAACATTTGTTAAGCTATTCGGGGGTGACAGTTCGACGAACAGAATTAAAAAAAATTAATGTGATCTTCAACTTCCAAAAATGTTGTTTATAAAATTTATAAGATACTAGCGACTCATACTCGCTCCGCTCGGGTTCGTCCCTACTTGCGTTTTAATGTTTAGTATAGATTTCTCAGACATGAGATATTTTCCCGCAGTAAAAAGTATCCTATATGTTGACCCGGATAACCAGCTATCATCATACCAAATTTCATCAAAATCAGTCCAGTTGTTTTTTTCGTGATGCAGTCACAGACAGACAGACAAAAATTCTAAAAACTATAGATTCTGCCCCTGTATCAATAATAATATCTATTTCAATAAGATTTTCCAAAAAACATTTAATGTACAGATTCGGCTTAGTTAGTATTTTATTATACGTATAGATTAAACTTCATGAAATTATTATTCATCGTTTAATTTGAAGTAAACGTTATTTAAATGTAAAAAATACAAAATATTTTAAACATACCAGGTTTTTCAAAAATAATAAGTCTTCTTCATCCGAGAAAGTTGATGTACTAGGCATTTCGGTTGTTACTTGAAATCGAGCAGCCTTGGAGCGCCGGGTTGTTGTGGCTGATGAATCTAAGTTTTGTGTAGTTGTTAATCCTTCAGTGAAAGGCCGGAATGTAGTTGATATTCTAACATCTTCTGTGCTCGATTGTTCAGGCTGTAAAGTAGACACAGTGACAGGCCCTGGTGTAAAACCATTAAATACAGGAGATGGACGCGTCGTAAATGCTGGACGAAGACTAGCGGGCGTGGTAGGAATTGACTCTATTGATGTAGTTAAGGGATTTGAGGCTACTCTAATATTTGACGTGAGTCCAGATATGATTGGTAAACCAGCATTTTGATTTCCAGTAGCTTGTAATAATGCTTGCAATAGCTTTGTATCTTCTTGTAGTTTTCTCAGATCGTCGTTTATAGACAGTGTGGTTGTTCTGATAGTTGTTGATGTAGTTGTGGTTGGAGCAAGAGTTGTCGTCGTAGTAGTAGTGGTAGTTGTGGTAGTTTGAGGAGTAGTAGTAGGCGCAGTAGTAGTGGGCGCAGCAGTAGTGGGTGCAGTAGTAGTGGACGCAGTAGTAGTGGGCGCAGTAGTAGTTGTTGTCGGCCTGGTTGTAATAGGAGCAGTAGTAGTGACTGCTCGTATAGCATCTAAATTTGGTAAATTAAGTTCAGCTGGATTACGTCCTGTAGCAATTAAAAGTGCTTTTAACAGCTTTGTGTCTTCTTCAAATTGTCGAATATCATCTTCGATTGACCGCATTGTTGTAGTTTGTTGCCTATTTCTATTATTACCCAAATCCAGGGCACCTCCAGCTAAAATTGCTTGTAGTAGTTTAGCATTATCATTTCGTTGATTGTTTGGTACTAAATTTGCATTATTAAAGCCATTTAAATTTTTAGGATTACGTCCAATTTCTTGTAGCAACGACTGGAGTAATTCAGCGTCTTTTTGATTAGACGCCGCAGTTTCTAAAATATTATTGGATGTTGAAGTTTGAATAGTAGCTGGGGCGAATGTTGTTATAGTAGTTGTAGTCGTTGGTGTTACAGTTGTAGTCGTTGGTGTTGCCGTTGTAGTCGTTGGAACTGCAGTTGTAGATGTTGATGCTGCGGTTGTAGTAGTAATTGTTGTCGTTGGAACTGCGGTCGTAGTAAAACCTGCTGCTAATTCTGGAGAATTTGTTGTAGAGGTAGCTTGAGGAACCGCTATAGGTGTCGAGGTTGTTTCAGTTGTTGTAGGTGGTAAAGTGATTGTCATAGTGGTAGACGGTAGAGAACTTTGTGAGTTTACAGTAATAGTTTCTGTACTTATATCATTCATTAAAATAGGTAATTCTGATGGTAAATTGGTTGCTTCAGAAGACATTTCTGTAGGTAATTGTGTACTAGGTTCAAATTCAGTTGTAGATGTTTGTGTTTCCTTTATTGCTGAAGACTTGGGTATTTTTGTAGAAGCTAGCTTCAAAACATTAGATTCGTCTGGTGGTACTGTTACTTCATCTATGGGTATAAATTTAAATACTGCATTTCCGTTTCCATCGTCAGGCTTTTCCGTGCGAATTTGTTTTGTCTGTAATTGAGATAAAGATTTTAAAGATTCCTTCTCTAAAATTCTTAAAAAAGGAACTTTTAATATTTTTATTGAGTAACCCTCACCACTTACCTTTAATTCTCAATAAAAATTACTGCTTTAAACATTTGTCATGCACTATTTATAATTTATTAAGTTCATTAATTATTTAAAACGTTGTTACTATTAGATTAGTTTGATTTATAGCTGATTAAAATGTAAAATGTAAATGTAAGTGTAAGAATGTAATGCCAGGATTTAATGATTATACCTCCGGATCGATATCCAGTGTTAATATTCTTGGTTCGCTAGTAGAACTTGTCATTGAGGATATGACCATCTCCTCTTTAGTAGCCGAAGATATGCTATTAAGCAGAATTTCGTCAACGGAAGGTAGCATTGTAGTTGTGCGTAAACTCAAAACATGCGAGGCAGTGCTTTTTTCAGCAGGCGACTTATTTGTGGAGGTAATTATATCGAATAAACTGCTATCTTTTACATTAAGTGCCGATGAGGAAATCTGCAATTATGAAATAGACAGTTAAGCTTTGCAATGTTATTTTGGGATGTGATTAAGGTGCAGAAGGCATGCAAAGCTTACCTTGGTGCCATCACCTTCCCTTAATACATAATGTACTACATACTATGCGATGAAAAAGCCCCAAGCATAGCTTTTAAGCTAAACAACATAAAATTAATACCGTAATTTGTAGGTTATTTACAGTGTCGGTGGTTAATTGGTTTTCCGTTCCGTTATTTGAGGTGTCTGTGGATATCACAGTATTAGTGGATACTCGGATAGGGTTAGACTGCGGTCTGACAATGGCCGGAATGTTATGGATGGGGCTATATGGATTTCTTAAGCTCCATGGACTAATTGGTAGTATGTCAATTTTTTGCATGATTCGTGGTACTCTAGTTCCATTAGGAAATTTTCGTATTACTGTGTTATTTGGTAGTACGCCGTAAATGATGTATGGACTTGATTCTGTTAATGTTTCCAGTACGTCATCGTTAGGATCTTTACGTACCACTGTGTTGTTAGGCAGTATCCCGAATATAACATAATCTTTTTTCGGAATAGTCGATGGAGTGATGACGTTGATTTGATCGTTAAATTTATTTACATTATTAGATAATGTTTCACTTGTAGGTGCAAGCGTAGTATCAGTACCTGTTGTGGTAGTTGTTTCTACAATGTTTTCAGCTGTACCCATTTCTGTCACTGATTCAGTATTAGAAGTGGTAGCCATAATACTACCTAACGTCGTAGACTGAATAATAGCTGCATTTGAATCGGTTGTTTCTACAATATCAAGGCTTGATGTTCCTAATCTTGTTTCAACAGCTATTGTTTCAACCATTGCTGTTGAAGTAGGAGCATCAGTTACATCAGTTACATCATCAGTTGTATCAATAATAGATTGGGAAGCTGGCGTTTCAGTGCTTATCTCAATAGTAGAAACAGTATTTAATGGCATGGAAGTCGTCGTCAATATAACTTCAGACACAGTTTGAGTCGATGTAAATGCTTTTTCAGTTGTAATAAGATCTACTGTAGTTTGAGAGGAGGTAGAAGGAACTGCGGGGGGAGTCGTCATTTCAGTACTAGTCATAGGAGTAGTTGTCAGTCTGTTTTCATTATTAATGTCAGGTATAATAGTTGTTGTTGTCATATCCATTGTGCTTACAATTTCACTTAGACGACTAGAAAGAGATACGTTGTTTTGATTTGTGTCATTAACTAATTCTGTTAAAGGAGCATTTGAAATTTCGTCATTGTGATTTCTTATTATATCTTCAATCATTTTTAAAACTCGAGCTTTTTTTGACAGTATCCATAACTGTAAACGCGATAGTTGACTCGGGTCCTGTATATTGTCAATATTTTCTATTTCTTTTACCTGTAATGATTTCGTCGGAACAACAGGCGATATTTCAGCTAAGCTTATTTTGTCTGTATTGCTAAGGTCATTCAATTCAAAATTAGATAGGAATGGGACTGGAACAGGATTATTAGTAGCAGTATTCATATTTAATTGTGTACGAGAATCGCTATTTATTATAATCATATCTGCCCCTGGAGACCTTAAATTAAATTCTATATTCGGTGTAGCGGCAGTAGATGATGTGCTAATTGAGGTGCTTAAATTAATAGAATTTGATTCTGTAGGTGAAATTTGCATTTCAGTATTAATTTCTATAGATGATGTAGCTTGAGGTCCAGGTGCAGGTGTGATTGTGCTATCTGAAGTCTCAAGTGCAAACGTGCTATTTACAGTGGGAGTTGTAACAGTTGTGGGAATTGAGGCATCAATATTTCGTTTTATACTATTTACAATATTTGTGTCATCTACATTTTGGAGGATATTTTCAGCTAAAGGATTAAACTCATCTTCGCTATTTATATCAATATTTGCAGTATCTTTAATATCCTCCAAACTGTAAGGAGTCGTATTAGGAAGAGATTCAAGGTCATCTTGCTTGGACAGTGATCTATTTAACTTGGGAATCAAAGTATTTAATAATTTCACCATATCTACCGAAAGCCTAGCTCTACTATCCTCGTCCATATTTTTGATAATATTTTTTATATTATTTGATAACATGCTAGTTAGCTCAGAAGAAACTATTTTATTATTAGATAGTATAAGATCAGATACTGTGTTATATACCATAGTAGAGGTTTCAGTCGTTGGTTGAATCGTAGTAGTCACAGAAGTCGTTTTGTCAGTAGTTCGTTCGGTATCTGCGTATAACACTTTTATGGCAAATGGTCTCCTTGCGGATAGAGGTGTTGTAGGTGGGGAAGTAGGAGGTGGGAATGTTTGGGGTGTATTCACAGAAGAAGTTGATCCAGCTTCAATATTTTGTGATGGTGTAATTGTTCCCTCAACCGACATTCGGTTAAACACATTTGGTGTAGACTGTTCAGTGGTTTGTACAGTTTTAGCAATGGTGGTTATAACGTCCGTTGACATAAATGTGTCTTGACTTGTTAAGTCTTTTACATTATTTACATTAATATTGTTACTCACGCCGTCAAGTGTTTGCTTTACATCATTATTAGTGTTTTGAAATTGTAATACTTCTGTTGTTGAGGAAATACGTGGCTTAGGTGTAGACGTAAGTATTTCAGCTAAAGCATCAAATATTGATACTGTAACTGAAGGTGAATGTTGTGATGCCTCAACATTCATAACTTGTAATGATTTGGCCAGGCTCTCGGAAAGTCTGAGGTCAGCTGAAGTTAGTGGGCTTCGTGATTTAGTGAAAGATATTGCATTCATGCCTGGCCCTAACTGTATTTCTTCTCCCACTACCTGAAATAAGAAGTGATCTCACCCATAATTATAGAGATAAAAGTGAGAGATAAAGTTACAACAGGATTCGAACGTGAGATAGTTTTAGAAATACCCAGAAAATTGTGCGTAGACCAAAGCCTCTTTATTACTTTTGGAATTTGTAAAATAAATGAAAAGAATTTCTAAAAAAAGAACATACTACCATAAAAGTGAGCATTGAAACAATTTTTAACATAATCAAGGTTTAATAATTTATATAAAAAATTAAGTACAATGCATTTAGGCATTATATTATTTTAAAATATATAGTGCTATACATAATTTGTATATGCTCAGTCAACCCCTTGCATTACTTATTGTTTAATACTATAATTGTTACTTACACTTGAAATAAATTATTATGATTAATGATTTATTGACAGTCAGTATTTGTTCATATTTTTAAGTTAAATGCAATTCTAAAATACTGTGTAAGTAATAAAATTCCTTAACGATAAAATTAATGATAAAGTATATAGATTTAATATTAAACTACGTAAATGAAATGAGAGCATGATAGTGAAGACATTTTTAATCTAAATAATGTCAATAACCGGTTCTAAGGCTGTTTCGTGCATGCATGTTGGCGATGTAGTATTTTGTCTTGACATCTGTTCTGTGGTAACATCAGAAAAATCTTCATCTTCGAACCAGTTTGGCTCTTCTACAGACTTTGATAAAAGATGATCAGTCACGAAGAATTTCAGCCACGCCTTTTGTAATGAAAATATTAATTAAAATGTTGATGAAAAGCAGTGAAATGAGTTCATGACAATGAAATATTTTTGTTAGATACATAATATATTCATAGATGTTGATTATTTAGTTATAATAAATAATTATATAATAGTAATAAAATGTAATATACAAAAATATGATATGGTATGAATTTTAGATTATAATGACATAAAGTATTATGTGAAATGAAATGAGATATATAATAAATACGAATACCAATTTCATAAAGGGGCTTTGTATTTTTTGTGTTTTTGTTAATGTCAAATAATATACTATTATACGTATTCTTAAAATATTTATGGCCTAAATCTGAAGAAAATCGTTAGTGTTTGTAATATTTCAAACTATAATCTGTTGAGTTTTAATTAAGACTATTATTATATTGTGTTATTTATGTAAGTACTTACAGTTGTTGGTGTGATTGTGGGTACAGTGGGTTTATAAAAGGGTTTGTCAAAGTATGATGCTCTGTATTTAGAACTAAATTTATTTTTGGCTTTGTCTGGTTCACCTATTATCTGTAAAACGATTATTTTACTATGTTTAATCTAAGTCTATAATTTTAAGTATCATTAAATTTTTGACTATTATTATTATACATATAATTACACTAGTAAGTAAGCAAACTTTATCTTAAATACTTACGCCATTTGATGAGGGCTCCGTTGTCTTTGAAAATGTATCACTATATTTTCTCAAGCTTCTCGCAGTAGGTTTAGGCGTGACAATTGAAATTTCTTCTCTACGTTTTGAAGGTTTTCGTCCATTTTTTCTTGTTTGAATATTTCTTATAGGAGGAGTAACAGTTATTATTTCTCTATTTTGCAATGAAATGTCTTTGTTAGTATCTTTGTAAGTTGCATGATATTTTTGTGTTGTATTTATGATATTATTCATGGGTTTAGTTCCATTTTCGTCAGCTTTACTAATTATTTCATTAGCCGTACTATTTTCTAAGGATTCTTTACTATTAACTGTGATGATAAAATTTTGATTTTCATTTTTATGTTCATTGTCTTTATCATTCTTCTCATCAATTTTTGCGGCACTGTTCGAGTTTGTATAAATTAGAGATATCTCAGCGGTGTTTTCTTCTTTTTTTTCAGCTATTTTTATTTCTTCTGTGGTGGCTTGAATACTTGCATCAGTTGTTACATTTTTACTTTCTGTTTTGTTTTTTAGCCTAGAGTAATAAGAAGTCCTAGGTAGTATTTGTTTGGGCTTAAAGGATGGGCTCTTATCACTTCTATCTATTTCTATGATTTTAGGAACTTCTGAGCTTACGTTAACGTTTTTTGAAAAATTTCTTCTTGAATATAGAGACGAGCGCAAAACAGGTTTTTTAAATAAATTATTATTACTTTCTAGACGTTTACTTTTTAACGAGTTATCTACTTCGGGCGTCTCTGTTGTAACTATTTTCTGTTTCCTACTATATTTATAAGGTCTTTGAGCAACTGATCTAAAAGAAGTTGTAGAAATCGTTGAAGAAGAAATAGAGCTGGGTTTTTTACTTCTTGGCACATACGATCCTCGTAGACGATATTCTACAGGTTTAGGTTTGGGTTGTGTAGGAGGTAGTGTAGTTTCCTCTTGTAGAGTATCATTACTATTAGTTTCATTTTTATTTTCTTCTAATTTTATTTTACTGCGAAGCTGAAATTTAGTTTTATAATATACATTAATTTATCAATAACTGAATTGACACAAGTAATTTGACGTTCATTATTTGTAAATGAATGAACTTTGTAAGTACGCTTGTGATAGTCAAAAGTTTATTAAATACCGTGGGTAAGTTTTATGTAAAAAATAGATAGTAACTAAAGCAATGCAATGTAAAAGTGAAATATTATAAATAAAACTATCTTTTCGGATTATTTCGCGGATTTATTTTGATTTTTGGTTCCCGACGTTTCGATTGCTTTACAGCAATCATGATCACTGGAGAGACTAAGGTGTTAAACATCTCAAAGGCGTTATATATTTGTTACAGACAGTGCCTACCCACTATTTTACAAAAATGATTTCAAAAAATTCAAAAATGGCACCAAAGTACCTTACAATATTTGTTGATTTTAATTCTAAACATTTAAAAAATTTTAAAACTTTAATAAGTATTATAATTAAATATAGCAATATTATTTACTTAATTTTAACTATTATTGTTATAAAACTTACAATTTTTTTTAAAAACTTTATTAATTACTAATATTATTTAGTGTTGCTATTATTATATTATCTATAACCATAAAGAATAATAAAAAAATTTAAAAATATTAATTATTTATTTAAGCAATATTATTGTTTTATATGTAATTTAAAAGAAGTTAATTATTAATTTAGATTACTATTATTTAAAGTTAAAATATTAAGCAACACTATTGCTACCTTACCTTTTTACTGTTGCTTAATATTTTATAATATTTTTAAATTTTTTTAATATTCTTTATGGTTATAGATAATATAATAATAGCAACACTAAATAATATTAGTAATTAATAAAGTTTTTTAAAAAAAATGTAATATTTATAACAATAATAGTTAAAATTAAGTAAATAATATTGCTATATTTAATTATGATACTTATTAAAGTTTTAAAATTTTTAAAATGTTTAGAATTAAAATTAACAAATATTGTAAGGTACTTTGGTGCCATTTTTGAATTTTTTGAAATCATTTTTGTAAAATAGTGGGTAGACACTGTCTGTAACAAATATATAACGCCTTTGAGATTTTTAACACCTTAGTCTCTCCCGTGACCATGATTGCTGTAAAGCAATCGAAACGTCGGGAACCAAAAATCAAAATAAATCCGCGAAATAATCCGAAAAGATAATTTTATTTAAAATGTCAAATATTCGCGTAAATCTAAGAAAGTATTAAGTGAAATATTATTTTTCATTCGAAACTAAAGTAATGGGTTAATTTAATATTACCAGAGATTGCTTTTCTGTATCAGGAGCCGTGAGGATAGATTGTGGTGATGTTTTGTAAGTATTAAAGACTTTTTGTGATGCTTTCACTGACAAACTCTCGCTGGTTGGAGAGCTCGCTTGTGTCTGAAATTTTTTGTTATGTTTTAAATATTTTTGCTTACAAATCAGTTAATTGTGAGAAATGAACCAATTATACGTGATGTAAGTTTCAGTATGATTTATATTTGTTAGTACGTGGGCAATGTTAGTTTATATGAAACAAATTGGATTTTTGTTAAAGTGCATATTTATTTGTCACTCGAACATGATACAAAATGGTATTAATATGAGTGATATTTATGATTAAATGCTATATGATTCAGCCTATTCTACTCACCGATGCATTTTTAGCTTGAATTAATGCTTTAAAAGTTTCAGGATAGTTATCGTCTTCCCGAATTTCTTCTGATACCTTAGCTGTGGCTATAGGTGTTATTACTTTCCTTCTGGAAATTGGTCTCTTTACAACCTTCGTTGTTTTTATAGTGCTTGTTTTAGAAACTCTTTCAGTCGTTTGTCTAATTACTTTTTCCGTGGTTGGTCGAGAAAACGACTTTAATCCTGTTTGACTAGTAATATTTTCTTTTATGTGACTAGATTTCACTTCGTTCAAAGGCGCTAATCCTTCACCAGTCAAATTGGAATCAATTTCCGATTGTCTAGTTTTGTATCTTAATTTTCTTGAGTTTCTAAGGTCACTTGATCTTGCCGTTGTTGGTTCTTTAAGAGACGTCGTTACTGTATTAGCCGTTCCTGAAACTTCTAAATCTAGTGCCCGTAAATTTGTTCGAGTGTTAATGCGATTGCGAGCTCGAGGAGTAGTAGCTTCCATTATACGAGCTGTTGAACTTCGTCTTTTAAATTGACTATTGGGATCGTTTACTTCTTTTGGCGAGGTTCTGGCTATGTCATTAAAAGCGGAATCGATATATTCACTTTTAGTTAAAGATGTAGGTGTAGTAGTAGATAAAGGAGCTTGCGTTGATTGAGATGTAACAGGTCTGGTAACTTGTCGAGATCGATTTCTTGATTGAATGTCCCTGTTCACTGTAGTATCAAAACTTTCTTCGCTAATAGTAGCTCTGCTACGCGTTCTTGTGTTTTGTCTTCGCAAATCGAATCGCTCGTTTCGTACAGTTTGGAGTTGAGATGTTTCTGTAGTTGAAGATGTGACATCATGTCTACTTCTGCTTTTCGTTCTTGAAATGTCACGTGGAGGAATTTCCTCTCGTCTCCTGGTGACTCTTGATCTATATACGGGTGGTGCATCTTCTGATTTATCTAAGGTGGTAGAATTTCTATCAGAGTTTGGAAACCGTCTGCTGACTCGTGATGCGCCTTCTACCTGTAAAACAAAAAAGTTGCATATATTATACAATAAGTTTAATAGTATTATATTAGAACCAGAAATAAAATATTTCTCCTCTTTTAAAAAATAAATTAATGAAAATAATAAAATTGTAAAGAATTTTTCTGTAAACTTATTATTTACTATGCAATAATGGTTTTATTGAAATTAAAAAAGTATAACAATAACAGAATGCACATTAAATTTACAACAATGCGTGCTTATGAAATCTATAACTGCATCTGGAAAGGCAACGAAGACATACAATGAAAAGTGCATTATGTTAAACAATGCTAGGAAGGGTTGTTTGAGTAAGAGATTCTTCTTGCACCGCTCAAATGTACCTAAAATGTGAATCTAATACATAAAAAACTAGTTAATACTTTCTTAGATTTACGCGAATATTTGACATTTTAAATAAAACTATCTTTTCGGATTTTTTCACGAATTTATTTTGATTTTTGGTTCCCGATGTTTCGAATGCTTTACAGCAATCATGGTCACGGGATAGACTAAGGTTGAAGATGTCTCAAAAGCATTATATAGTTGTTACAAACAGTCTACCCACAAATTAACAAAAATGAATTCAAGCGTGTGTGGATTTACGCCAGCTTAGTGGACTGTAGCCTGATACTCCTCCTATTGAAGGAAGGCCCGTGCCCAGCAATGGGACGTTAAAAAGACGTTAAAAATACATTTGAAAAAATTACATATTATTTGTAAAAGATTTTTTACAAATTTATCTCATGTGTGGTACAAACGTAAGTAGATAACGTTTGCTTATATTATGCCTGGGTAGCTTTTAGAGGAAGCCATAGAGTGTAAAAAATAGTTTCATCACCTTGATGACTTTAAATAATTTGAAACTATACGAGTAATATACATATTATGTACCCTAAAAGGGTAAATCAATGAAAATGTTGCGCCCAAGTCCTTGTTTAGTATTACGTATATAAATATCGAAGTATGTACATATTTTTTGCTGTCAGTTTTTTGTTTGTCTTTACTTTTTGTAGTTATAATATATTATATAGAAAATATTATTAGAAAATAAACTTGATTGATTGACATTAAGCTAAGGTATAAAAGTAATTCTTTAAAAAAGAAAAAAATCGTCCACATGCATCCCCTTAAAAAATGGTTAAATTACACCGTTATAATACTAAAATTGCTATTCATGTGTACCAATTTCATACATGAAGGCACTTTGCAGGAATCATTGTACCGAATCAATAGTTTCAACAGCGCGAAAAAATGTGGAGGGCCACGAAGTAAGCAGTATATTTACATACTTTTATATATATTTTTGTTCGCTGACAGAAATTATGTAGTTCCTTACTGATAAAGCACCAGAAATTATTTTATGCATATACATAGTTTAGACTTAAGTGGCATAGTTTACTTTAAGCCTATTTTATTACACGCGTCGAATTCTATGGTAAACAATTATTATAGATTAATTAAATATATTAGGGCATTTGTCGTTGAATTCATACATTTCATTAAACAATTTTCTAAGCTTCATCGTTATGACACAGTATTATATAAGTCGCGTTAATATCACAATTTTAACTTATTGGATAATATGATAATATATTACTTAGCACATCTACTCATCTAGGTAACAACGCGGAACGTGGAAAAAAAACATATTTTACTTTCACTATAGAGAAACCAATAAAAGTTAAATAACCTCTATTTATTAAATCTATACTAATATTATAAAGCTGAGGAGTTTATTTGTTTGTTTGTTTGTTGAACGCGCTAATCTCAGGAACTACTTATCCGATTTGAAAAATTCTTTTTGCATTAGATAGCCCGTTAACTGAGGAAGACTATAGGCTATCATCCCGGAAAAATGTACGGTTCCTGTGGGATACATTTGTTTTTGTCTAGGGACGAACCCGAAGCGAAGCGAGGGTGAGTCGCTAGTTATACCATAAATTTAAAATCTTTTAAAATTAAATGCGTATTTCTAATGGCCCCAAGTGCATAATAGCCTTGGTAATTTTAGAACTAACAGGTAAATAATGTTTATATCAAATAACACATAATTATTTTCAATTTGTGGGTCTACTGCAATGAGTGTAATGATTGTCTGTGTAATTAGTAGTATGCTAATCCACTCAGTGGTCTAACGATGGCGTCTAGACAGGGCGATCGTGCGCGGAGTGCGAGGTGAGACGCGAATGACAACATACCAACTGTCATATTTTTGTATGACAAATTCAAATTCAAAATATGAATACTAGTAAAAAATAAATAAAAGGTTTTTAATCTATACATATAATAAAATTGTAACTTAGCCGAATCTATACATTAAATATTTTTTGGAAAATCTTATTGAAACAGACATTATTATCGATACAGAGGCCGAATCTATAGTTTTTAGAATTTTTGTCTGTCTGTCTATTTGTCTGTGTGTTACCGCATCACGAAAAAACCACTGGAGGGATTTTGATGAAATTTGGTATGATAATAGCTGGTTATCTGGGTCAACATATAGGATACTTTTTACTGGGCGAAAATATCTCATCTCTGAGAAATCTATACTAAACTTTAAAACGTAAAAAGGGACGAACCCGAGCGGAGCGAGAGTGAGTCGCTAGTATAAAATATTATCCAGTATTTCTTCTCAGTTCCGTTTCACTAAGGGTCAAGCAAAAAGTGAATGTAAAACTTATCCCGTTCAAAATCAAAGGTCGCAATATATGACAGCTCATTATATACTAATCTAGAGCACCTGAGCTCTAACTTAAGATCTAAGCACACTCGGGCCATATCATGCATATATATGTTTATAATACAAACATAAGCCAGTGTATTTGTTCAAAACAGTATGAGTTATTACAGTAATGTATATGCTTTAATAGTATTAAGCTTAATAATTTATTTTACTATGTACGTACTATTGTATGTACAGTGTACTATTTAAATTATTTATTACAAAATAGAAGTTCTCAACGATACATTATTTACTTATTTATTAGGTTTATTTCTAATCACTTACAATAACACACACAAATTATAAAACTAGAACTAAGAACTAGGAACTAAATGTTGTGATTACTTACAAATAAACACAGCATGCGCAGGAATATAGTTTTTAAAATATTATACAAAATATATTTTAGAAGTAAACAGTTTTTTTTAGTTAATCAATGAGTAGGTACACAGTTACATTTATTTAACAATTATAAAATTATATATGGCTACCAATGTTGGTGCAAATGGTCTTGGGGAATTTGGCTACGGAATCAGCAAATATGTCGATCCATCCATCTATAATAATTTAGAATTTTACATAGATTAGATAATGACATATTAGATAATGTCATTAATTTTATAATTTAGGTACTCTTAAAATTTCACTTCCTTTCATTAATTTAATACTAATTATTGAAATACTAGCGCCTTACCCTTACTTCGTTCAAACGCGTCCTTAGTTACCTAACAGTATGAATTACTCCACATCATAGTCTATCTGTATACTAAATTTCATCCAAATCCATCCAGCCATTTTAGCGTAAGAGTAACAAACACACAAACTTTCGACTTGATAATGGTATTTATATTACAGTAATATATGTTTCATTAGTAACAAAATAAATTACATGTAACAATTTTCAATAGGTCTCGAGGTAAATATCTGCATAACCTAGTTATATTAATAGGGAAATTTTAATATTTATGTCTTAATACTTGTCTTTCAATAACCCAGTATCAAACACATTCTAAACGACCTAACAGTAATCTTACATTGCGTTACGTAAACTCTAGTATATATCCAACATCAATACAACTTGCCTTTCAATATATAATGATTTAAAAAAAATCTATAACTTTTTAATACATCTAAAAATAACAATGAACTTATAAGTTTAATAAAGATATTAGCGATAAAAGCTTTAAAGGTATTTTTAGGTTAATTGCCAATTTTTAATGTTCACATTTTTTATTATTCATATTTTGATAAAAGTTATTCATTTAACTGTTTTTTTTAACTGCAATAGGTTACATGCTTTAGATAAGCATGTAACCTATCACAGTTAAAATAAACATGTGCCTATCACATATTCAACGTTTAAAACATGATCCATGATCAAGAAAACTAAAATTTTAATTTTATACAAAAATCTACCAATATGCTTTAAATTATTTTAATTAATTAATATTATTTTAATACCTTGAAAAATTATATTTCATTCATAATGACTAATGAATATACTAATATTTATATTGATTAACATTATAAAGTGTTTAATTCGCTTTATTCTATTTATATTTAACAATTGAACGCTTTAAATAAATTGGTTATATATAATTGGCATAACAACCTGTTTGGTTACTTATAGTCAAAGTTATATTAATAATAAAACACTTATTGTTTAATTGGAACACACTTTTTGTACAGACGGCTACAATAATTTGTAACATTTCAATGAGTTAAGTAGGAAAAACAACTAAAATATCACTTCTACTTAGTTTTTTAACTAAAATAGATATAACATGAATATTTTGTATAATCTATATATATAAAAAAGGCAAAAGTGATTGACTGATGTATCAACGCACAACCCAAACCCTTAAGGCTAGAAAATTGAAATTTCGCATACGCATTTCTTATATGACGTAGGCATCCACTAAGGAAGGATTTTTTAAAATTCAATGCCCAAGGGGGTGAAATAGGGAATAAAAATTTGTATGAAACTTTTTATTCCTTGGGCATATTTGCATAAAATTTCGTATTTTTCCTAGTTTGATCACGAGCGAAGCCGCGGGTTCTGCTAGTAATTCAATAAATGTATAATGAATTAGGGTCTAAAAACTTGATTATTTACATTGACTATATTATTTACTATTTGTAGCTGACTGTACACTGTACAGTGTATTGGGCTAGCCTGCTCCACGATTATTAGTCACGATATCAAATATCTTTAACGACCGTGAAAACTGAATATTGTCCTCATTGTTTAAATTTATTAATGTTTAATACATTAAACACTAATGTTAGTATAATAGGTTAATATGATAAAATATTTTATAAATAAAAGCCCTTATAGATAATAAAAGCTAACTAACTATCACATATACATTAATGCTATATTGACAGTGGCAAAATAATTACAAAATCATTGTTTGTAGAATCGCTTTAGCAATACCGTATAACTTTAGGACTGATGTATAAATACGAGTTTTGGTTCGGGAACAATCCAAAATGATGTTGATTTTATTAAAAAACTAGCGACTCATCCTCGCTCCGCTTGGGTCCGTCCCTAGTTATGTTTTTAATTTTAACTCAGAGATGAGATATTTTCCTACTGTAAAAAGTATCCTATATGTTAACCCGGATAACCAGCTATCATCACACCAAATTTCATCAAAATCAGTCCAGTTGTTTTTTTCGTGATGCAGTCACAGACAGATGTCTGTCTATCTGATAGACAAAAATTCTAATAACTATAGATTCGGCCTCTGTATCGATAATAATATTTATTTCAATAAGATTTTCAAAAAAATATTTAAAGTACAAATTCGACTTAGTTAGAATTTTATTTTATGTAAGTGTAGATGTATAGATTCTTAGTAATAGGTACTTAAAAGTTAGCAAAGACAAAACTCCGTGCTAGAGAGAGTACGTGAAGTCTCTATCTAATTTCTTTTTGGTCATGTTGATGATATAAAGAGGTAAAATTTAAAATAAAAAAATCATTAATAGGGATCAATGAGTACCATACACCGTTTTAGTGTACATCGCGAGCAGATCTGTAGGCAAAAACTAGTATCCCATATAAAAGGGTATTTATATATTAACTAAATAGAAAGTACCATTCAATATAGTCCTTCATAACGGATTTTTTATGTGGAAAGGGTAAAATGAATCATAACATCGATTAGTTGTGACATATTGAGAAATACTAATGTATTAAACAAATAAATATTACTCGGGTGTCTTTTAATATTAATTAATTCATGCAATAATTGCCCAGCCCTATGCAATAATACAAGTTTCAATTTTTATTTCGTATCATATTGTTATCTAACTTATTTTTATCCTTGAGATTATCCGTTTAAAGACACGTTTACACAAGAAATTTTCGCCTCGAGGATACGAATATCGAAATATAATAAGTTGGGGAATGTAAAGTGTATTGTATAATTTAGTTGATATAGTACAGTTTACATATTGAATGTTATATATACTTTCGAATTACTCGCCTATATATCTGTGTAAATAAACTTTAAGCCCAAATGAAATTTAGAAAACGAGCTTAAAGCGCCGTTAAAGTGAAATGCAAATGGAAAAGCTTATTTCATGGTATAATGCATAGTCTACTTTTAATCGCCACCATGGGAACAGAGCAGCATACAAAACTAGTTAAAAATAATTATAAAATTATGTAAATACATTAAAAAGAGATTGACATCAAATATCTTGAAACAATGCTCATTAGTATAAAGATTTCTCTTAGACTCATAGTAACGCAATACTTAGTAAATATACGGTAGTACTTTAGTACATTTATGTGCCTACATTTAAAATCTAAGCCGCAAATTACCAACATTGGCCATGTAATAAATGCGAAACATTTAAACGTATCATCTTATACGTTTTCACAGCAGTCACACGTTTATGAAATTGGTATCATCACTACGGTTAATAAAGAGTACCCCGACGCTCTGAGTTAGTTTGTTCGTGCTAATCTCAAAAACTACTATACGAACATTCATATTACGGTTTTTACCAATAGAGAGAGGGAAAAGAAAGATTTTCGTGATTAATTAACAAAAAAAAAGGAAAAATTGTTCTATCTGAGAGCTTTCGTATAATTTTAAATTATAATTGAATGAATTATAAATGAATAGTATCTAGGCACTCGTCCTTCATGTAAAACTATCGTCCCATCGGACTTTGAGTATAAAAAAATAGATTATAGAGAGTGCAATTGTGTCTGCTCGTACACTTTTGCACTATAATATCTCCTGAGTAGCCTCAGTGAGATTGACCGCCGTGGCCGAAATCGGTCAGAAGGACTTTATTATTAATATTTTTTCACATTTCCATCTATTAACTTTGTAACTAGATACATAAAAGGCTTTACAAATCCACATCCTATCTGAAGCGAAATTATATTGCAATTGGTGTCATTCCAAAATTGGCAGTCGTTTCAAACAGAGTGGGCTGAATTGCATTATAATACCTAACCTGACTGTCCATTGATTGTGTTGTATGACTTAAAAATATATCTTTAGATAAAAAAATATTTAAATTGAAAAAAAAACCTACATATCAAAATTTATAATATATATTTATGTATACTCTAAAACAGCTTAAATGTTAATAGTTTAAGTTTTTTTTTTTGCATTTTAGTATAGCTTCAACGGTGAAACAAGGAGAAATAACTTTTAAAAAAAATCGATATTCGTAAAATACGAGTATGTACCTCATTTCAAGTATTTTACGAATTTATATTTGTATTGAAAAAACAATGTTAACTGAAAATAATTTTAAAACTTTTAGATTTTGAATATTTTTTTAACAATTTTTATCTTTTATCTGTGTATGGTGAGCCTTAGCAGTACGTACACTCTTGTATAAATTGCAACGACACTTGTGTACCTGACCGCAAGCCTTTATGAGTAGGGTAGACACTTTAAGCATACAAATAAAGTAAATAAATTTTATTAACTAGTTGATGAAACAATAAGTTCTTGCTGTGGGATATTATAATGTTCAAAAACTAACTATTGAGAGTAGGTAAAGCTAAGCTTTAAACTTTAATGTATATTAGGTACCTAGGTTCGATTTGCGTTTTTCAGGAAAAATTAAAAAATAGCGTGTTTTTACAAAAAACACCTAAATAAATAGACTTATAAAGCAACCCCTTATGTATATACATACAAAATGTAATCCAAATTGTTACAGCCGCTTCCGAGATATACGAAATAAAATATACAAGAATTGCTCAATTATAAAACATTTAGTAAGTAACTATTATATAATCTCTGATATAAATAATTACATGATATCTCTCTGATAGAAATTATTATTATCGCTTTAGTGACGGTCGTAGGTTCAAGCCTACTCTTTCAGATATCGAGAGTGTTTTACCGGAGAAAATCGAACCTAGTACTTTCAACGTACATAGTTATTAGCCATTGAACCACATGACATTATTTAATTAACAATAAAATATTATATATTTATTTTATTGCATTCCTTAGTAATTATTTCTATAATAGTTATAATTGCAGAAGAGAATTGTCACACTACTCGCACGTCCTTGCTCGCCTTTCACCCTGACTAAGTTGATATTAACCTTTGTTCTTGTCAAGGCGCAATAATAATATCTGAATAGCGCGGTCAAAATTTCACAATTAATTAGAACTGGATAACGATAACAGCTGTTATAATAGGGAATATGCATGTGATTTAAATAAAGGTGAAATATATTTTTTTAACAATATTTATTGCTTTTGAATTAAGCCTATGTTAATATTTTTTAATTTAATATCTTTTTGATTAAGAAAATATTTATTAAAAAGTGCAAATATATGTAGGTGAGAAATTCAAAGTAATTGAAACGAATGCTATTGGTTAGACTGAATATGACATCAGAGTAGATCATAATAGAGCGATTAGCGATTTTGTTCGCTACTAATTGAGTCGTAATTTTTTTGTGTATATCATACTGTGACGTCCCGACAAGCGCGCGAAGTGGCGGGCGTTTAAAGTATCCGTATCGGTATAATATTTTTAAAACAATTTTTATACTAAATTTTAGTTTTTTTGGAGATGGATACATTTTTAACAATTATATAACGATGTAAGCTATTGAATAAACAATAAAAAAATCACGCATATTCCCTACGGACTACTATTTTGTATATGTTTGTCTGTGTATGTTTGTTACGCCTTCACGCTTAAACGGCTGGACCGATTTTGATGAAATTTAGTACAGATACGCTGTGTTTAGTACAGATACGCCTGGAATAACTCATAGGCTATATAAAGCATCTAGGAAGGCTTCCGAGCGAGACAAGGATAAGTCGCTAGTAGTAGTTTTATAAAACTAAAGAAACCACGCTTATAACTGTAACGTATGGGAATCGTAAACGAATAAAATAAACTTAATCTCGATGGTTTTCTTGTAACCAATGTGCAATTATACCTAGTCTCAGCCTCGTTTATATTTTATAGCCCTTTTTATTAAGGAAGGTTATAGGCTACAAACCCGAGTAGCGTAATGGTAGCATTAAGCTACTAGCAATAATATAGCGTAGCATAAAGAAAATTCACGATCGGAGCCGCGGATATAAGCTACTCGTAGTTTATAATAAGGCATCACTTCATTAAAGTAATCTATACTAATATTATAAAGAGGTAAAGTTTGTGAGTTTGTAGGGGGTAATCTTTGGATCTACTGAACCGATTTAGATGAAATTTGGTAAGTAAATAGTTTTAGATCCTGGGAAAAACATAGGATACTTTTTATCTCCGAAATCATCCCTTAAGGGGGTCAAAATGTGGATGAAATTTCTTATCGGCAAGCAAGCTAAGGACGAACCCGAGCGAAGCGAGGGTGAGTCGCTAATATATAGTAAAATGAAAATATGCCTAAAACTAAATAGTTTTTTTTTATTCAGTCATCGTAGTCTTAATTAAAACTAAACTACGTCTTAACATTTCGACGGAAATACCAATTTAGGTTTTACTTAAGCGTTATTTAATGATAACTACTGATTGTAATATTTGATAACTCTTACTTTGTTAGTTCGATTTATTTAACGCATGTACTGACTGACATTGATCTACGTTTAATAAGTCTTATGCTTGACTTATTTGAATTGGTTTTGACGGGCTGTAACACAAAATAACAATCACATTACTATCTATTTGTATGTATTATATATAATATATATAATACGAATAAAAATGAATGTACGCATTTTTGTCCTCTATGCGTTCCTAAATCATTGATCCGATTGTGATGAAACTCTGTAAAGGTTCCTGGTGCAAAAATAAAGATTTTTTTTCTTTGGACGTGTCCTTTATTCGTTCCTAAACCCTTCAAGCTTTGGGACGAACCCGAGCGAAGCTAGAGTTAATCGCTAATTAATTATCTGTATAAATATCATAAATGTTAAAGTTTATGAGTATTGATGTTCGTTACTCTTTCACGCCAGAACGACTGAACGGATCTGGATGGAATTTGACACAGAGATAGATTATAGTCTGGAATAGCACATAGGCTACTTTTTATCCCGGAAAAATATACGGTTTCCGAGGGATAGATTTGATTTTAATGTTCTAGAGGCGGACCCGAATGAAGCGAGGGTGAGCCGCTAGTAATACATAAATGCAAATATTTTTGTTTGTATTTGTGTGAATTTGGATTAAAAGGCACCTAAAGACGTTTTAACTGGAGCAAAGAAATAAGAATTTGTTGAGACTAAGCGTTTCCTAATAAATTGTAACTAAAACTAGTTAAAATATAGATGTTTTGAAACTTGATGCTGGCCTTTTCCTGAGATATTTATTATACAGTAATTATAACCTTATGTAATTTTATTTTAATACGTATTCAGGATTTCATATTGCACATTCGTTAAAGCTATAAAAGATACGTCAGCAACTGTAGAAAGGTAAAATTATTTTATTACAGCAAATATATTTCAGTTAGATATGTCAGATTGAATAAGATTGGTAACTGGCTTACTTTTATAGTGTCCTGCGTAATATTGATAAGAAAGATTATTAAAATATGCATATTGCAGTGAATTATCAATGTAGGTGCTACGTTTCACCCTCGACTCCTCCCGCAGGATACGTCATAAATAAATTGCATATGTAACTCAATGCTAGATAACCTTTTTAATAAATTACGTTTAGAATATATTATTGTTTATTTGACGACACGTTTGGCTCAGTTTGTTGAGACCCAACTTGTTGTGCCAGAGGTCGCGGGTTCAAGTCCCGCTGGATGCATGCATTTGTGTGATGAACACGAATATTTGTACTCCAGTCATGGGTGTTTATATTTAAAATATGTATGTATGTATTTAAAGTTATATATATGTAGTGTATCAACTATCTGGTATCCATAACACGAGCCTCGTAGCTTACCATGGAACTAGATGGTGCTGTGTGTTAATGTCCCAACACATTTATTTAAATAGAAATATTGTTTCCTACATACAGATAAATTAAATTTAAACTAAAGTCTCAGGTTGCCTATAAACATACTCCCATCACAAACTAAATCTTGGTCTACTTTATTTTTGAAATGGTTCTTATTTTTTTAAATCATCTTTTACTCATTCTCAAACCAGTCTGCTTCTTTACTTTTTAAATGTCTCTATAGTCAAAAACTATGGTGTGTATTACTCGGATACTATATACTCCTACTTATAGTTAAATAAATATGATTAAACGACACGACGTTATAGGACAAGATTATAACAGAAAATCATTAAAAGATCGCGATAGTAAAGCGAATGGAATTCATAACCTATAAACCTTCATACTATAATAAAATTGTAACTGATCGCTGTCTGCACATGGAAGATATTTGAGAAAAAGTATCATTGATGGTCTTTTTTAATACAATAAAACCCAAAACAATGATGTGCGTTTGTGCGCGCTAATCTCAGAAACGGCTTAACCGATTTTTGTGCGGTTTTCACTAATGTATTGTGGTAAGCTTTATTATCATTTAGTATTGTTTTATTTCAATCGGTTTATAAATAAAAAAGTTATGTCAATGTAAAGAATCATCTAGGGACGAACCCGAGCGAAAGGAGATTGAGTCGCTAGTTAATTAAAATATACCTCTACGATTTACGAACACAATTAAATCAATTTTAAAAATACAAAACCCTTTATGTTTCTAAGTTATTTACCGTATGAATATGAACATATATATATACATATATATATATATATATATATATATATATATATATATATATATATATATATATATATATATAAGCTCATCTAAACAAACATGAGATATAAGCGTGCGCGTCGAATTTGTGCAACACGCAATCGTCCGATATTAAAGCAAAAAATTATTCATATTTATCGTTACGATCAATTCAGTCGTGACTTCAAATCAAGTCCACAGTTACAATAAATATAACTGAAAAAGTAAATGTCATTAAATTGTGTTAATAATTATATAGCTGTAAACATTGCACTCAATGCTAGATGGCGCTAGTTTAATTCAAAGATAATTTAGACAAAAACGTTAAGAAATATTATATATGTATAAAATATAATAATATTATATTAATAACATCGATATATTGTACAAAAATAATATTAAAGATATTTTTTACTGCATTGTAGCTTTTAAGCACTATTTGAAATTGATTTCAAGTTAATTAAGAGGCCAAAAGACAGCAGCCATAGCTTTGTAGAGCCGGTACCAAGATAGAACCTTTTGCCATTGCGCCTTTTATATTTGTTTTAACGTGCGACGCACTATGGAACTATTATATATAAATAGAAAACTATGGAATGAATAAAAATATTATGATTATGTTCTCTTAAACTGTCACATTTTCGAGATATTTGAATATAACTAACACTTTAAAAAAAATAACAGTAGATGATTAACGTCAGACATAGAAAAATATTCGAACCCTTATACAAATATATTGATATTTTATTTTTTTAAATATACTTTTTTAATTATATACCTAAGAAAAAAATACTAGACTTAGTATTTTAGTATTTTTACCCGGCTGAATGAGAAAAAGATAACAACGCCGCTCTAATTCGTGACTGAATGTGAACATTCAGACACATGTGTTGAGAAATCAATCAAGACTGTTACCGATCGCCTAGGCTGCCTATTACGCAACTTAATTATATAAAACTTAATACATTACATGATTCAAGTTAATGGACCTACTTATTATCTTTTAGATCTATATCTATACTTATATATATTAATATTATAAATCTGAAAAGTTTGTTTGTTTGTTTGGTTGAACGCGCTAATCTCAGGAACTACTAATCCGATTTGAAAAATTCTTTTTGCATTAGATAGCCCGTTAACTGAGGAAGGCTACAAGCTATATATTATCCCGGAAAAATGTACGGTTCCCGTGGGATATATTTGTTTTTCTCTAGGGACGAACCCGAAGCGAAGCTAGGGTGAGTCGTTAGTCTTTACATATTTTCATTCTAGTTGATTCTAGTGGGTCAATTAACCCCGTATGATTTTCCAGTTAATAGTTTTAAATTGTGTTAGTTAATTACAATTTTATTCGTTAATATCACGTCGAAAGTTGATGAAAAGGAATATCGTACTGATATCTTCTAACTCGTAAGTCATCGACCAAAATATGATAGCATGTCACGCATTGTTTTAATTTAATTATTAAACGGAAAAGCTTTCCCTAGAGCAAAAATTAAACCCATTGTCTCCCGTGTAATATATAGTAGTTTAAATATTAAAAAAAAATACATATAAAATTTTAAATAAAACTATCTTTTCTAATTATCCCCCAAAACAAAAAAAGACGTATTTTCTTTATAACAGTGTAGAAAAGAACTAAAAACTAATACGTAACTTTAACGGATATTACATTACAACAGAAATCTTAAGTAACAATAGAACAAATTTGTTACCCTTTTAAACAAAAGAAAAAAAAACATTTAAAATACAATCAAGTTTGTCGTCAATGTGACCAAAAAGAAGCGAGTGAAACATGAATTTTAGTCACTTCTTACATCGACAGAGTATTGTTTTTTGCAAGACAAGTAAAGTGTTACAGCTATGAGATTATAATGCCTGTTAACACGCATCTCTTCGGAACAGCTACACAGATTTTGATGTAACTGTTTTGATTATATACATAGCTGTTTTTGTAGAATGAAATGTATGGCTTGGAGTCCCTGTTCTGCTCGCTCCCATATTAATATCTGCCTTGAATTATCTGTAATAATAATTTTAAGTTCTTATTTGTCACTAAAATAAATAATGAAAAAATACGTTCCGATTTTAAGTTTTCACTTTTTATTAATACGAGTACAAATAAGTTAAAATAAATAACCAGTTCGCTTCCGCAATTTGTTATTTTGATATGTTACACTCAAGCAAAACTCTTGTCATATTGTCAGCAATTAACAAAAATATTAAACAGATAAAATCCGAGTTTCGAAAGTAAACATGACTATAAGCAAATTTTATTATTTTCCATACATCTTCAGCGCCTCTAGCCGGAAACTAACGAAAAGTCAATCGTATTCATCTTTATGTACTTAGGTACTAGCAACTCACCCTTGCTTCCTTAAGGGATGATTTTAGGGATAAAAACTATATATTGTCCTTCCCAGGGTCTCAAACTATCTTCTTACCGAATTTCATCTAAATCGGTTCTGTAGTTCCAGAGATTACTTTCTACAAACAAACTCACAAACTTTACGTCTTTATAATATTAGTATATTAGTATGATGTATGTATATACGTACGACGTACGTATAAAAGTTACTAAGGAACCATTTTAAGAGATTATGCATCTAAACCATACAATATATGAGTAAAACTAGCAATATAAGTTAAATATAAAACAAACATAAATATATTGTGTAACTGTTTTTATTAATGTTTTTTTTTTTAACACTTTGACGGATTTAAGAAAAAAATGGAATGGAGAGAGATTACAACACAAATTAAACTTTAATTGACATAATTAACTACGCGAGTGAATACGGCTCAGCAGCATAGCGAACTCAACATATAATAATAACAAGTATAATTTATATTAGCATTATCATTATTAATTAAATCAAGTCATTTCGAATATTTACATTGATTTAATAATAGTAAGAACAATTATGATATTTTTTATAATAATAATTCATTTTAGAATTTCAAACTCATGGCAACACTAATTTTCACATCACTAATCTCTGTATAACATTATGGCTATGAAAAATATAATGACACTAAGAAAATAAATAACAGCCTGTATACTTAATTAAACGTTAATTTTGAACTAAATACAATAAACAAAAGAAAGTAATTAATTCTCATCATGAATAATTATGAGTCATAATTTAACGATAATGTATAATAATTAAATATGATCGTTGGAGCAAATAAGTATGATTATTCTAAATTTTATATGGTGTAAAATATATATTTTTTTTTATATTTAATAATTCATATACACGTTTTTTAATGTCTATCTAAAAGTAATATGCTAGATGAAACAAATGAACGGTGCATGGAAGAAAGGTACTTCAAAATATTGGAGATATCAAGTTTTACTCAAAGGAAATATTGTTTTATTTATAATCTTGTTTGTAAAGTTTGCCTGAAGCGGTAATCGAATCAACTAAAAATAAACTATTACTATTTTATTAAACGAATCAAATCAATCAAATATAAAATCTCCAGAACAAACATTGTACCATAAAATTGAAAAAAGCTATGAAATATTACAATTTGTACATATCGACTCTAGCTATTGTGTACAATAAAGGAACGTGAGGAACATGGAAGGAAAGTAGTTTAAAAATAAAAATACAAACTTTTCATATTCTATCATCTATCTATATAAAAATCAATTGCTGTTCGTTAGTCTCGCTAAAACTCAAAAACGACTGGACCGATTTGAATAATTCTTTTTTTGTTTTGTTGGGGGTGGTTTATGTATAAAAAAAATTAGCGACAACAAAAAAAAACAGCTGGAAAATCAAAAAGTTCTGAACTGTTTATTTTGTATGGGAATCACTTACCGTTAAAACGTACCTCGGGACGAAACCGACCGAAGCGAGGGTGTATCGCTAGTCTATATATATAAAATTCTGAGTCGAATCTCTACATTTAGTATTTTTTGGGAAATCTTATTATGAAATAGTCATTATTATCGATACGGAGGCCGAAAATAGCTTTTAGCATCTTTGTGTAAACGTTTCTAGGGACGAACCCGAGCAGAGCAAGGGTAAGTGGCTAGTCTGATATATAATAGAATAATGCACGTAAAATAATAGATTCTAGTTTCTATATACATAAAGACTACTTTACAGACACAGTTTCCGAGGGGGACGGCGCGTACGCAGTCCCCACTACCAAAAATTACGCGTCCGAGTTATCCGCATTAGGGATAATCGCAGAGGTCAACCCAGCCGCAGTGCAATGGAAGGGCCTCGCTCTGGGGGAACCGCCTTCTTGATCACGGTGTCCCCTACGCCAGGTAAGTATGCTTTGCTAGGCTCGACCGGCCGGTAGTCATTATTCGTGAAAGCATCTTGCCAGCGCGATGCAGGAATCGCTTGAAAATGTACAGCGCCATCTAGTGGTGGATATGTGCAACCAATAGCTTGTATAAACGACTCCACTGTATTTTTTTTTTTTTTTTTAAGATGAATTATTAAGAAATATTATTCATAAAATGAAATCTACATTTTGAAATAATCTTTTTTTTATATTTTTGAATGGGTTCACTTGAATACGTCACTCTATGCAGGGGAGATCCATGACGTCGTCCGGCAGATATGATTATCATTATTATTTTATTTTACATGGAACAACATAATATTTTTAAGAGAAATTTGTATTTTTGTAGATATGTTTATTTACTTAGCTTAACGACTGTTTCTTGATTATAATTGCAAATTTTTTACTTTATAATGTTGATATTGTTGGCGCGATAGAGTCTGAATTATCTAGACAGCGCGATGCAGGAATTACATGAAATGGAACAGCGCCATCTATCGGCAGATAAGTAAAACAAAAAGCTTGTACGGAAAACTAACAATAATTCTGTTTTTATTTTGTACAAGAAATATTACTTTTAAATGAATAAGTTTAAAAAAATTACACATAATAAAACTCTATTAAAGTCTTTATCTTTATTCGATATGTAGAGCATCTTATTGTATATTTAACTAAATTACATAATATATTGTACTCTATATATGATCTGTGATTGTACTAATTTGAATATCTCTAGCATTATAGATCCAAATGCAATTGATGTTATATGTTAAGTCAATAAATATTCTTTCATCATAATTATTAAAAGAGCCATATTCATACTTATACCTATTTTCTTACAGTTATCACCAGAGAAAGAGGGATTATTATAAGATTATAAGCTATGGGTGATTTATAAACATTCTGCAAGAAGAATCTACGGGTACGATGATATTATTTGAGAACTAAGCCGGGAAAAAATGTCTGTTCACAGAAACTGAACGAGATAAGTCTCTAGTAAGTTATAGAACAATAACAAAATTTAATCTTAAAAATAAAAACATAACAAATAAAACAACAACTTTTTCTTTTTCTCGGTTTTTGAAGCCTTTAGCGTTGATACATTATACAAACAAGTTAAATAAGCTTGGCTTCCGCAATATGCATGCATATTATTATATGTCATAAGTCACTATTTTACAATACACAAAGAAAAATGGAATATAATTTTTAAAGTTTGAATATTAAATAAAACTATCTTTTCGGATTTTTCCGCGGATTTATTTTGATTTTTGGTTCCCGACGTTTCGAATGCTTTACAGCAATCATGGTCACAAGAAAGACTGACGGTCCGAAAATCCAAAAAGATAGTTTTATTTAAAATGTCAAATATTCGCGTAAATCGAAGAAAATATTATTTAAATACCAAATTTTATGTATTATATCCGTTATGTATTATCTCAAATATCTGCGCAATTCTTAATACTTTCACTATAGTGATGTAAAATAACAGTTATTTTTTTTTTTAATTATAACATAAATATTTATTTACATCCTAATCAATAAAATTCAGCCAAAATTTAGAAACTTGAAAAAAATGACATAAATTGTATAATCTAATTAAAATATCATAGTGCTGTCATTAAGAATTAACATACCATAAAAGTGTGGTAAATTTTTATAGGGATTCTTGTGGCAGCGAAAGTGGTTTTATATTGCTTTCATACTAAACCTGTCGGCTTTCTTCTTAAATGTGTAACAACTTATAGTATGGTTCAAGTAACAAGGTCGAGAATAATAAATTATTACATACATATATAAATATCATTACATACTATTGCATTGCATTGCATTCATGTCGAATAGTCGTCCCACCGGAGTATGAGAGTGACAGGAATAGAGAGTGCTCTTGTGTCTGCGCGTACACTTGTGCACTATAATATCTCCTGCGCAGTTGGCTAGTCTCAATGAGATTGGCCGCCGTGGCCGGAATCGGTCAGGAGGACATTATTACATACTATTAAATACATATATAATATATTATAAAAAAAAATATCTACATGCTTTCTCTTGTTTACAATAAAGCAAAGCCAGGGAGAATATAGGCAGTAATTCATTTTAAAATGACAATATTTTTTATATCACTGTCTCCTAACTTTCTTAAATATCAAATTATAGTAAGATAATTTAGTATATATGTATGTGTGTACTTTATACTTTAATGGGAACATCTGGATTAGATCACAATCTACTGTTCTATCTGTTGAAATGAAAATACCTAACGCTGTATGTAAATTGATTAAAACTGTGTCATACGTGAATTGAACCCGTGACAACTTCGTGGTATTCTAGGTTTAATGATTTTTTATAGCATTCAATTAATAAGATTAAGTTAAATAAAAAAAAGCTCTATATATAATAGATATACCATGATACCAGATTTAAGTGATCAGAATAAATAAAGTTTCTAGAAACGCCTTAACGGGTTTGAGTTTTTGTTGTTTTTATAAAATACAAGGTACGTTTACATTCTAACCTTTTCCGGCTCAAGCGGAAATATAAATATTTTGTATATGAACTAGTATTCAAAATCACTATGCTACATATAATATAATATTACATTTGTATATTTCAATACTAGCGACTCACCCTCTCTTCGCTTCGGGTTCGTCCCTAGACAAAAACAAACTTATCCCGCGGGAACAGTACATTTTTCCGGGATAATATATAGCCTATAGCCTTCCTCAGTTCACTGGCTATCTAATGCAAAGGAATTTTTCAAATCGAATTAGTAGTTCCTGAGATTAGCTCGTTCAACCAAACAAACAAACAAACTCTTCAGCTTTATAATATTAGTATAGATTTTGTGATATGTGCTTGTACTATGTCTGTAAGGATTTATGTAAAAACGCTTATAACAAAAACTTACATATAATAAAACTGTATAGAAGTTAAATAAAACGCTCTCTGTCATCACTCACACCGTACAATAAGTACTCAAGGCTATTCACTGAAAGTGTTGAAGCCTTGGTAATGTCAAACATAATGCACGTTGCAAGATTTTTATTCCACCGACGTAATTTAATATATTCTACAAAATTCTTATTTTAAAATAACAAGTGTTTTATCTGGCGTGTAAAATGTTTTTTTTTAAGTTTTAACTACTTCTTCAATATAAAACAAAAGAAGTAAGAAGTTAGTAAAGACTTTACTTGCCTCACTTTCCAAGGAAGATGTTAAAAATATTCAATGGACTCTGAAGAGAAAATATTCTCATAAGAAAGGTATATTTTCTAATTGGTACTTAACTATAATTAAAAAAGTACTTTTGTTTATATAATAGACTAATTATATATGTTACTTCAGTCTTCAAAATTCTGTAATAACTTATTCAATTCAAACGGTTTCTTGTTTAAGTTGCAGTACCTGGGCGACCGAGCTTCACTGGGAGTTCTTTTTTATTTCATCGTATTTTTTTTTGATAAAAAAAACTAAAAACTTAAATAAATACAAAAAAAAACAAAATTAAAACTTTGTATCCGACCGGGATTCGAACCCGGACACCTGTGATTGTTAATCTTGCACCTTGGCCGCTTGACTACGATGCTAATGCCCGAGCGTAAGAAATTATCGATTATATTTTGCGTGGAATAATGCGAAAGAAAACCGCATGAAAACTCGAAAACACGCATTTTCCCAGACAAGACTAATCTAGATCGATTTTTCACCCCGAAAACCCCTGAGATCGTTATAACCGTTTTCGAGATCGCCGGTATAAATAAATAAATATACAAGAATTGCTCGTTTAAATATATTAGAACGTTTTAGTAAATTTAAAATAGCTCATCTTTTACATGCGTTACACCTACATCTTAAAGTGACCACTAACCACAACTTATACTCATTTATATGCTTGAATGTAGTGAAAGGTTTGATTTTGTAAAGATCGGAATTACAAGGATGGGTTGCATTAACAGCATCATCGAATACAATCTTTTTTACGAAAAATGATACATTGTACAATAAATTATTAACGTTTATATTCAAGCATTGGCGTATTATAATATTAAAAATCTATACTAATATTATAAAGAGCTAAAGTTTGTAAGTTTGTTAGGTTTTGAGTTTGCGAGTTTGTGATCTTGTAGGCGGTAATCTCTGGATCTACTGAACCGATTTGGATGAAATTTGGCAACAAGATAGTTTGAGACCCTGGGAAGCACATAGGATACTTTTTATACCGAAAATCATCCATTAAGGGGGTGAAAATGGGGATGAAAGATTGTATGGGGAATCAAGGGACGAACCCGAGCATAGCGAGGGTGAGTCGCTAGTACTAAATACATCAAAATACCTTGTTAATTATATTACATACATACTACATGCATTATACACTATTTTAGTATATAAATTAGTTGGCTAGTAAACTATATAACGATTATATTATAATACTACCAAAGTTAAATAGTTTCGTTAGAGTTTATAATTTGGATGGGTAATAATAATGGGTACGTACTTTAATAATAATTTAGTTTTAAATAATAATGTTGTCCTAATCGTTTTTAGTTACGGTAGCCAGTCTGACTGATGCAACGAACTTCCATAGAGAATTTCTTATTAGCGACTCAATGACCTAGAATTTGAACTTGGACTTCATGATGTACAGTTTCAATGGAAAGCTACTAGACTTCAATATGAATTATCATTAGGATATGATCTTAAGCATACATATAAAATAAAATTCTATATATTTGACGTAAAGAAAGACCTATACATTGAGGTATTTTTCACAAACGAGCCAACAATAACAAATTGCACAACAGATTAAGTCATGTTACGGAGAGCGCGACTGCCAGAGCGTGGCATATTTATTATAATTCCGAGGGAAATCGCGAGAATACCAGAGATTACATCTGAGGCGTCTTGTCACGCTTCCATATTAAGATACTAGTCACTTGCCCCCACTGCAAACGAATAGGTGCCCAATAATAACCTATGTGCTACTCCAGGGCAAAATCTAAAATTTATCATATACATATATATATATATATATATATATATATATATATATATGTTTATATATATAAACTTTTGCATTTATAATATTAATCCGAATTTACTTGATTTTGTGTAAAACTATCTAGCGAGCTTATTCGCTTTGAAATAAAACGACCCAAGTTTAAATCTCGACTATAAGATATTTAATATTTGTATGGTGACGGAAAACATCATGAGAAAACCATGTATTTAATAAGTAACCTAACTAGTTATTGCCACTCGCATTTGGCCAAAATGGAGATCTAATCTTTCACAAGTGGAGGAGAAGAGGTTCAGTCCTAGTAGAGGGATGATAAAAGGCCTAAACGATTATTGTTATAATAATTAGATTTCTGAAGTACACCTTTAGAGAATTTTTAGTTGAACACTAAATTTAAAAACTTTCTAAGCATGACAGAGCATGCGTATGTTTTAATTTTACACCTGTCACTGGCCTAAAAACTAAGCGATTTTTTAGATTGGACTCATCCACAACTGTCAATTAGAAGAAATAATCTTTTAACAAATTATGTTAAAGTGATTTCGTGAAGCGCCATTTTTTCTTTATTACTTAAACAGGCAGTGGTAGCCCAGTGGTAACGCGTTCGCTTTGAAACCGAGTTAAGTGAGTTCAAGCCCCAGGTCTCGCACCTCTGATTTTTTCGTATACGAATCATTTCCAACATGATTACCACTTGTCCCACGGTAAAGGAAAACGTCGTAAGGCAACCAGCATGTCTGAGAGAACCTAGCAACTTTTCGACAGAAATGTGAAGTTCACCTACCCACACTTGGCCAGCATGGTGGAATAAGACCTAATCTCCCCTCGTATTGAAAGGAGGTTCGTGCCCAGCAGTGGGATGTTAAAAGAGGCTGATTACCTAAAAATTACATGCAAATGTAACAAACTTAGTGTTACATTATGTACATAAATAACTTTTTTTTTTTAATATTTGCATCGAAACTTGTTAGACGAAACTGGGTCGCGACGAAACATCTTTTGTCCATTTTACAATACAAATTGTGAAATAATAGGTTAGTAATTAGTATTCTTGTGCTATCATCAATATGCAATTTAGCTTACTTATTGTTCTACATTTGAATAGAGAATGAAGGATTGCTTTATCACAGGTATTTGCATGTATCTGGGCATGAGTCCTGTGCTCCTGGCAAATGTTATATTACTACTTTTGACGGCACATTTGGCTCAGTTTCTAATGACCCTACTTGCTGTGCCAGCGGTTGCGGATTCGAGCCCCGCTGGGGCCATTCATTTGTGTAATAGCACGAATATCTATACTTCAGTTATGGGTGTTTATTTTTATAATATGTAGGTATTAGGTATTTAAAGTTATAAATGTGTAGTGTATCAACTATCTGGTATCCATAACACAGGCCTCATAGCTTACCATGGAACTAGATGGTGCTGCGTATTAATGTCATAACATATATGTTTACTTATACAATATTTGGGGTCTTCAGGACAAAAATTGACCAAACGTTGGGAAATACATTCAAGCATACCACTTGCATGCATACAGGTGGTTATATGGGACTCACCGAAAAAGCCAGTACTACCCCCTAAAACCCAACGAAACCTCCCCCGTCTTAATGGACCGTCACAGCATCGCTTACGCACTCAACCATGACGCCCCGACGATAGGTCTGCCGAAGCAGACCACACAATTATAGGGTTGCTCCAACAGTCTTCTCTTTTATAATCAGAGAAGTACCAGGAGCAGCTCTCATAGGACACCGTTCACCGAGGTGGGCCACCTCCCTGTGCATTTCTTGGCTTCACGCTCGGCTGGATTGCCGAACGCCAATGAGCATGCTGTCTCCGTCTCTCTATCGTCGTTTCTTTCTTAAGCAAATCAACATAAGTATCTATATGTTCCACACATACATATATTCATATTCTATAAATATATGATTTAAATATGCGTTATTTTTAGTATCTCGCCTACCCTAATTATTTAAAACATAAATTGAATTTCATAAAGATTACTGATAACCTACAGAAGTTTTACTTCTTGCGCGTGTACATATTCATAGACGCACTCTTTAATTTTTTTTTATAAAAACATAGTACATGTTAACTTTGCTATAATGTAACCAACAAGTATAAAAAGCTTTAAATAACTTGTTACTTGTTATTTCAAACTTGACCTTCCATATTATTTTACTTATTCAGTGGCGTTGCAGAACTAGTCTAACACCACTAAATCACTTTTTGTTATAATTATGACATTGTATATAACGGAATTCCGTAACCGATTAAATATCAGCAATTATTGATAATAACTTGTCTTTGTTTAACCGACTTTAATTAAATAATGATGTGCGAATAAGCTATAGTTGTATACTTAGAATTACATAGTTCTAAATAACATTCTACTAATAAGCTATGTATAATGTAGAGCAAACTATGTTGCAACTGTACCACACTCAACATAACAGGTCCTTTGTGATATGTGGGTTAATACATGTGCAGGCGTAACGAATCAAAGGTTATTAAAACCATTTAAACCTAATGATGTTAGCTTGGAGTATCGTCTTCTACATGTGTATATGTATATTAATTATATCACATGCTATTCTATATACTGACTTTAAAACCGGCCAAGTACGAGTCGGACTCGCGCACGAAGGGTTCCGTACCATTATCTATAAAAACGGCAAAAAAATCATGTCTGTTGTATGGAAGCCCCCCTTAAATATTTGTTTTATTTAAATTTAAATATTTATTTTTAAAGTAAATATATAACTAAGTATTCTATGGATATTTAAGGCGTCTACCTGTTGCCGTTATCAATATCGAGCAGAAACGAGCAAAAATAATCATGTTTGTTGTATGGCAGCCCCCGTAAATATTTATTTTATTCTGTTTTTTAGTATTTGTTATTATAGCGGCAACAGAAATACATTATCTGTGAAAATTTCAACTGTCTTACTATCACGGTTCATGAGATACAGCCTGGTAACAGACGGACCGACAGACAGATAGATGGACAGCGGAGTCTGAGTAATAGGGTCCCGTTTTACCTTTTGGGTACGGAACCCTAAAAAGGACGAGGTATTCAATGCGATTGAACATAGTTTTTGGGTATGTTACGTATTGTCTTCGCCAATAGTGAACCAATTTACATACATATCTATTCAATAAGTTATACTTTAAGGCGAGTCTTATACAAATATCGAGTAGTAGGATAATAACTTTTAAAATGACTTTATAGTTGATGTACCTATTTAGTACTTTTGGGTATACAACCAAATCACTACATAGTATAAAACAAAGTAGCTTCCCGCTGTCTGTCTGTCCCTATGTATGCTTAGATCTTTAAAACTACGCAACGGATTTTGATGCAGTTTTTTTAATAGAAAGAGTGATTCAAGAGGAAGGTTTATATGTATAATACATGCATATTATAGTACAGAAAAGTCGAGAAATTCAAAGATTTGTATTTCATACTAATCGTTAAAACGTACTTAGGGACGAACCCGAACGAAGCGAGGATGGGTCGCTAGTATTTCATAATTATACCCAAATATTTCATGTTCATCTGTAATAGTTGATCTATCAAACAAATAAACAATCAAAACTGAGTCTAAGAACGTTAACTAAAACTATATACGGTAAAAATACATATTTTATTCATAACTAGCGACTCACCCTCGCTTCGCTCGGGTTCGTCCCTAGGTTGCTTCCCAAAACAAAATTAAATAATTAATTTGGTTTTGAATTTTTTTCGTGGGACCCTCTTTTTTCTAAAATAAAAGTAGCCAAAGTTACTCCTTATTACATCAGTCTATCTGCCAGTGAAAGTCCCGTAAAATTAGTCCTGCCATTTCAGAGATTAGCCGGAACAAACAGACAGACAGACAGACAAAAATTGTAAAAAATGTTGTTTTGGTATATGTACCGTGAATACAATATACATCCATATGCATTGTAAAAAGCGGTTATTTTAATATTACAAAGAGACACTCCAATTTTATTTATCTATATAGATTAAAAATGGTACTACTATGGTCTTAGATATAAATTAAAGATTTGGGATATAATTGATAATTCACAACCTATATTTTTATTGACAGAAATATGAAACTGGTATTACATTTTTTGTCTCCCTTAATAGTTAGCATAGAATAATTATTTCCTTGCTTTAAAGGTCATGTTAATCATAGGTCCTGATTTTTATCGATTGATAATCGTTAAGTTCCTAGAAACCTTTGGTGGTTAAATAAATAAGGTAGTATGATTTTATATATAAGTGAGCCCTAACAATTGCTTTTAAAATTGTATCCCTATAAGGTTTCATTATTTTGAATAGCGATTTACCCTTGTTTCGCTAAGGTGCATCCCTAGATGCCTAATAATACGTCGCGTTAGTGCTTATTTATTCAAACTACCAATACTTGTTGTACTTTACAGTAGAGAATTCTCTTTTTATGATCTTTTGAAAGCTTTATTTTTAAGTTTTATATGCATATATAGATTTTCTTTTTGGCCTCATTAAAGTAAAATATTTATTTAATACCTCAGACCAATAAAATACTTTTTTATTGTTCTGAGTTAATACCAATAGAATTGATATTAAAATGTCATTAATTCTGTATTAAAAGCTCTTACAATCAATAAGTCGTTTGGACAAATAAGCACTGAGACGACGAATAGCTTATGTTACTCTATGACCATAGACCATCCAGCTTTTTCAGCGTAAAAGTGTGACAAACATACACACACATACGAACTTCGCATTTATAATAACACTTTATTTCTCAAAAACTTTTACACTTGTGAATAAACATTTTATATCTCATTTTAGTTTTACATAACAATTATTAATAGCAGCTCACCCTCGCTTCGCACGGGTTCGTCGCTATGTATATTTTACATAGATATTTAAAGTAGTTATTTGATAGCGTTAGCCATATAAATTTTAATATATTTTTTTTTAATTTTTCTGATGTTTTAATACTTATTATTATTAATCTAAAAATCAAATATCATAAAAATCGGTCCAGCCGTTCTTGAATTATAAATGGTGTAACTAACACGACTTTGTTTTATATATATATATATATATATATATATATATATATATATATATATATATATATAACTAAAATTAGTAAAAATATTACATGTATTTATCATAGTAGTCCAATTAGTAATGAAAACTATTTTGCACCAATGTGCTAGATAAAGTATGATCTAAGTAGCGCCAGATGAGTGATCTTCATTGATCATGCGATATGTTAGGACATAAATAATATTACCAGACTGATACATAACACTTATGTAATTAGTACGCTTACTTTCGCTTCAGCATCTGACCTGAGGATGAAGTTATTCGCATCTTTGATTTATTGTATTTAATACCATATTATATTACATAACATTAGCAAACTATTTAAATTACAAATGATTTGTAACTGCTACTAAGTTATATTTACGAATTTTAGAAAGTTTATTTTGATAAAAGCTTAAGTAAGATAATTGAAGCTTTATGTAATAACATTTATATGAAGGGCTTTTAGAACTTTTGTCTTTGTGAGTGGCTTTAAGAGAAATTTTATATAATACAGGTATAATAATTATTTACTTAACTTTTAGCGTTTTCCTCAGCTTATATCTATGTATTAGTATTTTTTATAAATTATATCCTATGTGTTCCCTTGGTAAATGAGCTATATTATAGGAAAATTTGTTCAAAATCGATCTATTCGTTTTAGTGTCAATTAATAACAAGTAGTATGATAAATTACATGTTAACAGTGACATTTAATCTTTACTAACTTATAAATTCTTTAGAGAATTTTCATAGGCAGTGGTAGCCCAGTGGTAGCGCGCTCGCTTGGGAAACCGAGTGAAGCGGATTTAAATCCCGGGTCTCACACCTCTGATATTTTCATGTGCGAATCATTTCTAACATGATTACCACTTGCCTTACGGTGAAGGAAAACATCGTGAGGAAACCTGCATGTCTGCAAAAACCTAGCAAGTTTTCGAAAGACATGTGAAGTCCGACAATTCGCACTTGGCCAGCGTGGTGGACTATGGCCTGATAACCCTCGTATTGAAGGGAGGCCCGTGCCCAGCAGTGGGACGTTAAAAAGGGCTGAATACATACATCCTAGTAAAAATAACTATCAAACAGCAATAAACGACGTAAACAATAACCTACCGTCCTTGATCTTATGATATTTTACATAATATCGTGATCTCCCACATTCAACCATATAAGATCTTTCTTATAAGGAATTTTGATTTAGATTTAAGAAGCTTTTTACTTTGGACAAACAAACTGACTCATCACCTCCTACACTATAGATTATGAAAATCAAGATGACCGAGCCATTTATTGTTTAACCTCTCCTTAATACAAGTATTGACATAAACAGTAATGTCAAGTGATAAAATATTATTTGGTAGGAAGCTCTATGGTAAACAAAATAGTTTATAACTAAAAACTAAATTTAAATTAAAAATACACCTACTTTAATTTCATTCCATATACAAATGCAAATTTTAAATAACTGTCAAAAAATACTAATGTCATTAACGTTTTAATGTTATGAATATTTATTTGCCAGTGTTTGTTATTAATATTATACAAACCTCTTTACTAAAGAATTAATGTGATATGCCATTGTTTCGAATAAAATAAAAAAAAATGGATGAATTATAATGCCTATTTAAATATATAGTAATAAATATAAATAGTTATGAGTTCACATAATACTTTCTTAAATATTACGCGAATATTTGACATTTTAAATAAAACTATCTTCTCGGATTATTTCGCGGATTTGTTTTGATTCTTGGATCATGGTCACGGGAGAGACTAAGGTGTTAGACGTTTCAAATTCGTTATATACTTGTTACACACAGTTCCTACTAATTTTATAAAAATGAAATTTATCTTTGTACTCTCCCGTGACCATGATTGCTGTAAAGCATTCGAAACGTCAGGAACCAAAAATCCAAATAAATCCGCAAAATAATCCGAAAAAATAGTTTCATTTATGAGAATTTATCATACTTTATAATAAACTAGCATTGCCCGCGGCTCCGCCCGCGTTTAGATGATCAAAAATTAAATTCTAGGTTTTACACATTAGTATACTTTTACATACACCACTTTCATTGCGCACTGTAGGTATGATTGGTAAATAATGGCAGTGATTGACAATGCCACAAAAGTTCCTCCGTTAATCTCATAGTTGATTTAGTAATATTGCACTTTTTGTTTTAGCAATAACATTTATGTACGTCTATACTTCTGTTTTGTTTATTTGTTTGTTTAGTTTTGGGCGATAAGCTCTCAAACTACGGAATTAATTTTAATATTTTTTCTAATAGACGGCTATTGATTAATTTAATATTTAGCTGAGTATATAAATTACTTAAAGGTAACTTTTCTTAATGTTAATTTGTCGCGAAAAAGGGATTGGTTAGCGCTGGTTAGTAATATTTTCCAAAACGCTTTTAAAAGAAAGTGTAATAAGTAAATAATTCTAAGCAAATACTTTTTATTATTTCATATGGCTCGGCTAATGTGATTAAAGTCGTAAGCATTTTATTGTGTCCTTTAAGATCTTCTTCAAAGAAATGGTGTCCAAAAAAAAAAAAACTAAAAAAGTGGAGATATAACAGTTCCTAAAATACATTTTCATAGTTTTGGAGATATGGGATATTTTTAGCTACCCGCTTTGTCAGTTTAACAGCCATAATCTTGTTTTCAATAAAATGTTATAAAAAATTATGAATCGAACTTATTGTTACAGTTGATAAAATGAGTCGATATTGCGGAAACGTAAATATTATTTGTATTTATTGTAGTGCTAACCTAATAAAACACGTAAGTAAGGAAAACAACACAGTATTTTGCTATACGAAACCTATAATGCGCGAGTTGGAGTTGCCCAATTTTTACATTAAAAGATTAAAAAATATTAACATTATTTACTAAAAAATAAAAATTTACAAATATTTTTCTTTGAAAATTGTTTCGGCCAACAAAATATTACTAATATGTTACTAATTTATAAAGCTTGTTTTTTTTTTAATTTAATGAAAATTTGAAAACGGGCGGGGCCGCGGGTAATTTAGTAGTAATTCTAATGTAGTCATCGAAAGGTCATATTTGTACATTTTTTTTTGATTAAAACTACGTATTTTAAAAACACATAGCGACATCTATTGTCAAATATCTAAATAACACATAAATAAATTTTCATTTAAACAACTATTTTAATGAATAAAATAGCGCTATTGATATTTCTTTTAAGATAAGCTTTTTTTAATAGTTTTAACATATATAAGTTACCTTGCTAAAATGTTAATAGTACCATCGTGCTTTTATTTTAACCAGTTTTTGTTTTTTTTTTCTCAGAAATAAAAGACTATCCTATACTGCCTGCTATCACCATACCAAATTTCATCAAAATCCCTCCAGTGCTTTTTCTGTGATGCGATGCGACGTGATGTGGTCACATACAGACAAACAGACAAACATTCTAAAAACCATAGATTCGGCCTCTATATCGCTAATAATGAATATTTCAATAAGATTTTTCGAAAAATATTGAATTTACGGGTTTGGCTCCGTTACAATTTGATTATATGTGTAGTTACTAATTTATAATGCCAAAAAGTTTGCTTTATTGAAAATTTGAACACGGGCGGGGCTATGGGTAATTTAGTAGCAATTCTAATAAAATTGTAGAAAGGTCATATCTGTACATTCACATTTTTGGAATTAAAACTACGTATTTTAAAAACACATGGCGACATCTATTGTCGAATAGGTACCTAAATAACACATAAGTATATATTAATTAAAATAACTATTTTAATGGATAAAATAGCGCTATTGATAATTTGATTTTCAAGATAAACTACTTTTAATAGTTTTTACCATATTTAGTAAGTTACCTTGCTAAACTGTTTACAGATAGTATCATCGTGGTTTGTTCCAACCAGTTTTTGTATTTTTTCTCAGAAATTAGATATTTTCCAGCAGTAAAAAGTATCCTATATGTTGACCCGGATCACCAGCTATCGTCATACCAAATTTCATCAAAATCCCTCCAGTGGTTTTTCTGTGATGCGGTAACAGACAGACAGACAGACAGACAGACAGACAGACAGACAGACAGACAGACAGACAAAAATTTTAAAAACTATAGATTCGGCCTCTGCATCGATAATAATGTCTATTTCAATAAGATTTTCCCAAAAATATTTGATGTACAGATTCGGCTTAGTTAGAATTTTATAATATGTATAGATAGATGAGATATTATAGATACTTAAAAATATATTCGATAACTTAAAAATCGAATAATTGAAATAATAACAATATTGAAAAATGAAGAAAAATTCTCCAAAAAATATAATAATATAGTGAACAGTTAAACTTCTGTCTGTACATAATATGAATTCAAAATTGAAATCGTGATCGAATTACTTTCAATTTATTCATATTGGAAACGTATTACATAATGTAATAACATTCGAAGTATAGGTCAAAATGGTAAATATTATGATTAAAAATATAACTTAAAGCAATACCATTGAGTAAAGCTTCCATTACCGCAGCTACATACATATGTAGCAAGTACATACGTACATTAATATTATAATAAACGACTCGTTTGACTCTGTTTGTAGTGAACATATCTGCTGTGCCAGCAGTCGCGAGTTTGAGTCCCACGGGGGGCATTCATTTGTGTAATGAGCACGAATGTTTGTACTTCATTCATGGGTGTTCATATTTATAATATGTATGTATTTAAAGTTATATATGTGTAGCGTATCAACTATCTGGTATTCATAACAGAAGCCTCGTAGCTTACCATGGAACTAGATGGTTGCTGTGTGTTAATGTCCCAACATATTATATTATTATTATATTATATAAAGAAGTAAACCTTGTAAGTTTGGAAACTACTAATCTGGTTCTCAAAATTCTTTGACAAATAGGAGGCATATATAATATCTTTCACTAATAAAATAGTACACTCACTTCAGTCACATAAAAATCACATAAAAGAAATTATTCTATCCTTAGAGAAGTATTTTTTTTAATTTTTCATGGGACCACCTTAACCTTGATCTTTACCTATTTATCTATACTAATATTATAAACAGAGTTTGTTTGTTTGAACGCGCTAATCTCAGGAACTACTGATCCGATTTGAAAAATTCTGTTTGCATTACATAGCCCGTTTATATGTCAACAAATCGAGCAGACTTTCATACATTATTGTAAAACTGATGTTTATATCGGAAGCTTAAATACGAGCGAAGCCGTGAGTATTGCTAGTAAAAAAATAAAAATCAATTCACAATTTAGGCGAAGACATCATCTAATATGTATATATAATATGAATTGTTGTTGATGTTTTAATTTTTTTTTATTCAAGAAATTAAAAAAGTAAGGAATTCATAATAAACTCCATAACCACTGAGCCATTGGCTCCATAACCGTATGCCATTCAGCTGTTCCACTTCTAGCACCTTACAATAACACCATACGTTGTTATTATTGCAAAATAGTTAAAGATATAATTAGTAATATAATTATAATATTATATACAACTAACAAATAGAAAATGTATAATAATCACTGGTTTCCGATTTTGCAAAACGGTTAAGTTAAAAGCCATTATTGAACATGATATTGCAGCTGTTCAATTTAATATATATATATATATATATATATATATATATATATATATATATATATATATATATATATATATATATATATTTGATGGTTCCGTAACCAGAAGTTAGGGCTAGGACTATATTAAAACGTTTTTTCTCTATATATGCCTGTTTATCTGTCTTTTAGTTAAAGAGCTATAAATAACGTTATGTGTATGTTTGTTACTTCCTACACGCTGAAATGGTTTAACGAATTTTGGATAAAATTTAAGCTACTGTTAGTAATAATATTTGCCAAAAATGGCGCCGCCTGTATGTAATATTAAGGCACCAAGGGACGTACTCAAGTAGCCTTGCCTTATCTATATATTACTGAAGTAGCTGAAGTATATAAAATAAAAATTGTAGCAAGCAAATATATGTATATCTATACTAATATTATAAAGCTGAAGAGTTTGTTTGTTTGGTTGAACGCGCTAATCTCAGGAACTACTTATCCGATTTGAAAAATTCTTTTTGCATTAGATAGCTCGTTAACAGAGGAAGGCTTTAAGCTATATATCATCCCGGAAAAATGTATGATTCCCGTGGGACAGATTTGTTTTTGTCTAGGGACGAACCCGAAGCGAAGCGCGGGTGAGTCGCTAGTAAAAATATATAACATATAATATTTAAAATAAATGAAAGAAAATTTGAATTTCATAACTAATGATTACCTTTCATTTTAGATGAGGAACTATCGTATGACCTGAATGGCTAAGACTTAATATAAAAGCTTATTATATAACCCCTTCCAATGTTATCAAGTGATAGGATCGTCTGAGGATCATTGTGAGTTGAAAATATTTTGAAAGTAAATGCAACATAAAATGCATGTTGGTTATGTATTGCTAAACCACGACATTTTCATCTATAAAAATAAATAAAATTGAAGTGTCTGTTTGTAATGTCAAAATAACAGCTTTTTATGAAATTCATATGAAAGTATATAATATACTGTACTTATAAAAAAACACACACAATTTTTTAAATTTTTCTCTGTCTGTATGTCTGTTTCATCCGGCTAATCTCCGAAACAGTTGGACCGATTTAGATGGTAATTTCACTGGCTGATGCTATATATATAGGAATAACTTAAACAACTTTTATTTTAGAAAAAGTATTAGGGTTCCGCGCACAATGACGACGCACCCGAGTGAAGCGAGGGTAAGTCGCTAGTCGTAAATAAAAACACTATTATTATAATTTTGTACGTCGTACGTCAATTTTAATCTTACTAAACAATTTTTGACAGATGATTTTTTCTAATGATGGTTCGAAATAAAATTCGACTGTTTGCTTTCTAACCCCAGACACAAAAACGACGGGTTACGGGACGGTTATAAGTTTGACGTGTCTGTGTGTGTGTGTGTGTGTGTGTGTCTGTCTGTGGCATCGTAGCTCCAGAACGGATGAACCGATGATGTTTTTTTTTTTTATTTGAGAGGTGAATTAATCGAAAGTGTTCTCAGTTATGTTTGATGAAAATCGTTCCAAGATGGCCGCTGCCACAAAATTCATAATCCCCTCAATATGGGTATCAAATGAAAGGGCTTGGTGTCGGGGTTTTTTTTAATTTTGAATTTAATTTTATAATATTTATATGAATAGGCCTCTTAAATATAATTTTTACTATAAAAAAATATCTATTCTCTCTTTTAGTGAAGCTTCGCTTTTTACATAACATGAAAGTACAAATAAGCACTTAAGTTCTCGCAGTACATATTTTTATTCAATATCGAAATCGTAAAACTTTCAATTTGTTTATATAAAAAATACGAGTTATAACAGACATTAAAGACAATATTATGTGTATTGATAAAAGGGTAAGATGCCGAATATATGAGTGGGCAGGGCATACTTGGCTATTAAGGAAAATTCTATTATGTACTAAAATTATTCAACATCTAAAATATTATTACGTCTTACGTAAGAGATATTATGTATTAAATGGCGATATTGTTAGAGTACTTTCTTAGGTTTAAGCAAATATTTGACATTTTAAATTAAATTATTATCTTTTCGGATTTTTCTGCGGATTTATTTTGTATTTGGGACAAACTTCTCGTGACTGTGATTGTTGTAAAGCATTGGAGATGTCGGGACCCAAAAATCAAAATTGAACTGCGAAAAAACATAAAAAGATAGTTTTATTTATATGAGAAAGTTTGCATCTTGCTGCTTTATGCCGTATTACTGAGCGAGTTTGAAGAAATTGAAATCAGGATAATATAGGTACTTATTCTGTGCTTAATCAAAACTTTGAATTTAAGGTAGCATTTAAGTAAAGCCGGGCAAAAGCTAACATTTTTAAAGTTAGTACCAAACTAATAGCGCAAATATTTCTTGTTTAAAAAATAATACATTATTATAAGGTTATTAAGGGAAAATGTGACCTATTAAGTGACAATAATAGTTTCATGGCTTTCTTCCACCATAGGTTTTCTTAGTTAACTTAACCACACGTTTATAAATTAAAACAATTTAATACAACGAATTACCACATTCCTACAACTACATACAATAATAATAATAACAATAATCATAAAGATATACTTTAGTAACAAATAATATTCTTCTATCAATCATATGTAGTTACAAACATCTTTCGAAATGCCAAACCATTTAAATTTACTGACAATAAGGTTATACACCGGTCACGTCTTCGCAGGTTTTAATTGCAGAGTTACTTTGCGTGGGTTGACCTCGGACTAGAAAGGAGATGGTCATTTAAATAGTTCATTGTGAATCCGTGAGAAAAATGCTTAAAGTAAATATTAATTTAAATATTATTGGGGATAAATCTATACTAATATTATAGAGGTAAAGTTTGTGAGTTTGTGAATTTCGGAGTTTGTGAGGTTGTAGGGGGTAATCTGTGGATCTGCTTAACAGATTTAGATGTTTGGTAAGAAGTTTGAGATCCTGGAAAGGACATAGGATACTTTTCCGGAACATACGATACGATTCCGGAAATCATCCCTTAAGGGGGTAAAAAAGGGGATGAAAGTTTGTATGGGGAATCAACCAAGAGACGAACCCGAGCGAAGTGAGGATGAGTCGCTAGTTTTAGATATTTTTTAGCTAGTTTTTACTAGTATTCGCATGTAAATTTTGGCAATAATTACAGTACATAATCTCTTTTTAATTTATGTTTCGTTAAAATCTGTGAAACTCTTTCTTTCTATCTTCCATTTCGCAAAATCTTTCTTAGCCTTATAGCAAGGGGCTCTCGCCTAATTTCTCCATCCTCTAATAATAATTCCGTTAAATTCTTATCATTCTAGTAAGTTATTGTATAGTTTTCGTGGGTTAATACAGTTTGTAATAGCTATGACTTTTGAGACACTTTATGTTTGCAGAAAACAGTCCAAATGTCAAAAAATCAAAATAAATATAAAGTTAATCTAAAAAAGTATTTAGAATGAAACTATTATTAAATCAATAAAGTCATATAATATCAATCAATATAGACACAATAAAAATTAGTTTAAGTGGGTACTTTAATGTAACAAATTGATATACATACGTAATTATTGACAAGGTTATTTTTAAGCTTTAGATTAAAATTAAGATTGGCCGTGACTTTAAACGAATGATTCAATTTAAGACTAATAAATAGCTAAAGAGCTTTCAAGTAAGTTAATTAGCTTTTTATTTTTCAACTCAAAGTAAATATTATTTTGTATATTTTTAGTATTATAAAATTTCGAATAAAACGTTGTAATTGCGCATTATTTACGGTTTAGTTCAAAGTGAAAGATAATGAACTTTTTAACATTTATTAGGATATATGTTCTACGTATCCATAATAAATATAAGTTTTAATTGACTTAGAAAATACTTTCTTAGATTTACGCGAATTTTTGACATTTTAAATAAAACTATTTTTTCGGATTTTTTCGCGGATTTATTTTTTTAACAAATATTGTAAGGTACTTTGGTGCCAATTTTTCAAGTTTTAAATTCATTTTGTTATTTTGTAGGTAAGCTGTCTGTAATAACTATATAATACCTTTGAGACATCTAACACCTTAGTCTCTCCCGTAATCATGATTGCTGTAAAGCATTTGAAACGTCGGGAACGTAAAATCAAAATAAATCCTCGAAAAAATCCGAAAAGAGTGTTTCATTTAAAATACTCTAGAAAATTTTTGCCAACCGAATTTTTTTTTTTTTATTTACTAGCTATTGACGAACTTGAGTGTAATCAATAAAAAAATGGAATTCTTTTTACATAGATAGGTGAATTCTATTCATATTTGATTTCCTTAAATTTTCAATAATAACCATGGTCGAATTTCCACTACTGGACGGACACTAATAATAAACTAATAATAAGCACAATTCTTTCAATGTCTTAGTCAAAATTGTTAAAAATAATAATTTCACAGGTACTTCCCCTTGCCCTTTTACTTCATTTATAAACAGGTACATATAATATTTTAAATTGCATATAATTATGGGACTTATTACTAGTAGCTTTGCCGTCTCAGGGTCGATCAAGCGTACTTGTTATTGTAGGAAGTGTACCGAAATATTGGGTTTCAACATTACTGGTAATACTAATATTATAAAGCTGAAAAGTTTGTTTGTTTGTTTGTTTGTTTGGTTGAACGCGCTAATCTCAGGAACTACTAATCCGATTTGCATATTAGTGCTTTTTTTTTTGAAGTCGGTTTTTACTTTTTTCTTAAAAATTTTTTATTTTTCCCTTTAGACGTAATTGTAGTAGAAAGTATGAAAACTAACAAACTAAAATTCGCTTTTATTAGTAACACTAAAAATTCTGGCTCTAAAATCCGATTCTAACGTATTGGGCTTGTCAAATCAAACAAAATGAAAACTACTGGGCCAAAGTAAATTAAATTTTTATGGAACCAAATGGCAATTATTCCGCATCAAACTAAAGAAGAATCACGTAAATCGGATCATAAATCTCAGTGTAATCGGTGTACATTCATAAAAAAAATACCAATGGAATTGAGAACCTCCTTTTTGAAGTCGGTTAAAAATGGTAAATACGTGTTAAATCTCGAAACAAATTACCTATAATGTAAAGTACTTGTATGGACTACATATGACATTTATCACATCGTCCAAATAAGTTAAATGTCGCCAAAGGAGTATTGACTCACGCCTCATGTCAACTTTGTGTACCAAACACTTAATTTCGACAGTTTGCCACACTGAAAATAAATTTGATAAAAATAAGCAATTTTATATATCTATATAGTAATATTATAGAGGCTGAGTTTGTTTGTTAGTTTGAACGCGCTAATCTCAGGAACTGTGAATCCGATTTGAAAACTTTTTTGCATTAGATAGCCCGTTTGTTGAGGAAGGCTATAGGCTATATATCATCCCGGAAAAATGTGTAGTTCCCGTGGGATAGATTTATTTTTGTCTAGGGACGATCCCGAAGCGAAGCGAGGTTGAGTCGCAAGTGGTTCATAATTTCTTTTAATTATTAGAAAAAAATATTATTTTGGTAGCAAACAAGATATTAAAAATCTATACAACAAAGATATGTAAAGAGCTTCATAGTTTATTTTCTCAGAGATACCGCCGTGAATGAAATTCTGAGCATATCCTACATTTAAACATTAATGTTAATAAAGTAAATTTTGTTAACAGGGTTGTCAGATAAAGCAAAGCTTACGCATCTTCTATCTTTCTCTATAGAGATAGAGAGATATACTATCTAGAAGAATGACATTTTGCATAAGTTGTTTTTGACATGAAATGTCTTTAAAATCACACCGTAACATACGGGTACGAGATTAGAAAAGTGGACCGTAACGAAGTAGGTTGCATTAGGTTGCCATAGTAACCATTATTATTGTCTGAAAAATGATATATATATATGATATCCTTTCCGTTACCTTCAAAGATTATTATTTTTACTCAATTGTTATCCAATATTAATCGAAATAACTTTATATACACTACCTATACAGTGTAAGTATATTATTAAAACAGTTAGAACTCATTTTTTTTATTCCAATCTTTAACACTAAAAGCGACTCGCTGATATAATGAATAGGTGTTTCAAGTTAAAACAAAGGCGGTGTGCCCCGACACAGCCTCACCCGATTTTCTTATATATGAATGTGAACACAAATAAGAAAGGGTAACCGTGAAAGGGTATATAAGGAATGATAGTTTGAATGGATCTCTTTTTTTTATTTTGAAATATGGATATCTAAAGACTAAACTAATATTATAAAGAGGAAAGTTTTTTTTGTTTGTTTGTACCGAATAAGCTCCGAAACTACTGAACCTATTTACATAAAATTTTGATAAGAAGATAGTTTAAGACTCTGGGAAAAATATAGGATAGTTTTTATTCCGAAAATCATCCTTTAAGAGGGTGAAAATGAGGATGAAAATTTTATGTGGAGAAGTAACCTAGGAACCAACCCGAGCGAAGTGAGAGTGAGTCGCTAGTTGCTTATAGCATGCTTTTCTTCATATTACCTATAAAAAATCCCATTACGGGCTTACTAAAGTATTTTTATAACTTCAAATTTAAAATCCAATTAAAACTCTTTACATTTTTAGATCATGGAACAAATAAATCATTCATTACATGCTATTTATATAATATATACGTATGTAGGCTAAATTGAGGTGCAGCATCCAATTATTTCATCTCACCGGTTGTTATAATTACATAATGACATTAACGGACGAAAATTGTTGATACACAGAAGGTAACATGTCCGAAGCATCGAGATCGTTTAAAGTTCACTTGTTGGTCTCGACACCTTTATGAAATACTGATTTTTTATCCAATAATATGTTCCCATTTAATTGCACACTATCTAAAGCTGAGCAAAGTTAATCAAACTACTATATATATATATATATGTGTGTGTGTGTATATATATATATATGTGATAAAGGTTATATACGTGTATGTTTGTTACTTCTATAACCTGGAGTAACATATTGGCAACTATTGATGCTACAGTTGCTAATTTCGACATAAGACCAAAGTTTTTTGGTCTAGATTAATTTTGATTGCCTATGAAATTTTTAGGAACAGTTTTTGACTGGCGTCTAGCAACAGCTACTCAATTTGGGTATATTATTTATTTTGTTTAAGCGATATATTCGGTAATTGTGCGTCAATTTTCATAATAATTTTTAATTAAAAGGCATTACCATGAACCTGATGGGCTGTGTGAGATAAATTGCAAGAAATGAATAGGTCATTTCATGTGCAATTTTAACTTTTAAAGTGATGTCAAAGTCGGTATGCCTTTTTAAATCTATACTTATATTATAAAGCTGAATTATTTTTTATATTATAAAGCTGAAGAGTTTGTTTGTTTTTTTGTTTGTTTGTTTGGTTGAACGCGCTAATCTCAGGAACTACTAATCCGATTTGAAAAAATCTTTTTGCATTAGGTAGCCTGTTAACTGAGGAAGGCTATAGGCTATTTATCATCCCGGAAAAATGTACGGTTCCCGTGGGATAGGTTTGTTTTTGTCTAGGGCGAACCTGAATCGAAGCGAGGGTGAGTCGCTAGTTTAAAATAAAATTGATTATTAATATTTCCTATACTAATCATACGAGCATATTAAATAACTTGTGAACCCAATGCCCACATTATAACATAATTTTATCTCCCAAAAATATAAAAAAAATTCTCTATAACATTTTAGAGACAAAATCACTTGCAATTATTACAAACACAATGACACTAAATGGTCTCACAAAGCCGTTCCTTCAGTCTTTAACCGCTAAAGAGACAATATTATACATTATTAATTACAGTTTACGGTCTAATGATCTTAATTAGAGTAAATTATCCATGAGGTTGTATTTATATATCATACGTAACTTTACACTGACCGCATAAAGTATACTTGAGGTGCCGCAAATATGTACTTTGTCTCATTATTAGCGATTAAGGTTAATACTATATACAATGTATCTTCGCTAATACTACAATATTAAACTATCTGTTATTAGCAAAGTGTTATTAGCTTTACTAGTAACTAACAGCCTTCGAATCTGACTTTAACGAGTTCTCATTTTCGTATGAGCTAAAAATTTTATATTTAAAACCTGGTTGATAATATGAGTATATAAAGTAGTACTATCGAGTTGACTTCATTGTGAAACCAAGTGGATAATAAAATTCTGCAACGGTCACCTTCAAGTTTAAGCTTATTTGATTTGTTTTAATGAGTGTCGTATTTTGCTGTGGGTAAATAAACGTATTTTTAAGCGATAATCATTTTTTCTCAGCTAATTAAAGTTATTGTCTTAATTGTAAAAAAAAATATATTTAAATACTTCTTTTAGAAAAAGAGATTTTTAATTTTAAAAGAACAGTACGGTATAAATTTATTACATCTTGTTATGGTGCATAATCTATGAAATATATTTTGTTGTGCATTAGCATAATTAATTCGCAATGCTTGTGACAAGAAATAATACTTTTACACCAGACCTCTATAGATTTGGCCTCATTACGTGTTGTATTATTGGATTATGTTAAATTTCAAACAAAACAGTTTAAAATCTTTAAACCTCAGTTCAGTTTTTAAATTTTTACTAAAAAAAGGTAGGTACACATAATTTGAATTCGTAAAGAGTTCGGTTTAAAGATGCTTTATTTCTCAAAAGAATAACATTCACGTAATGAGAAAAATTTACAAGAAAGGATATTATTTACAACGTTATTTTTGAGTAGCAACAAAACAAAAAATACGGTATACCTTTAATGGAGAATTTTTGGAACTGTTCTCAAATGAATTATAAAGAATAGAACGGAAAAAACATTATTCATGACAGACTGCTTGCAAGCAATTTTTTTTTTTTTTTTTATTAAAATCGAATCACAACATGGCGAAGATATATTAAAAAATAAAGAGCCTTATTGAATACCTCCTTTTTGAAATTGGTCAAAAATGAAACAAAATAAGGGAAAATGTCAGATTAAATTCCACTATCTGTAAGGATAACACTAATTGGTTTAAACAAAGGCGTGTAAATGTTGATCAGATTTGATTACGATTGAGGCCAACAGGCACCCACGTCCCACAATCAAGCGACTCATTCTATCAACAAATACCAAACGACACATATGATAAGTATCAAATAAGGTATGCAGTACCTAATACACTAAAATGAACGTTATTAGTCCGTTTAGCGGATATAAATACTTGCATACGCTTTGAAGCGTAAGAATTGTTATAAAATAGCTTATAATCATACATGTATATTTTAAGTTACATTAAATTACCATTTAGTCGATATTTCTTTAGTTAAATGAAACTAAATAATTATGCCATTTTAATTATTTTCATTATAACTTCTAGGAAAAAAACACCTTCCCAGTACCTGGACGACAGAATAAAATCGAGTTTTTTCGGGAAAGATACAAAAATAAACCTACATGAACTGAAAAAATAAAACCTTGTCTAAATACAAAATTTGATCCAAATTGGTACAGTCGTTTCCGAGATATACGAAATAAATTTATATACTTATACATATGTATATATGTATACATACAAGAACTGCTCATCTAATATTATAAGATAAGCATCTACAAATATAAAAACACTGAGAACACAAAGCTGTAATCTATAAAACTTTTGATATTTCAATACACGAGGACAAAAGTAATGGAAATTAAGTATTTTATATAAATAATTTAACCATCTTTATGCATAATCAGAGTAAGTAGAAAATATATACATACATATATTTGGTGATAACCTACAAATATGAGATTTGTTAAAATTTCATGCACTCCATAAACATACGGTGTAACATTAAACTCAACATGTAAGAACGAGTACAAAAACAATTTTATAATATTATGCAGAAATAAAAAGTACAACCCTTTGACACAAAACAGACATTTTTAAACCATTTAATACATAAATACTTTAAAATGTGCAAAATATTTGAAGAATGGATGCATGCACTGAACCTATTTTAAAAATCGTTTTACTAATAGAAATGTACTCGTATAATATCCCTGAATAATGTAGACTTTTATTTATCGACGTACGACGAAGGCCGAAGGCGCACTCAATTACTAACATAAATGCGATTTTGTTCTATAATATATCATAAGGGGGCGCTTGTTAATGATTAGATATCGAATTATTGGTTATATCAAAAATATAGATCATTTCCTCATGTATCTCAGAATTCCACATTTAAAACTTAAACGGACTTATAATTCATTCTTAAATAGCAGGAAATTCCTTCTGATATAATTTAGTCTTAAATCTAGTTCTATTTAAGCCATTCCATACGTCACGGAGAAGGCATCGATAGCCACAAAAAGACGAGTGGTTGTCCTCGCGCAAAGATCACTTGTAACACACTTCCCTGCACTTGTTATGTATTTATTACCTGACTTTGAAACGTTTCTAGAGCAATTTGCCAAAGCTGTACTGGTTTCTGTATGAGATGCTTCGTGTTTAAGACATAATGCAACATGTATTTCTTAATAGATATCACATCACGAGAAATAGCGGTTATAATATATATTTTTGCACATTAACTTACTTTTAGCTATAAATATAAAAATATTGAACTAATTTTAATTAATAATAATTGTCATTGAGTTCCCAAATTTCTACTATTTGTAAGAAATTATGTATTAGATAAAATCTAAACATTTCTTCGAATATCAATCCTTTTAACAGACACGTTGTACACATGTTCTGTGCGTTCAACTCACGATCTAAGGCTAAATTACAAATTGTACATGAACTGTTCTAACGTGAGAACTTTACAAATAGCTCGAAACAAGCTCTGCGAGTACCCTAGATAGATATACATAAGCTTTCATATGTCACTTGATTCTATCTGAGCTATGGACATAGAATTCATAAAAATATCTTTAAAATGTTTAGTTACTTAAAGGTCGTTTGGACCATTGAAAATCTACGTGAGCACATATATGAAAAGAAATGTAGACTCTATACTAATATTATAAAGCTGAAGAGTTTGTTTGTTTGTTTGTTTGGTTGATCGCGCTAATCTCAGGAACTACTAATACGATTTGAAAAATTCTTTTTGCATTAGATAGCTCGTTAACTGAGGAAGGCCATAGCCTATATATCATCCCGAAAAATGTATGGTTCACACGGGATAGATCTGTTTTTCCCTACAAATATACAAGGTACAAATATTGTGTGAATGCACTTGATATTAATGTGAATGTGATTTATAACATCCTTATACATAAAGCCTCTATTAACTATTACTGTTTTCATAGTATTCTAAAAAGCTAGTATTAAAAGAGCTTAATTCAAATACATGTCCTACTACTGATTATAATTATCGATAATGCAAATATTATAAAAACGAAAGCTTATGAGCGAGTGAATGTGTTGGTAACTTATTCACGCTGTTTTTTTAAAGGATTAAAGTAAAATTTGGAATATAAATACTGTAACAGGAGTATGTTAGATAAACTACTTTTAACTCGACTGCGGCGAAGCCCAAAGAAGGGTTATGTGTTTGACCTGTATGTATGTATGTAAAAAACCCGACTGCGTAAATAGTGAACTAAAAGGATGGGAACAAATTGACGAAAAAATATAGTATAATGCAGTCAGAAATATACATCATAATACATATGCACCTACTTGTTTTATCCTTACTGCGAGTCAGTATTTATGTTTCCAACTGCATAATACTATATCCCTTCGTCAATTTGTTCTCATCTTTTTAGTTCGTTTATTACGCAGTCGGGTTTTTTTTATTTTTGTAAATAAATGCAATGTAAAAGGCAGTGGTAGCCCAGTGGTAACGCGCTCGCTTGGGAAACCGAGTGAAGCGGGTACAAATCCCGGGTCTCGCACCTCTGATATTTTCATGTGCGAATCATTTGCAACATGATTACCACTTGCTTTACGGTGAATAAAAACATCGTGAGGAAACCTGCATGTCTGAGAGAACCTAGCAAGTTTTCGAATGACATATGAAGTCCGCCAACCCGCACTTGGCCAGCGTGGTGGACTATGGCCTGATCCCCCTCGTACTGAAGAGATGCCCGTACCCAGCAGTGGGACACATATATCGAGCAACAGGAGCCGAGAGCATAAACTAATTGCTAAATAATTGTATTACCCAGCATTTTATTTATATAAATCTGAGTGTGTTAAGATTGTCCTTACTAAATGTCAAGGGAATGTAAAACTGATGAAAACAAAGTGGACCAGATCAGTTAGATTACAAGTTATTATTAAAAGGTTAAATCAATACGGACTTTCAAAGCTACTGTTCTGTTTATAGATAATAACTGGAACTGAGTCGATTAGCTGTTAAAGTAATAACAGGAATCTGCGCTATATATTTATAAAATCATTAAAAAACAATACCTAAGGCGTCTATTCCATACTAGCGACTTACCGTCGCTTCGCTCGGGTTGTCACTAAGTACGCGGATTTTATTCACAATTTCGTAGGTTTTAATTTTTTTTTGAGCCGAGCCCTAAATATTTTTTTTAAATAAAGGAAACTTTTTTAACGTAACTCCATATAACATTAGCTATCTGCCAGTGAAAGTCTCGTCAAAATCGGTTCAACAATTTCGGAGATTAGCTGGAACTAACAGACAGATAGACAGACAAAATTTAAAAAAATGTGTTTTTCTTCTAAGTGCCGTATATAATTTCATATGCATTTAGTATAAAGCTGTTATTTTGACATTACAAACAGACACTTCAATTTTATTTATTTGTAATAGATATTCCTTTAACTTTGTAAACTCAATTACCTCAAATTACATGCAATAGGCACTAAACATAAGTAAGTCTAGTCTGCTATTCCGATAATCTCGCACATTCATCATATAATTTATTGGGCAACAACATAATTCATGTCTTGAGGATCGATTCGAAGAACTTCGACCCATTGTTGGGTAGATATTTCCCATGGGAATATCTTCTTTTTTTTCAAAAATGTTAATATAGAATTTTCAGAAGGGGAAGTACGTATTAATAGATTTAAGATTTATTATTATAAAATAAATTAAAATGTACTTATTCATTTCTCTATTTTTGAGTTGAATATTTTTAATTCAAAATTATTATCTGTACAATTAAACGCTACAGTGTCAAATAAAAAAAACGAAAAACTGTTCTTAAGACTTCTAATATATAACATATAACACAATAAATAACATAATAAATTTGACCCCCTTCAAATTGCTAGTTTAAAAGACACTCGCATATATTATTATGAATTATTGCTCGCTTCTAAGTTCTGGGTAACACCTATAATTTTTCTCAATAAGTACGCTATAAAACCAAAGTAATTATTCCAAATATGACTGACAGTTCCGAAAATTAATTCCCAAAAATAAAACAGAAAACGAAAAATCGTTTTAGATTTAAATAATTTTTTTATTTCAATCATTCATTCACTCATTGGTGTCATAATAATTGTTTTCGCAATAAATTTATAACTCAACCGAGTTTTCTGATACTAAAATTATAAAGAGAAAAATTTTTTGTTCGTTTGTTTGTACCGAATAAGCTCCGAAACTACTGGACCGATTTAGATTAAACTTAACCAGAAGATAGTTTGAGACCCCGGGAAGGATATAGGATAGTTTTTATCCCGAAAATCATCCCTTAAAGTGGTGAAAATGGGGATGAAAGTTTGTATGGCAAAGGGTTTAGTTTAATCACTCTAGTTTTACTATAAAAGGCAAAAGTATTTCATGATATACATACGAGTATATTTCTGAAACATTTTTGTCGCGTCTTTTTATTAGTAGTATAATAATTTGATTTAAAACAACTTAGCCTTGTACTAGTTTTTGTGCCAACAGGAAAAGTTAAATATTTTCGCCTCCATAGTTCATCTGATGACATTTCATAGGTACATAACATTACACATGACATTTATCAAACCGATAAATGCAATTTAAAAACCAATTAATTTAGACATAAAAAAAATAGAATAGTCTTATATACTACTGACATTTATTTAAATATTAATTACCGAAATGTACCATAAACGCTTTTAAATTTACTTAGGTACATTATTATGAAGGTGATGAAAATATTTCATCAAATATATGTACATAAATATATATAATTATATCTTATTCAATATAAAAATAAAAAAACATCTATTTTGTAAATTTTATAACCAGATAAAAATAAAAAATAGGTGCATGTAACTTTTACGCGCGGTTGAAGTAAAACTTCTTTAGCATTTAGCAAATATCGCAATCAAATTAAAACAAATCAATAATTAAATAAGTCACATATTTATAGAGTATAATACGGAAAGAATATAATATTATATATTTGTCAGACAATAACAACGGTTACCATGGCAACATGGCAATGTATTCTATCTCATTCTCTCGACAACTTAATCTATACTAATATTATAAAGCTCAGGAACTACTAATCCGATTTGAAAAATTCTTTTTGCATTAGATAGCCCGTTAACTGAGGAAGGCTATAGGCTATATATTATCCTGGAAAAATGTACGGTTCCCATGGGATAGATTTGTTTTTGTCTAGGGACGAACCCGAAACGAAGCGAGGGTGAGTCGCTAGTCCTATATATTTATGTGTTTGTCTCTTTTTAGTGTCGCATTTTCGTTTTATTAAGTTTGAAATCACAACGATTCTAAAGAAGTTTCATTTAAATAATGAAATTTCCTAAAATCGCATTTAATCTAGACAAAGCCAGGTAATTATGTCATTTTAAAGAACAAGTTATAAAGAAATAAAAGTAATATAAGGCAGCGACGCAATCCATTTCCTCATTCTACGAGTACTTAACGTGCTACTCTACCGACACTTGCCTATGACAGAACTTGTGTACGTGTGTACAAAATAAAATTTACTATAATATATTGAATCTTTCAATAATTTGCTAAATCTATAAAATGGACCCCTATAGTCATGTTAACCAACCCTCTTGAAGAGTATCTTGTATACATATTCTAGAGTCGATACCTAAAAAAGAAAACTCAAAATATACGTAATTACACGCACTGTGACGTATTATATCATTGTCATAATGTTTCACTACATTAATATATTCTTTTCGTAGTTTATATTCAGGCACATATTTAAAACAAGCAACTTACCCTCGTTCCGCACGGATTCGTCCCTAGGTACATTTTAAATGTTAGTACAGATTTCTCAGAGATGAGATATTTTCCTGCAGTAAAAAGTATCCTATATGTTGACCCGGATAACCAGCTATCATCATACCAAATTTCATCAAAATCTGTCCAATGGTTTTCTCATGATGCGTTCTCAGATAAACAAACAGACAAAAATTCTAAAAACTATAGATTCGGCCTTTTCATCGATAATAATGACTATTTTAATAACATTTTCAACAAAATACTTAATGTACAGATTCTACTCAGTCAGAATTTTATTATATGTATAGATGTTTTTCCCCTAAACTCAATTAAATATAAAGGTATTAAAATTCGGTTCTAAATGTGTGATAATACACACGAAATAAAATATACCATGCCATGAAGGAGTACTTCAATTTCTTTGTATTCTTTAAAAGAGTCCGGAAAGGAAACTAAAAATCTGTGGTGAAAAAAGCTGATGGTTTCTAAGCCTTCATTAATATTGCTTAATTTGTATTAATAATGGATTTACCCATTACAGTTTGTAGGCTTTCTAAATAAATACCGGTACCGGGAGGATTTTACGTGAATTAATGTAGTAATTGGCAAATGCAAGCGGAAAAACTTTATAGGAAGGTAACGTTATGCAATAAATTCAGTTATTAGGACAACAAATATACGTAACGAATATAATTCAATATTTAATAAATATATTAATATAAATCCGTATTATCCGTATTAATATTATAAATGTGAAAGTTTGTGAGGATGGATGTATGGATGTTTGTTACTCTTTCACGCCAAAACTGCTAAACGGATCTGGATGAAATTTGGCACAAAGATAGATTAAAGTATATAGTAACACATAGGCTATCCCGGAAAAATGTTGGGTTTCCGTGGGATTGCTATATTAGAAAATAACTTAACTCTAAATCGATTGATTTGGAGGTAATGTAATAACCTGTTTCCCAAACTCTATACAATTATTATGCAACCGACAAAAGAGAGAGTTTCATACAATAATAACAAACAACAATTAGTATATCTTTTATAATTTAGGAAAAGTAATTTCAATGCCTCGGCTGACATCAATAAAGCAATCAAATTAAATTACATGCTTTTAATTTCATGCTCTATATTAGCCTTCGAAATATTTTTTAAGCTAGTTTTTGTGACATTTGAATATAATTAATTATATTTATGCATTCATATTAACATAATTTGAAAGACACGTATGCCTTATAACTAATTTTGTATTTCCTGTTACTGGCGCTTATATACCAATCATAATACTACGATAAACATGTACATATGTGTACGTGCACGTGTATGTGTGTTCACGAAACTAATCCTACTGAATCAATTTGGAAGAAAAGTGATAGATTGTAACCTGGAGCAACACTAGCTACTTTTAGTAATAAAATTGGCTGAAAATTGACGCTGCCTGTTCATATGATATTAATACAATCAGCGACTGAGTGGAGCAAGGGGGAGAAGAATAAAATGACTTAATATTCTCCTTCGTGTCTTCTCCATTTTACGTGATATAGGCGAAGCAATATAAATAATAAAAAAAAATGCTATCACTCATTACATGCAATCCCGACAGAGATCAGATTTTTTTTATAATATTTCTCACCTATCAAATTATACGGACGTATGAATAAAAATGTAATTGATTGGCAACATTAAAGGTTATTTATGTGTTTATCCAAATGCATGTAAATTTTTACTCTGTAATTAAAAAACAACTTATGCTAATGTATTTTTTCCATATCAACGAAAATCATTATAATAAACCTAATATAAATCGATTTGCAATTAGCAAAGGACATATCCGTATCCCTCAAAATATTTAGATCTTTGAATGTACACATAATGATTATTTTTTTCCTTGAGATGAATTGATGGCACTTTATTACGTTATAAATGTCAATTTATAATACTAATTAAAAATATAATATACCACATATGCATGTAATGTGTATATGGCCTTAAAAAATAGGATCCATCTCACTACATTCCCAGCCAAAGCTTATTATCAAATGTAAAAATATATTCTTTCAGGCTTAAAACTTTACATTTTAAATCAATAAGTTCCGAAAATTAAAGCTCAGCTAAAATATATAAAATATATAATCTTAAAAAATATATCCTTTGTGTGGTAGACAATAAGCCTGACATAAAGTAGCACTGCATTAGAACAAATCCTATATACCTAACTATTTTAAATGAAAATCTAAAGAAAGTGTATACACTAGCTCTTCTGTTTTGATAATTGCAGTCAAATTAATATTCATTGTTGCTGAAAATACAAATTTTAGTATTCAGATCTGGTGTTATTATAGGGGTAGTGAAGTGATAGTCATAAAAACATTGGAACACTGAATTCGAACGTGTATCGAGTGCCATGCAACTTGTCGTGTGGATTGCTTTAAATCCGATGGCATCTTAAAACCTACTTATGCCAGCAGGCTAATATCCATAAAATCTATGAAAAAGCAAAAGAACTAAGAGTTTTACTATGTGATTTATATCAATAGATCACTTGACATTGGCAGAAATAAACCTCATTAAGAGATTTGGTTGCCATTACCCAAAAAAAAACATATACAAAAAAAAATTATAACACAAGAAATAAAATGAGAATTGTAAATTTAAGTAAAATTATCTTTTGGATTTTTTCGCGGATTTATTTCGATTTTTAGTTCACGGTGTTTCGAATGCTTTACAGCAATCATGATCGCGGGAGAGATTAAGGTGTAAGATGTCTCAAACGCATTATATAGTTGTTACAAACAGCTTACCCAACAAAATAACCAAATAACAAAATTAATTCTAAAAATTGAAAAATGGCACCAAAGTACCTTAAAATATTGGTTCATTTTAATTTAAAAAAATCCGAAAAGATAGTTTTATTTAAAATATCAAATATTCGCGTAAAACTAAGAAAGTATTATGAGAATTATAATTTGAATCACTTTTATGTAACCTTTGATAGCTTTCTGCTGACCCTACTTGCAATTTTATCACTTAAATAATGTTATAAAATAAACTTACAGCCACAATATTATTCGTAACATCTTTTTATACAACATTTATGTGATCCTGTGCAAATAATAAGTATCTCTGATTTCTTACAATAGTTGTATTTCCGGCAAAATATTGTAAGATTGTTTTAAAATATAAAGCTTATACTCACAGAAGTTCTTACGTGCTCTCAAATTAATCAATGAAGAACAAGAAAAACATGCGTAAATTACCTGAAATAAAAAAAAAACAATATTAAGTATATGAAAATTATATGTATATAAAATAATTTGTCTTGCAAGGTAATCGAGTATGACACTCGCTGGTTATTAATTATGTATCATTTAATTCAAACTCATATTAAATAACCAATGAAGCCTGATTTTTCTACAATGTAGCATAATATAAAAGAATAAGGAATAAATTTATGAAGTGCGTTTTTTCGATTAGTATGGAATAAATGGACTATACATTATAAGACATATATAATATATAATATACATAAGTATGATTCACTTTCATAACTCTAACTTGAAAAATGATTGATTCCTCATATAAACATTCATCCCCCTTTTCACCCCCTTTAGGGATGATTTCCGGGATAAAAACTATCCTAGTTCTCCCCTTCCCGAGATTTCAAACTATCTTTAAAGCAAATTTCATCTAAATCGGTTCTGTAATTCCAGAGATTACTTCCTACAAACAAATTCACAAACTTTACCACTTTATAATATTAGTGTAGATAAAAAAAAGATCATTTAAAATAAAACATTAATTTTTGCTAAAGTGTCAAGTGAAAACCGTAAAGTACAGTTAATACTTTATATACTTAATGTATAATCTCCATCTATTTGTAGAAAGTAAAACACAAAAGCTTTAAATTATTCGAAATTTTATCCAAATGAAATTCGTGGGCTTAATATCAAATTTTAAATTATAGCGGTTTTATGAACCACGTGAACCAGAAACCAAATGAAATTGTTAAAAACCGATAGAAAGAACGTGTTAATTTGTTAAACAATTTTGAAAAACGGGTATACGTATGTATATTTCTTTTATTTTTCGTTACATTTTAGGATTTACATTTTTTTCTACTTTACATTTTTTCTTAAAAAGAGAATTTTGTAAGAACTATTATTATTTATATTTTTAAGCTCATCCAGCCTTAACCTGGATAAATAAAACATCTAAGATATAATAAAAAATATTCATTTTCTTTAACTATTTTTTTTTTTATTTTTTGATAATATCCACGAGTTTGTTTCCATAGTATTTTAAAAAAAAAAACCTTTTTTATTAAGAAAATACTTTGTTACATAAATTATGAAAAAAACTAAAAACTTTTAAGGTGTCAAACAGAAAATAAAATAAAACTTTTCAGTTCCTAAGAATCAAACATTTTCTCGTTTATTGCTTATTTGTTCTATATGATGCCTAAAATTACATAAATTTAAATTAATTAATATTAAATTAGTAAAAAAAAATTAATTTCATGTTACATGCCTAGCTGTACCTACTACAAAGACGGAACAGCAAAAAATATTTTTATATTGTAACAAAGCAATTTTACCTTTGAAAAAATTTAATATTTTCGCTTCCGCAAAACGCTGCACTATTAAAACAAAAAGAGGTTAACTCATCATCTCCCTCTCTCGTCACTCGTCATACTCGATGTCTTAACACAAGAAATGATATACCGTTTTAAAACCCCTTAACATAAAATAAAAATTGTTATAGAATAAATATCAAATAATGTATACTTTAGTATTTTGCTCAAAAAGAAGTTAAATTGTCGCTATAGTAGCTGAATCAGTACTTTTTAGTTTTTAATATACCACAGCAAATTATTATAAATTTTAAACATCATATTTAACAGTAGAATCTGACTATACATGACTTTATTTTCGTAACTTTCAGTATTCGCTTAGAACAAGCTTTTAAAGTTTTGTACACATTATGTTTCGTAATCTATTATTTAGTTATCTTGTATCGAACTAGTTATATATAGTGTGCCTTTCACTTATTTAAGTAATTAAGTAATTTTGATGATTGTTCAAAATAAATAGCTTATTATTAAGTTAAATAGAAATAATAGAGTAATATTTGAAATCTTTAAAATCCAGACAATAGTTTTTTCAAGGCTTTATACAAAAAAATTACATATCACGTTTTATGAACATAATAGAATTATTATAAAAATATATTCATTTTTACTGTGTTCTTTATTATTTCGAAAACCTTGTGTTTAGAATGTCATGAAGCAGTCGCAATGTAACCATTGCAATGCATCAATTATATGTTTTCCTAAGTATGCAAGCAATTCAGATTACAGATTAAGCAAAGACTCGGAGCTGCAAGTCCTTTTTATTTCAAATTTTTAAACTAACGACCTGCCTTGGCTTTGCTCAGATATGTTTTTGAAAGTGGCTAATATAGCACTTTACTAATTACTCCAATCTAGACAAGACGATCGTACTTTCTGAGCGAATTAGGAATCACTAAGTACTAATAATAATAATTTTAAACAATATGTATTATATAAGTTAATTTTAAGCCCTTAATGGAAAAAGTGAGCTGAAAAAACCTTCATTAATTCAAAATGTGCCCTAAAATAATCAAACGACAATATGACAATAGAATAAAATATAGTATAGTTAATCATTTTTTGAATGTGTACACTATAACCTGTAACACATAGGCTACAGTTAGTAATAAAATTTGCCACAAGGTGGCGCTGCCTGTGTATAATTTAAAAAATACAAAACACACCTAGAATCGCAACTGAGTAAAGTTAGGGTAAATCGCTAGTTAAAGTTATAATCAGTGAATCATTCCCTAGATAATCGAACATCAAATTTTGTTTCAAAACAATAATACCCTGAGAGCTTAGCAAAGCTATTATAAGAGTGTATACTTAATAACGAAACAATTTACTTTATAATAGAGATTTTTGATCTTTGTGATATAACTTTTGATCAAAGGTCTAGCAATAATGATGTTATAAAATTCGACACAAATAATGAACCTAACCTGATAATCAATAAAACATACATATATTAGAATATTATATTTATTAGATGTAGGATATAAGCTATCTTGATTCTGAATTTTAATTAAATTCAGGCGCCGCGATAGATTTTGTCATTTTAAAATCCTTAATTCTTGCTAAAATATGGCATTTATTGGCAAATTGAAATCACACTAATATTAAAAACTTGAATGAAATTTAAAAAATCGATGATGGCCTACGAGTACAACATTAGGCATGGAGTAATATTACCGTTAATAATAATATTACTAAAAGATGGCGTTGTCTGTAAATTAATTAAAATAAACACACAAAACGAGGGTATGTCGCTAGTATATATATATATATATATATATATATATATATATATATATATATATATATATATATATATATATTATATCTACTCATGTATATATGATTTGAATTATATATAAAAAAAATGCAAGTTGAGCGTAATCCGGTATATTTTTGCTCAAGGCCTCATGTTGGACCGTTTGGGTTTTCACAGATGAAAGGACATGCGATGCTAATTACTGCTGGTTCAGATAAAGGACAATATATTTATTATATTATTACTGAGTACTCATAAACTTGTTTACAATTTACAGCCTGCACTCAAATGAAATATATTTATTTGAAATACTAGCGACTCACCCTCGCTCCGCTCGGGTTCGTCCCTAGATACGTTTTAACGCGTAGTATTGATTTCTCAGAGATGAGATATTTTCCCGCAGTAAAAAGTATTTTTTATATTGACCCGGATAACCAGCAATCCCCATACCAAATTTTATCAAAATCTGTCCAGTGGTTTTCTCGTGATGCATTTCCAAGCAGACAGACAAAAATTCTAAAAACTATACGAGTAGATTCGGCCTCTGTATCGATAATAATAACTATTTCAATAAGATTTTCCAAAAAATATCTAATGTACAGATTCGACTCAGAATTTTATTATGTGTATAGATAGCAGAACCGCTTTCCAAGCTGGTGGTAGCTTCCTCGTTGACATACTTTACTGATCCTTTAAATAAAAGTGACAATTCAAAAGTGCTTGTATTGATCTAATTGAATAAAGTTTAATTTCATTCCATTTATTCCTTCGTTCTTTTGTTTTCACCAGAAATTACAGTTCGCAGCTCTAAATAAAGAATAGCTTTTTGATATAGTTAATGAAACACAATTCAGTATTATTAGAAAATATTGAAAGAACTACAACGCTGTAATTGATATTTTAATATTATTCAAAATTATTTTTTAAAAAATAGACCTTCCGTATCTACTTAGTATATAAAGAAATATCTCCACTCATTGCTTTAAAGATGTAACCTTCAATAGTCAATTAACAAGTAATTTGAAGTAATATAATTTTATCACGATGATTTTAATAACTTTGCGATCATCGTTTAAATATTAATATTAGTTAGAATATTATGGGTATAATAAGTCATAAAAGTTGACCAGTCAATTATACATATATTGCATCAATCTAGTAAGTACGTACTAAAATATTACACTTTAGAAAATCATACATCATTGAGACAAAAGCGACCTTAACATTTATAAAACCAACTTCAGAAATATGACGTATGATATTTTTTCTTTGTTACTCTTATACGTATCATATTAAACATTTTTACACAAAATTCATTTTATTACACAGAAATTCAGTACAGTTATCCTTATATTTTCAGATGTTGATATTAACCACCGAGTGAACTTGAGCAAAGTCCATCTGTAGAAAATATTTTTTTTTAAATAAATCGCCAATAATAATAAAATTTAATTTAAAAAACGTAATAAGATCTAATATTTCGTTTAAAACCTTTTTAAAAACAAAATATTACATTAATTACAGGTAAATTATAGGTATTACTACTGTAAGAATAATTAGAATTAAAAAACTATTTGTATAATCAACAGTGCAGCTAAAGATATCAGATCCGCTGCGACCTCTGACCTCGCCACTGAAACCTAGGTATCTGTTGAAACAACCGACTCATCTGCGGCTTACCGCTGATGGACACGCAGTGGCATAACAATGCAACCATAGTCTATATATAGCTATTTCAATATAATTTCAATATTTTTAGTATAATATTTCAATTGTAGAAATTAAATCATTTTTTTGACTATTTTTTTTTTTTCAAATTTTGATTTTTACAACATTTTTTTTATTTATTTCAAATTTTAAGTATTTATGAAAAAGATAAGAATAAAATAATGCTGATATATAGTAGCACGGGCCTCCCTTCAATACGAGGGGAATCAGGCCGTTAGTCCACCAAGCTGGTCAAGTGTGGATTAGCGGACTTCACATGTCTTTCGAAAACTTGTTAGGTTTTCTCAGACATGCAGGTTTCCTCACAATGTTTTCCTTCACCGTAAGGCAAGTGGTAATCATGTTAGAAATCATTCGCACATGAAAATACCAGAGGTGCGAGACCCGGAATTTGAACCCGCTTCACTCGGTTTCCCAAGTGAGCGCGTTACCACTGGGCTACCACTACCTTAATATATAGTAACAGAATATATTTCTGCTTGTTTTATACTTTTAATGCTACAGGAATTGTTGCAAACTATTTTAAATAAGTTCTAGTATCTCACAAAATATAAAATTACGTTTAATTCTAGCTAAATTTCGCTCATATTTAATACTCTGACGACCTAATAATTGGTGATAGTGCTTAAAAGAAAAGAGAGAGGTTTAAAGAGTTGTTAGTCGACAGATGCATGCATACTGTATTTAAACAAGATATAATTGAAAACAAAATCGAACAACAAGTAAAATTTTTAAGCTCCATAATTGAGCTTATACATCATCTTAAAATAGATTACATTTGTATCTATTATATCACAAGCAAACAAATTGCGTAAAATAAGTGAATGCACTTTCATACATTCACATTTAGCCGACTTCGTAACATCTGTGTCAATGATACTGGAATGAGAAATCATTTTAAGATTTTTTTATAAAAGTTAACCTAAAATATCTATTTTAAATTTTTTTATAATAACACAGCAATAATTCGAAAATACATCTATATGAATAATAATAACTAACATATCCAAGAAAAATTTCTCTAAAATAAAATTAACCTCTATTTAATTAAATAACCACTTTTATCTAATATCATTATTTAGTCATCAGCAACATAAAAAACCAAATGGCAAATGGATACTTTTATTAAAAAAACTTTTTAATGAAAATAATCAAGTCAAGGGCATCAGTTTTAAACATCAATTATAATAACAATATCAAATACTCTTACATTTTTTGTAATTATTTTTTTTAAATCCATACTTTATTAATGTAAAAGTAACTACATATTTATTACATTTTAAAAACCCAATTCGTTGAACAGATTTCGATTAAATTTGGGAAAAACATAGATTACATTATGACGAATAAAAGATTCCTTTTGTCTCCGCCCCGCTGACCATGCAAGCAGAGACGCGGGCAAAAATTAGTAGTAAGTACAACAAATATGAATCAATAGCAAACTATTTATATGTAGTTACACTAGAAATCTAGACTACCTCCTCCACACTCATTAATAGCCTGTAAATTAGGTCACATTTATTAGAAAATTGCGAAAACACTTGAAAAGGAATTAAAATGCCTCAGTAAGATATTAAATACGACTGTGTAACTTGAATAATAATTATCTGCAATAATAAATATATTATTAAAAATATTAATAAACTTAGTCTAGTAGACTCTCTACATATAAATATCGAAGCTAAAAGCAAAAGTAAGGTGAACTTCAAAACCTTATTTACATTTAATTCGTATCGCATAAACTGTTAGTTTTATTCATAAAAATATGAAAGTATGATATACTTCATATGAGAGATAATCAGCCAGACAGTGTGTAATTAGAGGTGCGATTTGAATCCACATTAACATGCACTTTCTCATCCCCAGCAAACACTCTACTACTGTTAGATTGGATGAGCATGTATTATTTTAAGTAATTAAATATTTGGTACAAATTGTACGTCAGTATGAACGATTGAAAACTAGTTGAAAATTCTCTATTATGCTAAAGACATTCAAATTAAACATAAATAAAAAAAACTAAGAGAATAATACTTACTTTGCAGATAGTGTTTTCATGCAACATTGTGGTTATAAGATCATACGAACGATTATTGAACTGGCTATAAGAGACGTGTTTACCTTTAAATTCCGTTTGAGATCTAAGTATGACTGTCACTAATACGCAGAATGTGATAATTTTTGACATAATGTAAATAATAAATTTCAATATACATAAATACCGTTTGATATTATTTTAAACTCTTATGCTAATCTACAACAAAACTTTCGACAAATTAAATTAAATCATTTCTATATACATTTTATAGTATTATATCTTTTTAATGTTCCATTATGAATAAATTTTATTGGCAACTTCCAGCCCTTAGCACAGAAAGGCGCGCGTTGATGTCTTTTATATACAGCGATAGTGTTATTAAACGTAATTTTAAAAGTGCGACTGCTATTTGCTGTAACTTGTTCAATAATCTATAACAAATTCAGTACATAACTTTATTGCGATATAAGTGAGGTTTTTAATTTTATACAAATGGTTATTATGACATTTAAAATATTTGACTTTCTTTAATATGTAGGATCGGTAGTGATGAAGATATAGTGCTTACATCTACAGTATACACTGCATTTATGTAGCTCTGATACAATTATAGATAGCTGCATATTAGTAATAACTAGTTGCAAGTGGAGCGGAGAGATAATGTCTGGCCTTGAATAGATTTATATTACGATATGTTTCAATAACCTAGACAATACTCATTATACTTTAAATAGTAACAAAACATCGTATAGCTAATTGATTAAATCATGCATTAATATGATTAAATAAATCCTAAAAGTTTTTGTTTATAATATTATATTTTATTATAAATATAGTGTATATATTTCATTCACTTTTGTATATGCGATTAAGTTTTGTTTAGTGTTAAATATACAACTTTGCATCTCAACAAATGAGATAAAAATCTTCATTTACCAATTACTTTGTTACTTTCTGTTTAAATCTCTTATGCAATCTTATGAAGTATAATTGCTATTGAAGAAGCCATCACAAAAAATATATATTAAACCTCCTCTTATTATTGTAGTATTAATATTTATATTTAAATAAGTAGCTAATTTATTTTTGTAATTATATATCGCACTCACTAGTATTATACATGCGAATGTTTGTATGAATGTATGTTACCATTTCGCGCTAAAATTGCTAGATTAATTTAGATGTTTAGTGCACTGATAGGCTATGTTCTCGACTAAATATCAGTAGGTACATTTTTTGGAAATGCAGATGATAATACTTACATTTTGGCAAATCACAAATTTCATATTAACTTTCGTTTTCTAGATAATAATAAATTACTAAAATATTTAACTGGTACTAAAATTAGAAAAATTTAAATTAATTATTTAAAATTCAAATTGATTATTTAGTTCTTATAGAAAAGCCAAACAAGAAATTTCGACATCTTTAAAAAAATATTAATGAATACACAAAAACTATAAAGTGGACAATAATCTAGTAAATTTGACATTGACCACTTTACTCTCAACCCAAATGTCTAGGAATAAAAACTATGATATCTGGTGTGCAATCCAATTAGTTACGAATGTTACAGAATTGATTTGGTGTCGAATGATTTTGCGGAAAAATACGATGATATAACAAGTTATTTTTAATAACCGAAATAGGAAATGTACATGTACACGATATAACGCATTCTGTACACAAAAAATGCTATTTACTGGAATATAATATGGTATATTATAGTATAAATAAATGTTTATTTGAGAGATGATTCACTATATGTATCGTGATTTATATATGAAATTTAAATATTTCTGAGAACTAGTAAAAAAATTTTATATAAAAATATGAACTTATATGTTTAAAAATATTCTTATTTACATTAACAATGAAAGTAACCTCTTATTGTAAACGTCACTTCCTTTTATGAAGCTTCAAATTTCATATGTATTGGGTGATGATTGTGTTTTAAACAAAATATATGAAACAGTGTGACTATAAACTGTACCATTCTTCTCTCTGTAAGTCATGAATCAAGACACTAAATATCAAGTAAAAGCACCTAACGCGGTGCTTGAATTAGCGGAAGAGTTCATATATTAATTTATTACATAATGAAAAAATTTACTAGTCTATATGCTTAGTATAAAATCTTGCCACATTAAGAACTTGATGGTATAATAAGAAGCAAGCAGTGTCATTTTAACATCTATACAACTGCTTCACGTATATCACACTGAGGCTTACATAATTCACATCATAATAATTTTTGTAAATCATTCATTTTCATTATTTAGTTATGACTTTTAAGAGTTCCAGTTGACCACAGCTTCCGCTTCCTACTTCGACTAACGTCACATAGAATAAAGAACACAGTTCACGGATTTAAATTAATTTCATTACATAAGTAAACTATGACATTTTTTTTCTTTTTTCGCTGGGGAAGCCCACTATGAGGACCCTGCCGGCTGTCAACGGGCAGAATATTTTGAGACTCTTACTCACTAAAACATAGGTGTCACTCACTAAAATAAGGCAGTGGTAGCCCAGTAGTAACGCGCTCGCTTGGGAAACCGAGTGAAGCGGGTTCAAATCCCGGATATCGCACCTCTAATGTTTTCATGTGCGAATCATTTCTAACATGATTACCCCTCGCCTTACGGTGAAGGAAAACATCGTGAGGAAACCTGCATGTCTCAGAGATTCTAGCAAGTTGTCGAAAGACGTGTGAAATCCGCCAACCCGCACTTGGCCAGCGTGGTGGACTATGGCCTGATCCCCCTCGTACTGAAGGGAGGCCCGTGCCTAGCAGTGGGACGTTAAAAAGGGCTGAACACACTCACTAAAACCAACAGCAGAACCCTTTAGGGCAATCTAATGGAAGGTAAACTATGACTAAGAGCAACACGTAGGCTACTATTAGTAATAATGTTTTCCAAAAGGTGGAACTATTTGAATATAATATTATAAATAGAAAAGACAACTAGGGACGAGCAAAGCGAGGGTACATCGCTAGTCTTTACTTCAAATTATTAATTTAAAATTCAATGACTAACTTTTAAAATATACTATTAAAAATATATCTTATCGATATTATGGACCTAATATCTTTTATCACTAAAAGTACTCAACAGTTCCCTTTCTACGATTATTCACAGATACAAATACTATTGTTCTGAGGCTAGATCTGATATTTGGGCAATAAAAGTTCCAAGGCTAGTGACAAAGGCCAGTAGTTAAAAAGAAATATTTGACTGTACAATTTAACAATAGAGCAGTATATTAATAAGAGATACGAGAAAAGATATTTACATAGCGCTTATTATTCAAAATATAAACATTTATAAACCTAAATATAACTAAAAAAGTAGTATTTTAAAAAAATCTTGAAAACTTTAAATTTAATTACAAAACTTTTAAATGAAAAAAAAGCAGAAAAAAGAACTCATTTAAAAGTAAGGTAAGAAAATGAATGAAACGAATATCATCGTTTTACGAATTTAGTTTAAGAATAATACTGTAGAAGTAAAATTATATAGTACCTATTTACAGACAATATTACGCTTTGCAATTTAAATTACCAATAAAAAGTGACAATCGAATATGCAATTATTGAACGACCCTATTATCTGCTAACTGAAGAAGCTTTTCATCAGGTCTCGAGTAGTAATAAGAATAATTATGTTTTTATTATGATCATCAAATAATTTAATAGATAATGACTCTGCTTTCTAACAGCTGTTTAACTCTACATCATTAATAGGCTAATAGTCTGTTTACACCACATGGTGTAGTGGTTATATGTTTATTTTATTGTTAAGTCTTTTTACTACGATTAAGGTAAGGGTTGTTTCCTTAAACATAAAGTATACATTACTTAAAACTACAAGTCCCAATGTGTTATTTATGAATTCTGTAATTATATCTTTTATATCAGATCAGGAACATCCTATATAGTATTTCTTGTGAAAAATAAACAAAAATATCTCTTAAACAATTTTAGACCTAGGCTCATATTATAGGTTATATTTTTGACATGTTAGGAAATAAATAATAAATAAATAAATTTGTTTGGACATCAACACACAGCACCATCTAGCTCCACGGTAAACTACGAAGCTTGTGTTATGGATACCAGATAGTTGATACACTACACATATATAACTTTAAATACATACATATTATAAATATAAACATCCATGAATGGAGTACAAACATTCGTGCGCATCATACAAATGAATGCCCCCCAACGGGACTCGTACCCGCAACCGCTGGCACAGCAAGTAGAGTCACTACAAACTCTGCCAAACATGTCGTCACATTTACACGTTAAACGTTAAAACATTTTAAATTTGATATATGTGTGTAAAACGTAAAAAATCTTCCAAAATAATCTAATTAGACGTCAACGTTTATGGTTAAATTAGCGAGACACTATTAGCTTAAAATACAATTTCCTTACAATATCTTTCCACATAAGTTTCTTCAAATCACATAATACCTGTACTAAAACAATATCGGCAGTAAAATTTTATAGTCGAAAGTCAGTGTCTTCTTGGTAGTAAATTAGCAAATATATTAGCATTGTTTAAAGGTCTAGAAAGAGCATGAGATATATTTTATTAAGATAAATGATATATAAAAATTAAAATACGCTTTATATTTTGAAGATTATGTATGTATTTTGAAGATTAGAAGATTAAAAATACGATATAATATATTAATTTTAAGTTATGTACAAAATTAAACAAAAATGCAAAATAAAAGTAGATACAAAGTTAATCAGATTAGAATATTTTTTAAGTTTTCTTCAAAGTGTTAGGTTCTTTAGAAGCGGTGGGCTTTTTTAGAAAATCGGTTAAATAAAACAAGAATTATTATATATTTTGTACTTTGTTACACGTATAAGAAAACTACGTAACCTATGGACAATATAACTGAGCGTGAAGGCGCAATACCGCAAAGATCAAAGTAGTAATAAAGAGTATTGCAACGTTAAATTCAAATCATATATTTTGATTTGATTTAAATTCAAAAGGGACATTACATTCTCGTACAATACATTATTTAATAATTATTAAACAAAATAATTTATACTTTGTAACTACGAAAAATACACTAATTTCAAAGTCACGCTCTCAAAAGCAAATCGACCCTTCGGTTGGATTTCTTTGAATTCATACGAAACCGTCCTTGAAATATAACTTTTTTAAACTACGTGCGTGTATGAATATGTCACGCACAAGAAGTAAAAATTCTGTAGGTTATCGGTACTCTTTATGAAATTCAATTTATGGTTTAAACAATTAGGATATATGAGATACTAAAAATAACGCATATTAGGCATATTACAATCATAAATTAATAGAATATCATATGAGGAAATAACATAATTTTATATATCATTTGCCAGACAATAACAACGGTTACCATGGCAACAAACGTACGTACATTTTTTCGTAACGAATTCACCAACTTACCCTCCAAGTCAAGCGTGCGTAAAGAAGTTTTACTTAAGAAAAGAAAGAATTATAAAAAAAATACAATTAGCAAAGATATCATATAACATACACACAACAAACAGCTCAATCGAATAAAAAAAAACAGTTTAATTGAATATCTATTTTTGAAATCGGTCAAAAATAAAAGTGACTTAGTTTATATGTAACTGATATTGCAGCATTATATAATTCTTCGTAATAACGCACCATAACATCTGTTAACTTGAACGTTGACAATATTGTATAATTCTATTGTTTAAAACAAGTACCCAATTATGATGTACAATAGACTTTCGGCTAACTCTGTCGCGTGGTTAGATACTCGTACTGACAAACTAAGGTTTAATGAACGCAGATATAATAACAACTCTCTTTCTAATTAACACTTTTTTATCTTAATAGTTCGATATTTATATGGTAATTTTAGTAAATAATATCTTGTTAGGAACAATATAATTATAAACTACAATGACTATGAAAGCTGACAAAATATTATACTTTTATACTAACTTTTAAGCTCCGCTTATATGTATTTATACATTAAGCTCCATAAGATAGTTTTATTAAAAAAATCAACATTAATCCCTCCCCTCCCTTATTAGAGTGGAGTTATTAAAATATACAAAAAACGTTTGCTACTATTTTAAACGATTTCAAAATGAGAAGGTATGCGGCAGTATTTTTGTATATATATCACGTGATATTTTCGTTAATTGCAAATGGAATTTCATAATTCTTTTTTTGATTAATGGTCTATACATAAAGGTGATTCCATAAAATTAAAAAAAACTACCCTTATGATCTTAAGTTATTAACAAATCAAAAAAGCGTTTTTGTTTTTAAGCTATTTTTCTACTCAAGTTCGCAACTGTGTTGCATTTCACTGAAAAGCTTCAAACTAACTTAAACCTATAATGTTAAATACATTACATACATTACATTACATTGTAACATCAAGTAGCATCATGTAAGTATATGCCACATTAGCTTATTCTCTGTTATCTTAAATAGGCCTAAGTTGATTCCTACGTGCACAGTTAGCGTTAGATATCACGAAGTCAGAAATTATATGCAGCATGCCATTATCGAAAGTGCGGTTAATGCACGTGTGCCAGTTAACGTGTTTGATAGGTCGATGACCGCGCCATGATCGCGTTATAAGTGACATACTGTCTAGTTAATCTTGTGGCTCGTGAAAACAGAGATTTGAAGGTCCTGAGTTCGAGTCCCGAGTCAAACCAGGTATAGCTATTGGGAATTTCTGTCAAGACATTGTCAGTAATTGCCCGAAATTGGCTGTGTTTCACTCGAAGGTCGAAAGTCATGTAAAGCTAGCTCTTGCGCCTGATCTGTCACCGGTCATGCCAAATTATCGTCACACCACAGTTTAAGAGTGAAAGGAATAGAGAGTGTACTTATATTTGCGGCGTGACCGAAATCGGTTAGGAGGACATTATTTAAGCGATATAGTAATAAAAAAAATTAAAGAACCCAATTATGATGTTTTTGTATATTTCAACTTTACACAAACAAGTTTCGTATACCTTTCTTTCAATTTTTTTTTTGTAAAACATGTTTATTTTTTGTCATTTAAATACGTTTTTTTTTAAATAAGTACATATAAATAAAAAATACCTATATAATATAAATCCTCAAATCCATACCACAATTTTAGATTAGCAAACGCTACCTCTAAAACACTATTACTTGTAATAGATTTGGCACTAATTGTAACCACTGTACTTACTTTTACGAACAGTTATAATACTCAGTTCAATTATGAACATGTCAAGGCAATGGGGTCGCGAGGAAATTGCTTGCGTGTCACGTTAAAGGCAGTGTAAGAAAAACGTTTATAATATTGTCTATCATAACTGACATAAATACTTAGTAGTAGGAACCGAGCTTAGCTTGGAGTTCTTTTTTGTTATATCGTTTTTTTTAGATAAAAAAAAACTGAAAACTTAAATAAATATAAAAAAAAACAAATCGTTAGATCCGTTTCCGAGATCACCGGTATAAATAAATAAATATATAAGAATTGCTCGTTTAAATATATTAAATTAAATATAATAACTTATATTGTAATTTTAGTAAATAGTAACTGTCAATGACAAGTTTTTTCACGAAAATGTAAAGTCTTATTGTTTACATTTGTTTAAAGAAAAAACTTCGTCTTATAGACTCTAACCATAGAGTATAGCTATTACCAGATAGCTAGCTTTTTTCTCTGAAATAAAGCTTTTTTCGTAAACAAAATACAATAATTTTAATTTAAATAGGTAAAAGTATTCTAATTTATATATCATTTTAGGAGTCTGTAAATACTGTTAGATAATGATATATTATTTCACTATTAAACGATGTTCAAAACCAATTAAAATACTGAATAAAAAACGATAAACCTTTATATTTAGATATAAGCTGAAGCTGAAACATATAGAGCCTAAGCTTCCACATAGACCACAAGATTTTAAAAAGCATGGCTTATTACCACGTAGGTAATACGCCGTGCTTTTATGGAACCACATAATGTAGCAATCTTATGTTAGGATTTTGTATAATTTTATATTGAACTAGTAACTTTTTATTATATTTTAATTGTGCCCGATCATACCTTATGCATAACAAAAAAAAAAATAAGCAACACAATACGCGACCTAACTACTCAATAAATAAAACTAACTAGAAGTATCTGATCATGGTTTTGATAAGAAAAACTACCTTTACTTAGCTTAGGAAATTAGCATAAATTAAAAAAAAAACTTGATGTCATCAATCAAAATTATCTTTGGTATAAGTAAATCCATTATAGAAGGGGCAATTAATACGTGTAAATAGTAGCGAGCAGTAGCGAGACCGTCTAAGATACTGTTACGTAGCATTACGTTGAGTCTCCGGTAGAAAGTCGATTTGCCGCTAATACGATTTGAATCACTGTTATGCTCAGATATTAATGATGATCTAACAAATTTTAAAAATGTGGATAATTATATTTGTGACTAACTTTAGCCCGTGACTGCACTCGTGTATTATAACAATAAAACCACCTATGTCACTGCCATTCAGTGTCGTTAAAGCCAGTTCTATTCATTACTCACCTCTTTTATTACGTGGCAAATAATAAAAATGTTCAAAATAATCCGCATATGATAATATTAGAGCTGCGAGACCCGGCATTTGAACCCCCTTCATTTAGTTTCCTAAGAAACGAGGTATCGTTTTTCTTTTCAAAATTAAAAAGTAGCCTATGTTGTTTTTGCCCCACGCATTAATCTTTCAATGAATATTTATAAAATCTGTTCCATATTTTCAAAGAGAAGTGGATAGGCTTAAACAGTTAAAACTTTTAAATGGTTTTCTATGCATAGGGTGTACGTCTAATACCTATTTCACCATTTCTTTTCAGGACTGAAGATTTTACTTAACGACTCTGGTGGTAGACTCATAACATAAAGTATAAAAATGTAATAATTTCATGCTAAGCAAAAGATTTTGAATTTATTTATATGAAACTCAATATAACTTTTATTTTAATTAAAAAAGATAAATAAATTTAAAATGTCAAACATTCGCGTAAATCTAAGAAAATATTATAAAAAAGTTTACTTTAACAATAATGAATTTAGTAACGTAAAACCAATACTTATGTATATACTAATCAAGAACTTTTATTTTATAAACGTAATTAATTACTTAAATTATGTTATCTATAAAATTACTTATACCTACTTACATATTCTATTATTACGTTTATTGAAATTTTTTGACATATTAGTAAATAAATAATAAAGAAATATGTTGGGACATTAACACACAGCACCATCTAGTTCCATGGTAAGCTACGAGGCTTGTGTTATAGATACCAGATATTCGATACGCTACACGTATATAACTTTAAATACATAAATATTATAAATATAAACAGCCATGACTGGAGTACAAACATTCGTGCTCATCACACAAATGAATACCCCCAGCGAGACTCGAACTCGCGACCGTTGGCACCGCAAGTAGGGTCACTACAAACTGAGCCAGGCGTATCGTCAAGCCAAATATAGTGAATATTGTGATAATAACCAACAAACAAACCAACAGGGTTTCAAATCAATATTTAATCCACTACACCAAATAAAATCTTATAAAGCCATATATAGCGCGCCATGTGCCAATTTTATTTGAACAAAAAATAATCATAAAGTAGTCCTACTAAAAGCAAGTTACGTTACATGGATATACCGAATACGTTTAATAAATATATTTTTTGTGATCCTGATATCTAAAAAATATGATATATTTTTTTAAATATATCCGATATTTAATAATAACATTAAAACTCATAATAAATATTTTGTGTCTTTAACGGTAAACTTACGAAAAGAAATTCATGTTAATAATATTATTATTAAACGATTTTTCCATGTTTTTTTTTAATAAAGCTTATAACGTAACTTTCTAATATTGCTCTAAGTACACTAGAATTCGATGGTCGTTTCTTGTCCGTGACAAAAATATTTTTTATATACATATACATGCATTATACACACAACTTTTTTGCAAATTAGAAAATCTTAAAGCCCATATTAAATCATTATCAAAGGCTATTCATAAATAAAATGCAATTGATACACTTAAAGTATCAGAAACACACTGTTCATAGCCCGGTCTATTTCTAGCCATAGCCTTCAATAAGATATAATAATAAATGGATCATTTACATAATATTATGCAGCCAAAGATCAATGCCATAAGAAACAAAGTTTTCTTGCAAAAAATGAGAATATTAAGTTTTTACAAAATTACGTTAAAAATGTTTAGACATTAAAAGTTCTTTAAAGCTCTATGAAGCTTGTTAAATTTAAACTCACGTAAAAGTATGTCACATTATACGTTATGTCATTATTTAATTACCAATTACTCCGAAATCTTTTAAATTACTTTGAACTAAGGTAAAATAAATTTTATGTATATGTTATGAAAAATCGATGTTTTGTATCAAGTACGTAAGTAAGTAAGTAACGTATCCGAACAAAGCGAATGCGACTACTCGACAAGACCAGTGAGAGTTAAGGCGCAGGACCGACGAGTTTACATGCTCTCCGAGACACGGGGGTGAAACACCGTCAACTTCCCAACTCCGGACTGTTACTGAGGCTTACTAAACAGACAGACTTAATAACTAAACTTGACCCGACCCAGGACTCGAACCCAGGACCTCCAGATGTGCATTCGTACATGCTAGCCACTACACCACCGAGGCAGTCAGTTTAGAATGTACACTTAGATGAAAAGAGTTATTTCAAAAAACATTATGTTAATAATAGACTAATACACCCATTTGTTCAAGCTAAGTTTATTGCGTTACTAAGTGCGTGAACACAAAAGAAATGAAATGATAATCCTTTTGATTAGCTCAGATTAAATGGGATAAAACTACTCATGATATGTTTTCTCTTTGATTGTTTGGCGCTGTTTGATGAATAAATAACTAAATTGGTCGAAATTGCCATGCCATATAAACGTTTTCGGCTATTATATTAAGATATTTGTTATTATTTCAAATTATAAAGTAACCAGTTTTTTCTATCTCTGTCGATGATAAACGGAGTAAGAATAAGCGGTAGCTAACTTTAGTAAACATTTTAGATATGCTACTTTATGTTATACTCATATAAATTACATTCTATAAGATATAGGAACGTTTTGGTAAACGAGAAAGAATGTTACAGAGACTAGTCAACTGCCCAGACGATGTTAGTGTACTTTGAATTCTCAATTTCAAAGTTTTACGTGCTCTTTGAAGCAGGATGATGTAACATAACAAACTCACCAACTCCGGGCTACTGCTTAAATTTTACTTATTAATTAACAGAAATCTAGTAACTTCACTTAGACTGACCTGAGACTCAAACCCAGGACCTAAGGAGCTTCAGGCATTCATACCTGTTATAAGAAATAAGGACAGCCTGTAATTTTTTTTTAATAATAAAAGGCTTACCTGTGCACTTCGAAGGGCACCGACGACCACTGCAACCAGCAGTAGCGCGAATGCGCTCCACCACACGCCTCGCATCCTCGTTAAACTAAAACAAAAGAAGAGAAAATATAATTTTCCTTCGTACTACCACTTTACTAATCAGAATACTATAAAAAAAATCAAAAGTTTGTATGTGTGTATGTTTATTTGTTTGTTTTTTTGTTTGTTTGTTTGTATTTATGTGTGTGTGTGTGTGTGTGTGTGTGTGTGTGTGCGAGCGCGCGTGTGTGAGTATGTGTGTGTGTATTTGTGTTAAAATTAAAAAAAAAAAACGACAAAGTAACCTATTGAAAATATCGATTATCGAAATATCTACAGTATTCTAGAGAAGAGTTTGAAAATCATGCAGAGCCACACCTTAAACTTATAACACCTGTCGTTTGCGTAGGGGGTTAATAAATGTAAAAGTGTTGCATATTTTATCTAATGTCGCTTGAGGGCTTGGCCGAAGTGAAATGAGGTAAAGTTTTAGTATCATCTTACACTTTTGGTTTACGGATGCGTTTTAAATCACCTTGACCACTAATATTTATATTTACATATTATTTTTTACTAGGACTTTAAATACTTAGAGAAGATCTGATTATAAATTAATTAAAATAAAAATGAAATTTTGTGCACAAAATAATTACGGGAAGAATTAACGGAAGACAAATCGATATTACGTAACATTCTTGTTATTTTAGAAAAAAATGTGAGAAAAATACTATTCTAAAAGTACCGGAAGCTAAACTTGTACTCTAGAAAGTTTAAAATGATAGGCAATAAAGCTACAAATGTCGTATGTACATGTTCAGTCATTGACCCGTCCATCCTAGTAAGTCATTTTGTTAAATATAGATTAAATAACAATATATAGGTAACTCAATGAGCTATTAAACGCTTATCTATACATATAATAAAACTGTAGAGGTCGAATGCCTGCACATAAAAAAAAAATTCTTAAAACCGAGTCAGGGGGATGTAAGAAGAGAAATAGAACAAATCCAGTATTTTTTTCAATTTTTTTGTTTCTCTGTCTGTTTGTCTGTTTGTACGGGCTAATCTCCGAAACTGTTGGACCGATTTAAATAAAAAATTTTATGGTGATACCTTATATTCCCGGTCATTATTTTAGATACTTTTCATCTCGAAAAATTAAAGAGTTCCCGTGGGATAGTTAAAAAACTATAGTAACTTATACAACTTAGTACACAAAAACTACTAATTGGATTTTAATGAAACTTTATAATAATATATTTCATACATCATAATAACTAATAGGCTACTTTTCATCCCGGAAAAATGTACGATTCCCGTGGGATAGACTAGTTTCTGTTTGTCTAGAGGCCAACCCGAGCGAAGCAAGGGTGAGCTGCTAGTTTTAAGACATTTTTTTAAATAACATTTTATAAATCATCTAATAGGAAAATGACGCTCATAATTAATTAGTTATTGCTTATTAAATGACGTTGCCATTTTAGCATTATTATGTACATATGTCGACATCGTTAAAACTAGACAAAGTATATCAAGCATTAATAACTTGTTCCTTAATCTAATTATATCTTAATCTTTAAAAACATCATTAATTAACTCCTCGCGGACCGCGAGCACACCGGTGTGCTAGATAACAATTGAATTCTCGGAAATTCGCACGGATTTCTTAGAATTTGTCCGGGAGGGATTAACTTGAATAGCTATTACTTCGTCACAAACAAACAGGCATATTAATAATCAGCTATTACTGACAACTTTCACTGTCAAAATTTACGATCCAGCTTTCTTTTTGACTAATAACTATATTGAATTACGGGAAATGTGTCACTTTGCTTAGTTATCATAAGATTTAAGTTAATTTTGTAACTATTTGTTAAAGAAGGTATGATAATTGCAGTATTTCAAAATTCTATTCAAAGGAGATTTCTGCGGGCTGAAGTTATGCGTTTCTAGGTTTTAATTAAAATAGTACATTTAATTAAAATAATTATACGTGCATTCTTACTTTACAATTTGAAACTTAGATATTATATTCCTATAACACTTTTTTTTTAATTTACGCAAATATTTAAAAAGAGATCATTTATTTTGAGCTTTATAACGTCAAACTTCCGGCCAATGAAGAAAAATGTGTGCAACGTGTTAGGAAACTCAGTCCAAATATTTTTACTATGGCACTGAATCTCTACAGCCATTCCTTCAGGTATTATTTCATGTCTCGTTTTTGTAAAATATACTCAATTGTATTGATCCTAAGGGAGTCTGCCCACTACACCGTCTCATACTATGTATGTATCACTGTACTATGAACCAAGCATGGCAACGAACATGGCACGGACTACTATGCCCACTAGAACGTATCAACAGCGTATCATACCTGTACATAACGGTTTTAGTGCTGCGTATGCTCACCATTGCGCCGACTGCACGCACCAGTCCATGCACGAAGCGTACCGGCCTCGGTAAAATATTCTCGCCGACAACTATTACCGCTCCGTGCACGGCACGCGACGGTGCCGGTCGGTGACGGAACGGTTAGGTGGGCAGAATCTCATACCTTTTAATATAAAGATTTTTTTTGCCTGTCACGGTCCTAGCACGGTCATGGTATGAGACGGTATGGAGGGCAGACACCTTAATAGTAAATAAAACTATTCTTATGGGTTTTTCACGTTTGTTAGAGACCTAGTTCTTAGAGAGAGTGGTCTCCATGACAACGTTTGATGTAAAGTATTCGGAACGTCAAAACCAAACCAAACCATAGAATCATAATAAAACCACAAAAAAATCATGACTTAACAAAAATATCAATGAAACAGACATTGTGTAAAGAGAGAATCCAATACTAATTTCATATAAATATTTTAATTACACTGCAGGTGTGAACAGTAAATAAACATCAGTACAAAATCAGTTTCTTTATACGTAAAAAAAGAACATTAAATTATAGCTAATTACGAATACTTTAATTAGCGTTCTGAACAGTATGGGCAAAAAGTCAAGATAGCTGCTTTTAAGCACGCGACGTTTTTGACGCGTGAATGCATTTGCAACACTTTCGCTGGCCACTGACCAGCCCCGATACCATGTAGAGCGGTGACGTATATGATGTAATGGGAGCATTGTTACTCACAACGCAATCCCTATTCGATTTTATAATTATAAACATATTTGCAATTAATAAACGAAATTATGATTCACTGTAACACTTTTCATGGCCTGTTTTAAAGGAACAATTTAAGTTTACGCTCTAATCCCTTCTTAAAAGTATTTTGTTCTGCATAGTTTCCATTCTGTTGTTCATGTTTTACATTGTATATTTTTTATAGTTTAGTATTCACCTTTTCATATTTTGAAAATATCTTAGAATACATGTAATAAGTAATGATAATTTGTACAAATAATACAGCTTTCTCTATTTTATGTTATACTCATGTATTTTAGTCATATTTTATGTGAACATAACAATATGCTTAGAACATTTGACAAGCACTGTTAACTTTTCAGTTTCAGAAACACGCTGACTTTCTCAAGTTATTCATTTACTCATTTTAAATGAGACTGTCGTAATGTACTTGGTACATTGCATTCTGTACAATACATACAAAACCTTTAAATTAAGACAAATGAGTTTTATGTTTAACAATGAATATTTGCTTTAAAATGCAATGTAATCTTTTGGACAAAGAAAGGCGTTCTATAGTACCTGCATTAAATTAATTGATATCTATCTTATATATGAACTAGCAGAACCCGCGGCTTCGCTCGCGATCAAACTACGAAAAATACGAAATTTCATGCAAATATGTCCAAGGAATAAAAAGTTTCATAAAAACCTTTATCCCCTATTTCACCCCCTTGGGGGTCGAATTTTAAAAAATCCTTAGTAGATACTTTCATCATATGAGGAATAGTGTGCGAAATTTTAAGTTTCTAGCTTTAAGGGTTTGGCCTGTGCGTTGATACATCAGTCAATCACTTTTGCCTTTTATATATATATATATATATATATATATATATATATATATATATATATATATATATATATATATATATATATATATATAAAACTAATGTTCGCATGTTTGTCCTCTGTGCATTCCTAATATATTGCTCCTATTGTTAAAACTATTGGATTGTTCTATATACGCCGACGAAGGTTTTTGAAGCAAAAAAACAGATATTTTTTCGGTTTTTTTGCCCCTAAAACATTCAAGCTAGCTTTAAATTAAAGAGGCTGGCATAATTTTGTACACATAACTATGAGAAAAAAAGATACATTTCCCACGCATGTCCACACTTCAAATAAATTTAATTTTATTTAACATCGTATGAACGCTAAGTCAAGATTACTAGAGTAAGGTCAGGATCGAAAACTTGAGATGTTCGCTGAACACAAATAAGGTATAACCTACACGAAGTGGATTCAAATCACCGTATACGAAAAGTGACTAGTTAATATGCCCATAATTGAATCTAAATAAACATAAAATGTAGCTCTCATTTTCTTTAGAAAGCTCTACTTATGCTATTTGTAGCAAAGGAAAATGATTATGTTTCGGCTGCTAACGATACTAAATTTGTATGTATGTATGTCTTAGAGTGTGTGGATGAACGATGTTGAACGAATTTTATCTTTGAACTGGTGTAGCACATGGGTTACTGAAAATTTGCTAAGTGGCGCACCCTGTATATAATATTAATAATAAAAAGGCACTTATTAAAAGGAGCAAGAGTAAGACACAAATTTCTAAAAAACTCGTCAAATTATAATAATATTCAATTTAATATGGTCGAATATAGACTAAGGAATAATTTAGACAATGTCATAGAACTAAACACGAAGCCAAACAATAATGTTTTAAAATCTTGACAAATGACAATTTATATACTGAGTAATAAATACATAAATGTTCATAAATAAAAGTAGCTAACAGATTTTATTATAATAAAAAAGAATATTTAAATAAGACTAAATTATGCTATCTCTCTTTCAAGGCAAAGAGAATTAAAGCTTAAAAGTACAAAAAGAATATATTTTTATTATTTATTATTCATATTTTACTCTCTAAAATTGTATATTAATTTAATTAATACGCATATAAAATTTCCCTTATTCTTTAAAGAATGTCAACGATCTGTATGACAAAATCTAAAACAGTAGCATAAAAAATAAGTCACGCTACTGTTTTTAACTTCGACATTTATTATAGCGGACTCCATCTATATAACTCTTTAGTCTGTGAATGCATATAATTATAATATTAAAAAAGTACATCATATATTAAAAAAGTATATCATATGACGAATTTACTAAAAACACTTTTCTCTACGTATCATTTCTACAATAACCTTATAATTAAGTTTGTATACAATTACAATGTGGGTAAATTCCTTACGAAAGGAAAGAAAGTGAGACAATGCTGTTACGAAATATTGTAATGAATAAATTAAACAATAAATGCAAATAGAGCTTTTTAAAGACAAAATGAATTATTTCTACGTTAGATAGAACTGTTGTGTTTTAGATATTATATATACATATATGTATATATGACGACAGGTTTAACTCAGTTTGTAGTGCTACTTGCTGTGTCAGCAGTCGAGGTTCGAGTCGCGCTGGTTCATTTGTGTGATGATGACGAATGTTTGTACTCCAATCATGGATGTTTATATTTATAATGTGTATGTATTTAAAGTTATATGTGTAGTGTATCAACTATCTGGTATCCATAACATAAGTGTCGTAGCTTACCATGGAACTAGATGGTGCTGAGTGTTAATGTCCGAACATATTTAAGCTTTATTACAAAAGTAAAGTTCTATCTAAATTCATAGGAGCAATTTGAGAAACTGTAAGTTTTTATCAAAATATTTTAAGGTTACTGGCTGACCAAGCTTCGCTCAGAGTTTTTGACCGAAAGTATAAGTTCCTTTTTAATTTGACTTACAAACGAAAAAAACTAAAAACTTGAATAAATACAAAAAAAAGTATCCCATTTTGTATCCCACTAGGATTTGAAACCAGACACCTGTGATTGTCAATCTTGCGCCTTGGCCGCTTGACCACGATGGTAAAAATTGTGTAGGGCATTATCCGTCAAATAAGTTTGCGTACCTTATGAAAAAGGTAAATTCACCCTTATGTAATAGTTGTAACATGATAGACGATGTTCAACATATCCTTATGAAATGTGTTAAACATCAAAGGGAGAGGCAATCAATGATGCAAAAACTTAATATTAATAGTTACGATATTGGACCATACCTACTTAAGTATATTAGCGAACCCATTAAGTATTGATGTTATTAAAATTTTGGCAAATCGGGTCTTGCAACATTAATCCAGTTTCCCTTTTTCTATAATTTATTTGCGATGCTGTACTCAGGTTAAGATACGATGGGACTGGCATGTCCAAAAGGATAAAAATCCCTAAATAAAAATAAAGATTAAAAAATATATTGTGTAGTGTATTAATACTAATGGTTAAATGAAAATTAAAATATTCAACATCTATTACACATTACATACACATACACATTAGCTATAAAATTTTAATTCTTTTAATTAAACTCAATCACAGTTATAACTGAAATGTACTAATACAATCACTTAGATTAGTTCCTGTTTATTGAAATTTCCAACAAAAATACTCTTTAATAATTATCGTATGTGTAAAAAATTTATATCCAGCATACATTACATATTTTCTCACATATATTACTTCTTGTTTCAATAACATTGTAGCAAATTAATTACAGTTGCAAAGAAAAAGTAAACTATTAAATTATTATCTTTTTCCTCCTTATCAATTATTTATAACTTAAAATAAAAATGTGTTTGCATACATGTAATTAAAGTTATAGTAACATTAAAATATAATAAAGAAACCCATATATTGTGTATATATATATATATATATATATATATATATATATATATATATATATATATATATATATTGTCAGTTTAATAAATTGATTTTACTTGTTTAAATATTTGTAATCTAGTGATGTCATTGTACCAAATATAGTTTGTATTGGAAAACTTTCTCGAAGACAATCCTTTTAGATCACTTTCCTCATATGGGTACGCTTTCTTTAAAATCAGGTTAAATACAAAAATCTATTATTACATATAGGGTATGTTTAAATATTCATAATTAAATATTTTCCTTTTCTGAATTTTTATTTAAAGCTAGCTAGTACATATGTACGAAATAATACATAATAATAAATAACATTATACATGTATGTACATATATAATAAATAATATTAATATTCTAATAAATAATTAATGATTATTATAAATATAAGTAACTAATATGTATATATTATATGTTATGTTAAAATATAATAAAAATGATAAAGTAATATAAAAACTAAATAATTAAATAATTTGTACAAAATAAATAATAATAATAATATAAATATATAATATAATAGTCATAATAATTACTCGATATAATTATTATGACTATTGTCGACTACGACATATTATTTTCATTTAAGCATTTATAACCATAGGTAGTGGTAGCCTAGCTTGGGAAACCGAGTGAAGCGGGTTCAAATCCTGGGTCTCGCACCTCTGATATTTTCATGTGCGTATCATTTCTAACATGATTGCGACTTGTCTTAACGGTGAAGGAAAGCATCGTGAGGAAACCAGCATGTCTGAGAGAAACTAGCAAGTTTTTAAATACATGTGAAGTCCGTCAACTCGCACTTGGCCAGCGTGGTGGACTATGGCCTGATCCCCCTCGTACTGAAGGGACGTTATAAAGAGCTGAATACATACATTTGTAACCATACGTACTATTTGTAATAAATCGGACTACCTACTATCAAAAATACGAAACTGTACGTAAGTGTGCGTGTTTGATACATCTTAAGAGTCAAATAGATTGGATATTAAACGGATGGAATTTATGAACTGAAATGAATTTAGTTCACAAATAGACTAAGATCTGGAGTAAGAATTAAACTACTATAACCTAGGAAGGCACCCGAGCAAAGCAAGACCTAGATAGGGGTATTACATAACAAAAATAACAATTACAGTATATATAGTTATTACGGTATTTAGGTTTTCATATTTTTGCAGTATTATTCTCTTTAAGATTACCCTATTGTTTATGAAGTAATAAGTTTTAGGTGAAAAACGAAAAAATCTAAGTAACGGTTAATTGCCCATGAACATTATACAAGCGATAGATGTCGTGACAAGTGTACGCACGCGAGCCTCTCTGTACTATATGTCGTTTTAACTACTTAATTACGTACGTACAGACGATTGTTACTTGGATGTTAATGATCGCAATTTGAGTATCTGTGCCCAATGTATTTGATAGAGAAATTTAAATGTTATTCCTATAAAATAAGAACTAAAATGGTTTTATTACTATAATTATGATTAAGGAATTGTATTCTGAACGTGACATATAGATATAATACAATGAACACTGAAATGATTGCAGGATTTCAAATTGCATCCGTAATGAAGTATGCGTTTATATTACTTCACTAACGATGAAATTTACATATTTTATAAAATTGCTGTCGTTAAAACAATATTATGTTTACTATTACAAATATCTACTGTAGGTTTACTTTATTTATATTGATCTAATACTGTTGTATGTATGTATTTACTGTGTGTTTATTGAAACTGAATACAAAAATTGATCCTGATTACAATACTTCAAATTTATTTTGAACCAAAGAACACACACACACACAACAGAAAATCAAGTATAAGATCAGTTAAAATTTATTTGAGTATTATTTTATTAACCTGCGATAGTGATCAAAATACTTGTAGTATAGTCAATACACACATGGATTTAACATTTAGCTAATAACATTATATTACAGAGGTTACTTTTTAAGTGTTACTTTAAAAAAAATATATATTCTAAGTTTTAAACACTGTTAATCCTGTGTATAAAAGCTCGTGATGAATATATTTAATTCATGCAAACACTGACAGTAAAATTAATGATTCACTATTGTTATTGACAGTCTGCCTTGGACCTAATTCACCTGCCGTCACTAAGCTAGAATCTATTTTTACGAGTACATATAATAAAATTCTAAGTCGAATCTGTATATTAAATATTTTTTAAAAATCTTATTAAAATAGTCATTCTTATCGATATAGATAGATTTTTTGTCTGTCTGTCTGTCTTCGAAAGCATCACGAGAAAACCACTGGACAGATTTTGATGAAATTTGGTATGATGCTAGCTAGTTATTCGGGTCAACATATAGAACTTTTTACTGCGGGAAAATATCTCATCTCTGAGAAATCTATACTAACCGGTAGAACAGAACCCGAGCGGAGCGAGGGTGAGTCGCTAGTAACCTATAATTTTTATTTTGCATTTAGCTTTTAATTTTATTAAAATTAACCAAATAAAATAATAAATGAATAAACTAATTAAAAATGAAATAAAAAAAATTTTTAGAGAGATTGTGTATTGGAGTATTATTATAAGTACCTGGGCGACCGAGCTTCGCTGGGAATTCTTTTTTGTTATATCGTTACCGTATTGCTTAGATAAAAAAATACTAAAAACTTGAATAAGTTCAAAAAAAATAAAAATAAAAAGTTTGTATCTGACCAGGATTCGAACCGGAACACCTGTGATTGTCAATCTCGCACCTTGGCCCCTTGGCGCGCCATTATGTTTATGCCTTAGCGTAAGAAATTATCGACCACATTTTGCGTGGAATAATGCGAAAGAAAACCGCATGAAAACTCGAAAACACGCGTTTTCTCAGACATAAGACTAATTTAGATCGATTTTTCGCCCCCGAAAACCTCCACGTATCAAATTTTAGCGAAATCAATCGTTACAGCCGTTTCCGAGATAAATAAAGAAATAAATATACAAGAATTGCTCGTTTAAATATATTAGTTAGATAGATTAGATAGATACTTTGGAGTTTAGTATAATAAATGAGAAAACGTGTTTGTTGGTGTGGCCATCTTTGATGCAGTAAAGAGTGTGATGTAGTTTTATTACGTAACATGAAGTGGTTAAGTCTATTAAAAAATGGTTGATATAGATATTTCTTAGATACAGCGTTGAAGAAAATAAGTGGTTATCTTTGTACTTATTAAGTATAAATAAGCTTAAAAATAAAATGTAATGTTAATTATATAATATGTATGTAAATTTCATTATGTATTAATAAAATTTATACAGTACTGCTTTAATTTTAAATTTCGGGCCAAACGTGTCGAACTGGATTTATTTAAGGTCAAATTCCATGAAATTCAGTAAAAGTAGGTACAAAATTCCTTTCGCAATTTTTATTCGATTATTCTGCTTACAGTATTATAGTAATTAAACATTAATGCACTGTATAAAAATATAGTTGACAAAAAAAAAAGCACATTTTGATAAAATATTAATAAATATTCTGTGCTTTTGGCTCCCGCTTTCGTGTAAGAATATTCCGTAACAAATCCATACTACTTTATAAATGTCAAAGCGACTCTTCTCTCTTTTTGTCTATCTGTTACCTTTTAAGGCTAAAGCTACTCAATAGATTTCGATGTTTGGCAAGTGCATAAGTTGCATCATGAGGACAGATATAGACAAACTTGCCATGCAAGCAAATCCGTGAGCCAAAACTACTCAAACATAATAATAACGTTTAAAATCTATCACTTTTTAACCTATTATTGAACTTATTTCTTATAGGACATTAAAACACTACATACAATATTTTAGAAGGCATATTTTTGATATCGTGCTTAGAAATACATTTTGAATGAAACCTGCGGAACAAATTTGTTGGTGTATAGTTATTATAGCATCCGCTACCTTGGACTTGATTACTTAGAACTTGATCTATATTCAACTATAAGATTTCTCTTAATAATGCGTTATTACAGATCTTGCCTTATCTTTCACACGATGTTTGATCGGAGGAAGAGCTTCATTTGTATTGCATAGTAATTTTACTTTAGCCTTTTTAATTATAATTAATTAGTGTTTTATTCATTTTAGCTCACGGTTTTACACACATATAGTGTTAAAGCTTTCCGCTAGAAAAGCTTATTTCTTTTGTAATAAATAATTATTGATGAATAGTATTCAAAGTTTATTTAAAATTTTAAGATAAATAAAACTACTAGCTAATGTTCCTTATTAAGACCAGTTCTTATCTAAGAGGGTACGAAATCATCAAATACTTTAATTTGCTCTACAATGTATGCAGCTATTTTCATAAGGCCTATACTTACTCTATTAAATATTATTAAGCTTTCATGTTTACTGAACCATTGATCATTACTAACAGGATGATAATACGAGTTAACAATGAACAATTTGCTAAGTTTTTATAATATTGTTAGAACAAAGAAGTAATATAGATTAGCAATGTGATGTAATTTTTGTTTGAATCAATCATTTTGAAACGAAATATTACATTTAGCTTAACGCTAAACTAAAAACCATTTGTGACTTTTCAAATAGAACGCGATTTTTAAAATGGAGAATCGAAAAGTTTACGTAGATAATTAAAATTAAAATTAATACTTTTGTTTAAATATATTTAGAGTTTTTATTTGTATCTTTAACGTCACTAGTTAAGATGAGATTCATTGTACAAGTAATAACAAAGATTTAACATAATATCTTAATTCTACGCACTCTCACAAAAAGCGATAAGAGTGCAATAATTAATAGCTAATATAATACTAACATTTACAGAGCAACTTATGTAAATCCATAACAAGAATAGTAATTGGATTATAAGAATTGCACATTTCCATACACAGGCACTTTGAATAAGATTTGCATTTCATACTAGAACAATATGGTAGCACTAATACAAGTCTAAGGTCAACTATCGTATTCGATTATCGTCTTACAATAGTTTCTTCCTGTTACATACATTGTTTACAAAAAGAATTAAAGATCAAGAGATAACATTGTTGATGTACGATAAATCTAGCGGCCATATTTAACTACAGATCACCCTACCCTAGCTTAACTATGTATTGTATGTATTCAGCCCTTATTCACATACTACTGCTGGGCACGAACCTTCAAGTCTTAGTCCACCACACTAATATAATGCGAGTTGACAGACTTCACATGTCTTTGGAAAACTTCAATTTTTCTTAAATTATAAGGCGAGTGGTAATCATGTTGAAAAATGATTCATTTATAAGGCATGACAATATTGATAGCAGCCCGAAATTTGAACCATCTTCACTCTGCTCCCCAATTATCACTGAGTGCATCACTGCCTTTAGCTTTACTATAATAACGTGCTACATTACTAGTTAAGGAGAAAATTTAATATATCATCTAATTATTATTTAAATATTGGCATATTTACATCATTTAAAGTAATATAATACAAAAATGTTTCAATAAGCAATCATTTACGTTTTCGTCATAATAAATAACTTCATTACATACATGCTATTCACGCTCTTAATAAAGAGTTATGTAAATACATATAATTTTCCATACAGATGCTTTAGATATTTTAATATGTAATGGTTGAGAGGTTTTACTTTATTCAGAAGAAAAATAATACTTTTTATTTTACGTACTTTCCCTTGCAGAGTAAATAAAAAGACCATAACATCTAACATCACTAACTTATATAAAAACTGCGAATTAGATCGTGATGCTTATGCATCAAAACACAAAAAAAATTGTCACGTAAAAATTTCTACGAATTGCATATCTACTTAAAAATCTAAAATTCGTTTATTTATTGTGTTACTTTCATACAGTTTAAACTGTTGAGTCTAACATAAAATTGTGTACTAGATTTCCTTATTTATTAAAGCCATTAGATTTTAAATTAGGGGATCAAAATTAATTAAAATGTAACTTTATGTTTTGTTCAAAGTTAAAATAATAATATTTATATTTATATTTCTATTTATTATATCGCCGAGGGGAAACCCCACCGAGTTCACTGCTTAATTAAATATAACCATTCATCAGTACGAGTATTAATTTTGTATCCCATAGGGATTTCAATTATTGTTGTCTTCCAACTTTTTATACAAACGTCATTACATAATAATATACGATATAGAAATTCATAAACATTATTTATAAAATACACTTTCATTTTTAATACTTATGCATTTTTTAACTGTTTTGCATAAAACAAGACTTATTTCATTCGAACGTTCACTTTCGCGAGCGTGAACGTGTTATTGACTCAACGCTATATGCTAACATTTTACCATTTAAAACTCTTTAATAGATCAAAATGATCAAGTAGATTTGCTACTTTTCCTTTTCCTCTGAATATAAACTATAGCAAGAATGGTAAGATATCTAAAGTACTACAATTTGACGATATAAGTATATATAAAATTGAATGTACATTTGTCTATTTGTTTGTTTCTTTGGAAGGTGTACACATCTAAACCATTAAACTGATTGCGATGAAATTTTGTGGTGTTGCTACCGACTGTAAATGTACCTTCCATGTTCTTTTTCTTTGTTTTTAATAGCGGATCTGATATGAAATCTTCTAAAATTGACGTATCAATAGCAATTTAAAATGTTGCCATACATAAATTTTAATTGATCCATTCGCTTTGTAAGATTTACAGGTTCTTCTCACGATGCTATCAGCTACCATTGTCTATGAAAAAGCTTTTAGCCAAAACATAATCTAGCACTTATTCAAACCTTTTACTTTTTCACCGACTACAAGAAAGGCCGAGCTAATGAATTCGAATGATATTTTTTCTGTATCTTTACCGACTGGATGTTGGTTTTAAATAAATAAGTGTCTCTCAATAGCTATCAAATACTTAAAACTTATCAGAGGTGCGAGACCCGGGATTTGAACCCGCTTCACTCGGTTTCCCAAGCGAGCGCGTTACCACTGGGCTACCACTGCCACTGATATTTTCATGTGCGAATCATTTCTAACATGATTACCACTTGCCTTACGGTGAAGGAAAACATCGTGAGGAAACCTGCATGTCTGAGAAAACCTAGCAAGTTTTTGAAAGACTTGTGAAGTCCGCCAACCCGCACTTAGCCAGCGTGATGGACTATGGCCTGATCCCCCTCGTATTGAAGGGAGGCCCGTGCCCAGCAGTTGGACATTAAAAAGGGCTGAATACAATACATACTTAAAACTTATTGCATTTAATACAAAAGACACTTTTTTGGAACACTTACTTTTCAATTGATTTGAAAGTCAGTGTAACATATACTTATATTATATCGAAGTGGTAAAGCGATACTAAATTTTTTATCTGATTATAATAAAAAAAAAGATTTAGTTTATGCAATATGTTTGTTTATAAGCATTCCTGTATCTAAATATATTGTATACCTCTATAAAATGTTTTTATAGATATTAATAATAAAAACTTCTATGTCCGTTTTCCACACGACGATATATTTAACGTTAATATACTATGAAAAAGACAGAAAGGGACTAAACGGAACATACAATCTGGCGTGACCTAACCGGAAGGGTATTTGAACCTATAACCTCCCAAAGTAAAACGTAATCAAATATATGTAATATTAAATATAAATCATATTATTACTCAATAACTCTATTACCATCCTACGCAAGTTCACACGTCTATTGACGGTCGATTACGTTGATTGTATAAGAATTACCATACCGTTGTGTATTCTGCGTTCATGGTCAATCCGTAACATGTTGACGTTAAATGCTTTCCAATGTTTAATAAAGATTTGGTAAAGCCCTTATATAAAAATTAGGAAACTAAAGAATTTTTTTAGGTCAAAATAGAATTTTTACGTACAGCTAACTCTCTTTTTTGACTACGGTCCAAAAAAATCGTGAAACAGTTTTTATGTCTGATTAGGTATCTATGGTAAATCTTAACTTCCGTTCAGTTATTTCTTACTTTTTAGTGTTTTAGTCGGTTTTTATTTTATTCTTTAAAAGTTCTTATTTTTCCATTTTTAGTGTAGACGGAGTAGTAGCAAATTTGTAAGACGAAAGTATTTTAATAAAATATTCGCTTAGCCCATTTCAATTAATTACATGCCAATTTTTATATGAAGACTAACAATCTAAAATTTGCTTTTATTAGTAACACTAAAAATCAGACTAAAATTCAATTTTAACGTATTAATTACTATTGGGTTTGTCAAATAAAACCAAATAAGTTAAGAATTCTACCATCTCGATGATACCAAATCACTGCACTATCATGACAAATAAAAACACTTGCAAAGTTTTAAATTAATTTGACAATTAGAAGTAGGTTAAATTTTCATTAGCTATTTTTCCATCCTTAGGTATAATGTCCTCAGATTTAAATGGGACAAAATAGGAAGTACGCACTTTTAAGCAAAAAAAATCCAAGTCGGGTAATAAATGACGGTGTTTGAAGGTAACAAACATAAGAAAATGCAACCGAATTGAGAACCTCCTCCTTATTTTGAAGGCGGTTAAAAATCCGCAACGTTACATATTAACATATTCTTATGAATGGAAGATGTGAGAATTTGTGCACTATCAAATTTATATACAAAGATGCACAGGCACTGAGCAGCGTCGGCTGCACAGGAATCCAACTTACTTTCTAAAATCTGCCTTACTTCAACATATCAATGACACTTTCGCTCGTAATACCAACGTAATCGCTGTACAGAATATAAATACGTTATGAATGACGAATTAACTAGATTTTTTGTTTAAAATTCAAACGGTTGATGGTCAAATTGCTTTTTTATTATAATGAGATAAATTAGTTCGAATTTATATTTTTTTATCATCAGTTAGTAACTCATTCTTAAGTTAAACTAAACAGAAGTTTCGTAACATATTTAAGTTTATTGAATAATTCAAATAAATATACATATATATCTATCATTGAAAAATTATCCAACATAGTATTTTTTACACTATTTAAAGCAGAGACTCATTCTAAGGCTCGACTTCGTAGGCCTCAATAAAACCAAATTGTACTATAAAACATCCTCATTAAACTTTAAATACTGTAAAATAAAGTAACTTCTACCCAAGTTTCACTTACTCTCTAATATTACTCACTCAATCATATATAATCAATAATTTCATTATTTGATTTTCATAGATTTTACTATATCATGTTAAATTACTTATTTAATGTCCACACCATAGTTTTATATTTTAAAGTAAATGAAGAAAAAACTTTGAGAACTATAAGAATCCAATCTGCTACTTCTCTATTGTTAAATGTAGACCTTAAAATATATTTAATTACTACTATAATCTATGGTCGTCTTAGGATCAATACTAAAAGATCTAGTTCCAGATTTAAAACAGGTTATTCGATCTACTTTCTAAATGATTGCCAATGCATTTGCCACTTGACCTACATTAGCATTTATGCTCTTAAACTCATAAAGCTGTCTAAACGATTGTCTCCAAAATGAATAAGGTTAACTAAATTAGCGTGACTACATATGTGACCCTCATTCAAAAGCACATCGACTATAGAATATATGTAATTATTATACATTCTAACTAATATAAATACAACTTACGTTAAATACATTTAGGATTTTGTAAATTGCCCTTAAGTCTCTTTAAAAAGGTACCTTTTTGTATTTTAAAAATAAATAATTTAAAATTAAAAAAAAAATTAGAGAAAGCTTGGAAATAACCTCAACCATCCTTTATCTGATATAATGAAAGCTATATCCATTCTTAATATCATGCAAAAAACTTCTTGCAATCTGACAGAAATTTGTATTAAATAAATACACATACCAACTTACAACTACTTCTTCTATTAGTAAAAGTAACTAAGTAAGTAAAAATAATCAAAAATTAAATTTATTCAATGTACCAAAGTTACACGTGTAAAACCTAAAGCGAATCTTATCTCTTGTCTAATATAATAATTACAAAATGTTATAATATACATATTATTATGTCACTGCAACTCAGTACGAGCTTCCGGTTATAATAGTGCAAGCGCTTCATGCATCACAGAGCTTATACGCCTGTACGTGTGATTCAGTTACAAATTACAATATAAATAAAGATGCAGGTTGCACTGAATATATTATATGATATGCTTAATAATGCTATTATTTGCAAATACTCACATCGATTCCTGACCTACTAGGTTGAACAATGCATAAATATTACATTTTAAATATTAATAAAGGTGGTATAATAATAATTTCAACCTAAATTTATAATTTATCGATATTTGCCATTAAGAATAAAATATGCAATAGGATATCTATTGACTTTAAAGTTATATTTTAAAGCTTTATTTCTTTTAAAACGAGAGTTTTATATAAACTGTAATATATTTAAGAGTATTTTGTAATCAATGGAGTATGCAATAAAGAATATAATAATATAATAAATATTATAAATAAACTATTACAAAAATATACATATGTATAATAATTATTAACTGTATATAACCATGACCGTGCCGTATCGTAACATCCTAAAATATATAGGCATATTGTAAATAAAAAGAAATATTTTGTTCGATGTAAATTAATTTAGTTGTTATCTACCAAAAAAGCTTAAGAAAATAATGTTAAATACCTATAAAAAGTTATATCCAATTGACGTATTTATAAATTACAAAACTGGTAGGAAAGAAATCAACGCGCTCGCATTTTCTAACCGCACGCTATTATTAAGATAATCTAAGTGTAACATTTTTAATTAAATCTGCTGAAATTAGTATTATCTATGTATAATATTTTTACTTAAATTATAAATGTTTAACATAAATTACAAAGTTTTAAAATTAAATGGTATTTTGGTCATGAATTATTATATTAAGGTTTTAAGTAATTGAACTGTAACTTAAAATTGTTTTTAATGTTCTCTACAAAGTTAGCTTCATTATAAATTATTTACATATATGTATATTATAAGTAACACAGTATGATATTTTTCTATTTCAAGCAATCTAGCAATATTTTTCAAAAGAATTTCTTTTTTATCGGCCACTCAGTAATTTAAATGATATTTAATTCAGTAGCATTTTTTTCCTATAGACAAAACTCATTAATCTCTGAACTTTATAATTTAGTATTTGATTTATTTTATACCATTAATTACATAAATTTAATTATAAAGTAGTTTTATTTTAATATTGAAATTCGAACTCTATTGCAATAGAGTTTACGGTGATATTTCCATAAAATCCCTACAAGGACGTAGGTACTTTCACTGGCATTTTGCGCCGCTTTACTCAGAGCCTTTCTTTCGTGTGAACGTTTTTGGGCACAAATATCTGCATTGTGAAACGAAATCAATTTAAAACATATATTTTTATATATAAATATATTGTTAAATATGTCAATCGATCAGAACTTGATTTAGTCAGATACCAGATGAGATAAATGTAAAAGTTACGTAGTTAATACGATTGTAAGTTACTCGAACTATACATTATACAATTCATATTTACTGATATATAATTGCATAAATACAGTTTTATTTAGTACTTTTTTAAATTATGTCCTTTTTAAACGCTACATTTTAAAGGTTCATAAGCTACTTTGTCTGTTTGTTGTTGAAGTCAACAGATATAAGTAATACTCATATAAAAAAGTAGATTCTATTAACGGTTTATGATATCAAAATTGTATCATTTATATGTTAAGATGTAGTTAAGTTGCGATAAAGAGTGACAAGTGTACCGTTGCTTCAGGCACAATTTCGCTTTCTATCTCATTCCAATGAGATAACTTGTATTTTTACTTTTTCAATTCGCCGGTGCACACTCCAATTTATAACAAATATCGTCACAACATCAACAATGTTTTTATGTTCGTATAGCATAGAGATGTAGGATAGATATTATAGATACTATATAATATACTTTATGTGATAGCTAATAACTAGTAAATAAAATTAGTTACCAAGTTTATCATAAGATTTTTCCGATATCAGTGGCCGATGTGTGCTTATTGTATAATTTACTTAAAGCTTTTTTTATCTATTTTTATAACGCTAAATTAAGAAAAGTGATGTAATAATGAAAAAGTATTAAAAAAATTACCCAACATTGGAAAAATATATGTAAATGACTTGTTATTAACTTAAATAATGTTAAATTGAATGAAACCAATTTTAAGATAAATATAGATTACTGTTCAGTTCATGTACCCTTGAGATACTTTGGTAGTTACAATATTGTTTTGCATAATTTTTAATAGTCTGAATTCCTAGCTTGCTTGTATAAAGCTTTTGCTTAAAGAGGAAATCTTTACACATTATTTTAATAAGGTAATTATTTTAGAAAACAAATAATATATCCCTATCAATAAATAAAAAAATTCTAAACCATGAAGTTTAATATTTATAACACAAAGTGTTTTTTTATTATTTTAAAACAAAAACACTGTAACTTTGATTTAACGCTCACATTATTTATTAGCATCTAAATTGAAATAAACACTTCAATAAAAAGCTTTCAAGTACTGGGCGTTACCGGAATTAAAAACGAACTTGTTTAAATATTCTAAATATCATGTGGACGTATGTTTCATTTTATATGTAACAGACAAAATGATCGAAGGACTCATAAATATTAAAAAACATTTTTTGATTGCTCTATTGACGCACTTTTAATTTATATTTAAACTAGCGCTCCGCTCGGGTTCGTCCCTAGTTACGTTTTAACGTTTAGTATAGATTTCTCAGAGATACGATATTTTCTCGCAGTAAAAAGTATCTTATATATTGACCCGGATAACCAGCTATCATAATACTAAATTTCATCAAAATCCCTCCAGTGGTTTTTCCGTGATGTCATCATAGACAGACAGACAGACAAAAATTCTAAAAACTATAGATTCGGCCTCTATATCGATAATAATGTCTATTTCAATAAGATTTTACAAAAAATATTTAATGTACAGACTCGACTCAGTTAGAATTTTATTATAATATGTATAGATCAGTTATTTTTATAATAACAGCCATATCTTAAGGTTTTTAACTCTACTAATATATATTTAGTGAATACTTACAAATAAATAAAATTAAAAACATACAATAATTGTTCCTTTCGAGTCGTAAAAATAAATGTCAGTATATTATAACTATTAAATACATTTTACGTATAGTTCGCGTACTCGACCATAATTTCCACTCTTTATTTGAAACTTTAATAACCTTCATATGTACTTAATTGTCAACTTAAATTATTTAAGTGACTTTAACTGTATACAGTATAATAAACACTACTACCTCCTAAATTAAATTATCTTTTCGGATTTTTTGGGGATTTATTTTGATTTATGATTCTCGACGTTTCGCATGCTTCACAGCAATCATGGTTTTTCCCGAGACTATGATTTCATATATTATATGATTTCAAATATCAAATATTCGCCTAAATCTAAGAAAGTATTATCACTAGTACCTCTCCTTTGCTTTGTTCTGATGTTTTTGTTATAAACTAATATCGTAATTCATGTATCGTGACAAAAAGTTGGTCTCCGGCTCATTTACAATGCCTATGCAAAAACTCTGTTGCTACGTAACAACAGACAAACTAATAACACACACAATTAATACATTATTATAATAAATATTGCTTACTAGCGACTCACCCTCGCTTCGCTTTGGGTTCATCCTTAGACAAAAACAGATCTATCCCACTGAAACTGTACATTTTTCCCAGACAAAAAGTAACCTAAATGCTATTCCAGATTATAATCTATCTCTGTGCCAAATTTCATCCAGATCTGTTTTACCGTTATGGCGTGAAAGAGTAACAAACATCCATACATCCATCCTCACAAACTTTCATATTTATAATATTAGTATGAATGTATATCCGCTATTATTATATTACCCAGTGAAAAATCGATGTTAATCTTTTTTTTTAATTGATAATACTAAACCTCTTCAATAGTTACTAAACAAAAAGTTATTGAACTATTTTGTCTTAGCCTACTTATATATAGATTACGTTTTAAGTGTTATATAGAGTAGATACAGTATATAGATATACATATATGATGATATATAGGATTTAGTAAGAGTGAGAGTTTCAACGCTCCTATTTAATTTCTTTATAAATTCCACTTACAAGAAATGACTAGATGAACCAATATGCTTCATACTTTCGCTTCCGCAGTCAAGAAGTAACTCTATGCATTCTATACCCGCCCTGGCGTTTAAATAATATGAATAGGCAATTTGTTATGATAATTTTACTCATTGTGACTATTCAAACTAATAATATGAAATTAGTATGAAAATCTTAATATTAGCATAGTATGTATGGAAAAAATATATTAAATTTAAGTCAGCGGTCCAGTTGTTAATTATTTTTGACTTTTTCTGGTAATTCATAATGAGATTTAACTGTAACGGATATCTTCATTAATTTGTTCTTTTATTTATAGTTATAATTTTTACTGCATTATCGTTTCTTAGTCGATTTTTGTTTTTGTCTACATAAATAGTATACTTTTTAATACGGGTTAATATCTGTCTTATACTGTTAACTAAGATTTACAGAGTAATAACATTAATTTTATTCATGATCTTGAAATAATTCGACCAAAGTTTTCTAAATTAAAATATGCACATAGCATGGGATTGTAGATTGATGGAGCAACTCGCCTAAAATAAGGGTTTGAAAGTGTACTTTTGAAATGAACGTACCGTACAAATTGCATTGCAATCAATATCAGGTTTGTTTAGTAACTTTTCCCCACCATATCTGACAGTTTTTGTTTGACCAGTTTTCAGACAATTCATACCGGATGTAATAAATATAGTACAATGTGGTTCAAACTTGTATTTTATAAAGGATTTGATTCAGTATTTCTTGAAGTATGCTTGGATATGCGGAACATATTTGTAGTTGGAACGAAGTTTTCCTTGTGAGAGTGGACGCAGACGGTTGCGGTTTTACTTTCGTTACTTAGAATGACAACGCTGTTACATATATTTTTTATAAATTGTCATATTATAAATATAAACTGTACGGTAAGTTTTAAGTTTAACTTTTAACAGAATTGATAAATTAGCTTTATTCTTACATGACCATATGTAGAGCGATAAGTAGGGTAGCTAATTTCGACACTGTTATTAATGGAAAAGGAACGGATACCTTGCAGCTGGTTATAATTTTATCTTGCAGTAAAATTAAATCAGTTTAGTCGTGACTGCGGCCACACTCATGGTCGATTATTTAGAAAGCGTAAGATACGATTTTTAGTCCTATTGAGTAACAAACCATAGATTACTTAAAACAAATAAAATTATTTAATCTATCCAATCCACATTCTACTCACCTTTTTTAATGTTCGAGTACTTTAAAACATAAAACAAAAAACACACTGATTTATTTATTTCGTATGCACCATCGTTCCCGGCACTATGAAGATACACCCGTGTCACTGCGAGTTAAAAAAAAATTACACACCCGCCATTTTTAACATTTTAAAATTTTGCGTTCCAAAGCCGATTAAATAGATGTCAACGGCCGCGACGCAATCCGTACACTATCGGTACAAGTGTCGCGAGTTTCGGTGTTTTACGCGCGAATGCACATCTATTGCAATCTAATTTATCGATTTTCGAACGCAAATTTAAAATGTGGCGGGAACTGTGCGTACGTCAAGCGTGCGTTGCTTCGTGGTATACGCGAGGAGCGGTCGGTGCGCTGGTAGCGACTGCGGTCACTTTTGCTCTCAACACTCTCTGCCCACCTGGCGTGTGTCGGCCGTATAACCGTGATATTTCCAACACCACCCTATAAAGACCCGTGTCGCTATACCACTAACCCTCAAAGACACGCCTGAAAAAGATCAAATTATAGTGGACGCGTAAATTATAAGTGTAGGGTAGAACAAGTTGCGTTCACATTTGCTATGCTTCAGCCATGTTTAGCAATGGTTTGGACAGCAACTATGATAAAATTCTTTGTTTTGCTATTTAAATTAAGTCACGTAGCTTAAGTTAAAACTTAAATTCTTAAACTCTTTTAAAAAGATTTGTTAACTGAAAATTACCTAATGAAAGTATTTAGAATATTTCATGAAAAGAGGTGTTGCATAGAGAGGTCCGTGAATAGACAAATTTAGGACAAGAGTCAGATGCTGAAATTCATTCCTTGTTATTTTCTGAAGATTTATTTTGTGTCAAAATTTTAAGGAATAAGTAAAATAGTAATTGTTTTTTTTTAGCATTTTTACTTGATTCGAATACTCACTCGGGCAAAATTAAAAAAAAATTAAATGCAGTTATATCTCTTTTTAAAAATTAAACAATATATCCTTTGAGTAAAACTTGATATTTTCAATATTTGAGGTATTTTTCTTTCATGTCCAATTCATTTGTTCCATCCAGCATACTAAGTAGTACTATTAAACAGATACTCAAAAAAACAAAAATTTTTCGGAAACTTGAATGAAAGTTGAATTAAACATTGTAATGAATATAGATAATAATATAGAATATAAAAAAATTCATTTTTCAAAAGCTATATTTTATCTGTTAGCAATATCTCCAACATTTATAAATGAATTTTCATAACTTTTTTTAATAAATATTAAATTATGAAAAATGTCACTATTGTTGTATAGTTAATATTTTTATAGATATTTTATAGTTAATATAAAAAATAAATAAATAGAAATTATTTTTTATCGCATTTTAGACTTTAAGTAACTTCAACCATTTTCATTTTTAATATCACAACATTTTTAATATCATTTTCGTAAAATTTCTTGTCATGTATGGTAAATGGAATGTCACTGGATACTTCAGCAGAATCAAAGCGTAAAGTACTTATATTATACAAAGCAATTTTTTAAAAAGAAACTTAACTCACGTTGTATTTTTCTTTATTAAGCATTATTATTTAAAAACTAGCAGAACCCGCGGCTTCGCTCGCGATGAAACTACGAAAAATACGAAATTTCATGCAAATATGTCCAAGGTATAAACAGTTTTATACAAACTTTTATCCCCTATTTCACCCTCTTGGGAATTGAATTTTGAAAAATCCTTCCTTAGTGGATGTCATATGAGGAACACGTGTGCGAAATTTCAATTTTCTAGCCTTAAGGGTTTGGCCTGTGCGTTGAAACATCAGTCAATCACTTTTGCCTTTTATATATATATGGATATAGAAAATGCTTAGTCCTTATTTATTGTACGTACAAAACAGTGAAAGTGTATTTATTGGTTTATTATTTTGTTTGTTTAAAGCATTAACATAGACGTGATTTTTTGTATACAAATAATTTGTGTGGTGAAATTTTTTTTCATATGCTACTTTTTCTTACGGGATAAGTCAGTAATAAATAAGTCAGTTTTCAATAAATAAAAAAATATATAAAATAATTAGATTTATAAAACTTAATTTAAAAAATTTAACTCTGTCTATGTCATTTCACTAATCTAATTTCTGTAGAGTACAGATCGACAGTCTGAAGCACGAGTGATCCTTTTTCAAAAAGGATTCGCTTTTATCAGATAGGTATACGCAAAATCTAAAAGCTAACTGTCATCAAAAACTTATTGTATACTAGCAACTCACCCTCGCTCCGCTCGAGTTCGTCCCTAGTTATGTTTTAATGTTTATCTCAGAGATGAGATATTTTCCCGCCGTAAAAAGTATCCTATATGTTGACCCGGATATCCAGCTATCATCATACCAAACATCAAAATCTGTCCAGTGGTTTTTCCGTGATGCGGTAACAGACAGACAGACAGACAGCCAGACAGACAAAAATTCTAAAACGTCAAAGCGTCAAACGTCAAAATATATTCGTCATCATACTTTTCTTGCCTGCCTGGCACCTGTGTAGACGAACAGCACAGAGGTTGTATGAAGCCACTCGATGACTCGTCTAAACTAGCGACGCGTAACTTTATATTATTTTACTAATATTGAAAGTTTTAAATATTATTTATTAAACGTTTTTAAAGTGTCTATTTTATTTTTGTGTTTGCCTAGCTGAAACATTATAATACTATAAAACTATAATATTAAAAACGTGTAGGTGATGATAATATAAGTTATATTAAGTGTTAAATTAAAATAAAAAACCCAAAAATATTAAGCATTTTTTCTTGCCTCTCCAAATAGTTCCTTCGCGAAATACTCGTGAAACTATGTAGGCTAGTATTTCATTAATTTAAAATTTTATTTAATGAATAAAACATTTAAGTACACCGTACCTTGTTTCTTACCGTTAATTCATAAAGTACGAATCTATACATATAATAAAATTCTAACGAAGCCGAATCTGTACATTAAATATTTTTTGGAAAATCTAATTGTAATAGACATTATTATCGATACAGCGGCCGAATCTATTGCTTTAGAATTTTTGTCTGTCTGTCTGTCTGTTTGTTGTCTCTGTCTGTCTGTCTGTGACCGCATCACGAAAAAAAGACTAGATAGATCTTGATGAAATTTGGTATGACGATAGCTGGTTATCCGGGCCAACATATAGGATACTTTTTACTGCGGGAAGATATGTAATCTCTGAGATAAACGGTACGGCTTGCTTTTTAAAGGTCATGTTACGAATAAAAGTAATATTATTGTAATCTTGAAACAAAACAGTCTTGAAGTAAGAATGTTTTAAAAAAGGTGATGATGTAAGGCCGCAGTTCTTTTGCTTCTTTCATTATGACTATATCCTATTACTCTTTCTACGAACTCTTCTACGATATATATTTTTAAAATAAATATAAAATAACTATAATCTATAACAATAAATTTTGACCGATTAATTAATATTTATGATAAAATGATGGATAATATTATATTAGGTATTCAAAAGAGCTATTGGATTACAGTTTAAAATTTCAAATGATCAGTATTAGCTGACGTTGATAGAGATTTTAGACTATTGTTTTTAGTAATTCTAAACTCTTCTCTGCGTATTATTTTGGAAAAGCTTGTAAGGTGCAAATTTTCTCACGTCTAAATCTACAGTGTAATATTAATCATGTTTCTTAATATCACCTTCTCTATAAAACAACTTGCATAATTTTTAATATTATGTAGGTATGCCTATTTATAATGAGATGTACCTACCTATTCTAATTTAGGTTATTGACATTTGTGTTAAACAGTATACTTGGATTATATATGCGAGTGTGTACAAATATCATCTTAGCTTTAAGATCTTGTGAAATAAAGATATAATTAAAATAAATTAAGTAACATTAATGATATACTTACCATCAATAACATAAAGGTCAATTGATTAATAACTAAAATAAAACCATAGTAAAATCCGAAATATTTATTTTAATTTAAATTTTGGAGGTTTATTTAAATTTCAAATATGTAAGAAATTATTCAAGTATTATAAAAGCGTATTTCAAGTATTACAAAACCTCATGTTTTAATAGGGCGTCGCAGAATAATTTACGCACTCAACTACGACGCCCCGACGGCAGGTCTGCCGAAGCAGACCACATCAACCATGGGGTTGCTCCAACGGTCCACTCTGCTATCAGAGAAATACCAGGAGCAACCCGCATAGCACACCGTCCACCGAAGTGAGCCACCTCCCTGTGCGTTTCTTGGCTTCGCGCACGGATAAACTGCTGGACGCGAATGAGAGTAGTAGAGTACCCTACAATATTTGTCGATGTTAATTCTAAACATTTTTTTTTTTATTAAGTATTGTAATTAAATACAGTAATATTATTTATTTTAGCTGTATTTTTTGTAAGTATTACATTTTTTTTAAACTTTATTAATTAATAATATTATTTATTTTTGCTATTACTATAATATGTACCTATAACCACAAAGAAAATAAAAGAAAAATATTAATTATTTATTTAAGCAATGTTATTGTTTTATATGTAATTTAAAAATTAAATTATTAATTTAGATTACTATTCTTAAAGTTAAAATATTAAGCAACACTATTGCTATCCTTACAGATAAAAATATATATTAATTTGAATTACTGTTATTGCGATCCACACAGTATGAACTAACTACATCTAATGGTCTGTTATGTTTGTTTTTGTGGTTAGATTTTATAATGTTTATTACAGGATCCCACGATGATGGTAGTACCCAGCCATCTTCCCTGTTAAAGTTTGGATGTTTTTTAATTTCAATAGATTCGCAAATCATCCTGGGGCGATAACGGTTCTTTTTCGCGAGTATTTGTGGACTATCAAAGCGAATATAGTGGCTTGGGCGATCCTGGCTATGTTTACAGACTGCAGGTGTTGTATTCCGACGGTGTTTCACATCAGCTATGTGTACTTTGAGCCGAGTTCTAATGGATCTCTTTGTTTGTCCGATGTAGGAGAGCCCACAATCACAATCAAGTTTGTATACCCCTGCATCTTGGAGAGGGATGTGACACTTGATTGGTGATAAGAACTGACTTATCTTCCTTGGCGGCTTGAAGTAAGTTTTAATTGAAGCACGCTTTAGGATGTAGCCAATCTTGTCAGTGACTCCTCTCATGTATGGCAGGACTGCAGTTACGCGCTCGACTGGATTTGGACACAAGTGTAGTTACGTTTAAAATCGACTTAATTAGAGATTGTTTACAGCGGACTTACAATTTAATCTACTAAAGGTTTTAAAACTAGTCTAAAAAATGATGAAATGATTTGTACTTCTATATATCTTTGTCGTGTATTTTTATTCATTTGTTTTTATAATCATATTGATACTACTTTAATTTATCACTGAACACAAACCACAACTGTGTAAACCGCGTAGAACGTAGATAGGTATTTAATATTTATTTTACATCTTTATCAATATAATCGTCATTTCACTATAATCATTAATGAAAAATGATAAAATTATAATTTATAACCATTGATTTATAAAAAACCTTGTTTATCAATGTTTATAACATTGATAATTTATGTATGACAAATTGTTTAGTTCAAAAAATACAAGATATGTAATTACGCAGATATATTAAAATTAAGTTTTTTTAATTAGGTACTCTATTTAATTATATATGAAGGTTCTATATGTCATATGTTTTATTAGAAATAATTATATAATTCATATAAAATAATAATTCCAACCCGCACTTGGCCAACGTGGACTATAGCCTGATCCCCCTCGTATTGAAGGAAGGCCCGTGCCCAGCAGTGGGACGTTAAAAAAGGGCTGAATAAATACAAAATAATAATTTCCTATACAAAACACTTCCGAAAAGAGAGGATTGTTTTCTATGACATTAGCTTTCGTTTAGTCCAGTCAAATAAGGTCTGAAATCAAAATGTTGACACTCAACTTTGCATTTTTGATATAATGTAGTTTAAATGATACAAAAACAATGTGTAAAGGTTTTCGTGTCCGCAACCCCCGGCAAGGGTCCAAAATAAATTGTCAAAAGTTTTTTTTCGCAATTACTCGAAAACGGTAAAAATTAGACAAAAAAGTTTTAGGAAAAATGTGTAAAGCTTAAAATTTTGCATACAAAAGGTTTCATGACTTTTTTTCCTTCGGTCAAAATTAACAGAGTTAGGGAGGTTTTTAGACCGATCGGAATCCGTTTATTTTTAAAAGAAAAAAATTTAATTAAAACCTGAAGTTTTATGGTTTTAAAACATTAGCAGGTATATAAGGAATAGAAATTCGTAAAATGCTCCCGATGCCTAGCTACCCCCGAGAAAAACGGGGGGACGCAAAGCGTTGAAAAATCGTTTTTTTAAATTTCCGACTTACTGTGACGTTCTATCGAAAAATGTTTTGTACAAAAGTTATAGATCTATTAAAAATCTACAACTTTTATAAGTGACACTTTTACAATAATCGCAAAGTTTTCGAGATACTAACAAAAAACTCGGTTTTTAGTTTTTTCTTGGTTTTTTAGTTTTCATTTCTACAATAAACTTTTCATTTTCATGAAACTAAGGGTCTGTAATCTTCGAAATACATATAATAAGCAAAAAAAAATATAATGAAATTGAAATATTTAGCCATTTCTGAGAAATTTATATTTTATGGTCTATTTTTTACAAATATCTCGAAAACTTTGAGATTATTGTAAAAGTGTCATTTACAAAAGTTGTAGATTTTTAATAGACCTATAACTTTTGTACAAAACATTTTTCGATAGAACGTCACAGTAAGCCGTAAATTAAAGAAAACGATTTTTCAACGCTTTGCGTCCCCCCGTTTTTCGCGGGGGTAGCTGGGCATCGGGGACATTTTACGAATTTATATTCCTTATATACCTGCTAATGTTTTAAAACCATAAAACTTCAGGTTTTAATTAAATTTTTTTCTTTCAAAAATAAACGGATTCCGATCGGTCTAAAAACCTCCCTAACTCGGTTAATTTTGACCGGAGGAAAAAAAGTCATGAAACCTTTTGTATGCAAAATTTTAAGCTTTACACATTTTTCCTAAAACTTTTTTGTTTAATTTTTACCGTTTTCGAGTAATTGCGAAAAAAAACTTTTGACAATTTATTTTGGACCCTTGCCGGGGGTTGCGGACACGAAAACCTTTACACATTGTTTTTGTATCATTTAAACTACATTATATCAAAAAATTGCAAAGTTGAGTGTCAACATTTTGATTTCAGGCCTTATTTGACTGGACTACGTTAGTAGGACCGTCGCGTTGTACAACACAATGTTTTTTCAACTATAAAAAACGCAGAGCAGTGATCATGTTTATTAATTTCAGTCTAAATATAAATGAATATCATAGCGAAGACAAATATAGTATTCATTAATATAGTAAATCAAAAAATATTGTAGATCTTCATAATTTAAATCAAATATAGGTTGAACTCGAAAAACATTCCCCTAACAAATTATAACCAAACTAGTACCTATCTTAAGCCAACTTTAATGTTAAGGTCGTAGACGGAGAAAACTATTCTCCATCTACAGCTGTTAATTGGTATAACAAGGTTAGAGAATCCATCTAGTGTAAAAATATAACGATATTAAAGTATAACTATTGATCACTCTCCTACGTAATTGCTCGATTATTTTATAAGGCTTTAATCAGAATTACTAAGTTATGCATTTTAAATAAATAAAATAAAAATAATGGGGAAGAATTTTGATCCTCAGTTTATTGTGATGGATTTTTTTTTCATTTTAATTAAAATGACAAATTGTGCAGTGCCAGGAGTCAGTTTTTACATATTAATTCCAAAGTTTCATACAAATTATCACCTCCCATTTTACCCCCTTATGGAATTGAATTTCGAAAAATGCTAAAACATACTTATTTATTTAATTGTACTGAAGAGCATTAATACCAAGTTTCAAGTAATTCTGATCATAAATAATTCTTTGCCCATATAAACTTTTTTACCCCCCTTTACCCCTTTAAGGGACGAATTTCGAAAAAAATAAATAAATATATTCCTTATTTTTTATCTTAAAGCTAAACTTTCTGTGTATTTCACATTAAGAATGACAGAGTTTCATATAATCTTTAATCCCCTATTTTACCCACTTAGGGGACGAATTTTGAAAAAAAAATTATACTGCGTGTTGGTCCATCAGTCAGAACCACCACAGGATGCACCTCTCCTTCTCAATTCTTCCTTCAGCTAGTCTAACTTCCAACTATTGTACCTATTGTACCATTGCAGAGGTAAGATGTGAACACAATAGAAGCAAAAAAACCAGGTACAAAAGAAATATCATAATAAATTGCTTAACCTCAGACTAAATGTAAATAGATCATACGTGACGCGCCATTCTTTCAAGAAATCTTCCCCATTAAAACAAACATTACCATTGTGTATAAAGAATTAATCTTTGTATACTAAACTAAAAGCCTTATAATATATCCAAATGTGAAGTATTTCTGAACGCAACTCGTATGTCAAACTGACAGTTTTAATTGTTACTACCAGTGCTTGCCAAACTTTATATAAAAATATTTTTTAATAGATCAACGTAACATTAACTAATCCATAAAATCATTCCTATAGACTGCAAGAATAAGACATAAATTATAGAAATAACAATTATATAAGCGGTCGGGCGACCCCTGTCAGGGGGGAACGTAAGAACTTTTAGAGGCACGGATAACTTAAATGCATAGTAAATAATTAACACTCATTAAACGTACGGAAACAGTTTAAGGAACTTCGTTCCAACAAAAAATACTATATAAAAAAATATTAAAAATTGTAAGTACGGTTGAATGTTAGAGTAGGGTAGTAGTAGAACTACCTATTACTTGATACTAAATTAATAAATCTATACAGATAAATAAAATTGGAGTATCTGTTTGTAGTATTAAAATAACCGCTTATTACTAAATACATATGGATGTATACACGGTACATATACTAAAACAACGTTTTTTACAATTTTTGTCTGTCTGTCTATCTCTTTGTTCCGGCTAATCTCCGAAACGGCTGGACCGATTTTGACGGGACTTTCACTGGCAGATAGCTGATGTTACAAGGAGTAACTTAGGCTTTACTTTTATTTTAGAAAAAGAATCAGGGTTCCGCGAAAAAAAATTAAAATCATAAAATTATGAACAAAATCCGCGTACGGCGTACACACTCGAGCAAAGCGAGGGTAAATCGCTATATAATTTAAATGAATATCTTAGGAATAGAAAGCTACTATTTATGTATAAACATAGCTAACCGTGAAAACGTATCTAGGGACGAACGCGAGCGAAGCGAGCGTGAGTCGCTAGTAAATAAATAAAGATATAAATATACAAGAATTACTCGTTTAAATATATTAGATATGTTTTTCCTTACTCAATTGATAAAAGAGTTCAGTATTTAATTGACTATAATGCAACTGCATTTTTGGAAGCGCTGACTTTATAGATGTACGTCACCGTATGCGGTATGACTGACCGCTTGCGCTTAGTGCTTACGTCAGTATTCATTCGGTACAAGGAGGGCTCTTGTTAGCCTTAGCAAATACAGTTTTTTCTTCAAGAAACCTTGAGCCAATAAATAATTAGATGAATGATTCAAACAATAACTATTCAGATCCTAGTCGCTTCTGTTATTACTATGTTTTACTCATTCAGGAACAAAGTAATCTAACAATTAAACCAGCAAAGGCGGTGTGTACGTAAAGTTTTGTAAGTATCATTTTTTTTACCAATTTTATCAAAAGCCTTGGTTCAGCCTTCACTGAAGCGTGTAAGACTGTCGTCGACGAAATCGAATTGTCGATTTGCATTGTGACCGAATTTAACTAGTGCTGTAAAAGAACTGAAAACAACTCGACCGCTATCTTATCATTAGATTATGTACACAAGCGTTAAATTTATACTCGGTAATGGCCAGAACATATCATATCAACGTCCTAACTGGTGTAGTGAAGTGAAGCGAGATTCATTAGAGGAAATTACAAGGGAACGTATGGAACGACGTGATCTAACACTCAGCTTCCATAATCTTATTAAACGAGGTAGTGTTTGTGCAGTGCCAGTGTTTTTTTTTTTTTTTTTTTTAATTAAAGGTCCATTCGGATAATGGAATTACAGAAAGTAAGAGTGAGGATTATGAAGTAAATCAAAGTGTTCATCATATAAAACAGTAGTCATTTTTATTACATGTAAATATATGTAAAGTGATTATTTGCTCACTTAATCGTTGTTTATATAAGTAAACAATATATTACCTGCGAAATAAAGTTACATGTCTTGTTAAAGAACAAAACAATAGCCTCACATTAGCCAAGTCTTTAACACAAACTTGGAATTCAGCCAATACAATAATTTATTAGGTATATTATGAAAGTTTAATTTTTATTAGAATTAGAAAAAAGTTTACAACTTGTTTTACATTTAATGAAAGTAAAAAATATCAAAATATTTATTAATAATAAACTTTGTGTTTTAATAGCCTTTTGTCGCCTGTATCAATTTCATGTAAATTCATATTTAGTGATATGTTGGCTTATGTTATTGTATTATATTATAGGTCAAGAACATTATACTGATACTTTCAACATATTAAAACTTAAATTACTTTCATATAGGAGATAAAATATAATATATGTATTTAAGACTAAAATTGATTATTTTTAAAATAAGAGGCTATGTCACTTTTTATGTTATATATTTCTAATGGGGAAAAAATTTATAAAATTGCTTCAGTGGGTTTAGAGTTTATCAATTATAAAGAATCAAATTTATTAGTATAGATGAAGAATTAATTATATAATAGATAAATTGAAATCTCACACTTTAAAAATTTAAAATTTATATCATATTCATAAAGAGTATAACTTTGTCCTGTATATTGACAATTAATAATAAATTCAATGCTTACAATTGCTTGTTATCAAACCACATAATACATATAACAAGTAAAATAAACAACTATAAAATATTATAAAACACTATTGTACTATGATAACACCTTATATTATACTAGCGACTCACCTTCGCTTCACTTCAGGTTCATCCTTAGACAAAAACAAATCTATCCCGTGAAAACTGTACATTTTTCTGTGATAAAAAGTAATCTATGTACTTTTCCAGACTATAATCTATCTCTGTTTTAAATTTCATTTAGATCAGTTCAGACATTCTGGTATGAAAAAGTTCACACAGAAACAACTTTCCACCCATCCATCCTCACAAACTTTCACATTTATAATATTAGTATGGATGAATTTCAAAGTTTTAAATAAAAGTTAATACACATATTTAGTCATATTTATATTTTTTTTTATATTGAGAAAAGTCTGAATATGCCTTTATTAATGTTTTACTTTTTGACAATAACAATTACTTTAATACAAGATTACAACTATATGTATTCATTCTTCTTCAGAATATAAACAATGATAGTTTGGAGTGATCTCAAATTAAAGGATTGTGCTAAACTGTTTCAATAAAAGCCAAGCCAAATTAAAAAAGCCTTGAATTAAATTGTAGCCATGTTGTTTTGGTGATGTTAAATAAATGAAATCAAGCTTAAGACCTAAATATTTTTACATGTACTACATTTTTCTTTGAATAAATAAGGATGCATGCACAGTATGACTATCATACTGTGCATATATCTTTATTTATTTATTGAAAAATGAAGTTGGCATTGTAAGATCTTCATGAGAATGGCTGGACAGATTGGGCGATTTTTTAAATTATTATTTTTAATATAATTTTTTTAAAGTAGTCCCTAGATAATTTTAGAGGAAAAATTTAAAAAGTTGTTTTCTTTAGGTTTTTATATGAACTCAAAGATAGTGAAGCTTAGACTGGACAATATCTATCTATTCAGCTAGTTATTAATATTTTAAATAGAAAAGTGTGTTAGTTTATTTTTCCTTATTGTACATAGCAATTGATCATCTTAACAACATAATCTATACATATAATAAAATTATAACAAAGTCGAATCTGTACATTAAATATTTTTTGGAAAATCTTATTGAAAACATTATTATCGATACAGAGGCCGAATCTATAGTTTTTAGAATTTTTGCCTGTCTGTCTGTTACCGCATCACGGAAAAACCACTGGAGGGATTTTGATGAAATGTGGTATGATGATAGCTGGTTATCCGGGTCAACATACTTTTTACTGCGGGAAAATACCTTATCTCTGAGAAATCTACAAGCGAGGGTGAGTCGCTAGTTTATGTATAAAGACTAAGACAGTTATTTGCCATATACTGACAGACTACTATTTAACCAGGTACATCATGTGATCACCATAGGATGTTAGTGTTTTACAAAAAATAACATAGGAGCAAGGCTTGTAATAGATGTAATACCATAATTATTTTCAGATGAACAACTCTACAGTTACACAAATTACGGTATGGACACGCCAACACCCACATCGCAAGGTGACTGTTTGCAGGGAATATTCCAAAATTTGGACTCCCTGACACCCGGTGTGGATTCAGACTTTGATGAAAGTCTTGCGGTGCCAGAATCTCTATCTGTCATAGACACTGACAAAGCGAACAATAAAGAGGAATTAGATGCAAATGGTGAGTGATTTTACTTATCGGACATTTATTATAAATGAGAAAGTTTGGATGGATGGATGGACGGCTGAACGCATTTGGATGAAACTTGGCATAAAAATAAGTTATAGTCTGGAATAGCACATAGTTTACTTTTTATCCCGGAAAAATGTATGATTCCCGCAGGATAGTTTTGTTTTTGTTTTTCACTAGGGTCACTAGTACAGTCTTCTTTTAAGAAGAAAGAATTCTCTAGTTTACATATTATACTGTTGAGGATTGTATATAGTTATTAGTTTGGTATATATATACCTAAATAGAAACTTGAGTATTAAATAATTCGCGATATTACTTCATCTTGTGCTAGAATTTATTTTACATATAATTAGGCATAGCATTATCCATCATTAAAGATTTAGTCACGCCATCGCCAGCTGGAAATTGCCTGCTTTTTTGCCCATGCATCACGTGAAAACGGTGGAATGAATATTAATTTTAGTGTGCAAATTAAAACAACTAAAAATCTATTGAGTCATTCTTTTGAATGATAAAAAAAAAGAATAATATTTTGTGGTTGTGGTTAACTATCATATAAAAAAATAATGAACGTTAAACTTTAGTTAATAGCTTAACAAAAATAAATGAAAATCATTATCTTAATTAAATTTAAAGTTGAGCGGCGACTATAAGTAAGACAAAATTTTGTTTATGCTTCTATTTTTAACTATAAATGCCTTTCTATTATTAATAACAGCCGTTAATTCCGTACGCTATTAATATGTGCAATTATCCAATTAATTAACAAGTTATTGATAACGACCGTGCATTGGTAGCATTTCGGCACTGTATGTATAGGAGTAACATCAGGGATGGATCTATATATTAATAGACCAATCGGCTGTAGCCCAGGGCTCTTAAGACATAACGGGCTCCATGTTGAAAACAATAGATAATATTGTGAATTTATAAAATAAAAAAATATCTAAAGTTAAAAAAAACATAAAAGGTCTGCCTTATAACCCTGAGATCAATTAAGAAACAAATAATAGTGTTAATTTCATCTAGTACTATCTATTATTATCAGTAAATAAATAAATAAATATGTTGCAGCATTAACATACAGCACCATCTAGTTCTATGGTAAGCTACGAGGCTTGTGTTTTAGATACCAGATAGTTGATACACTATACATATATAACTTCAAATACATATATATTATAAATATAAACATCCATTACTGGAATACAAAACATTCGTTGCTCATCACACAAATGACTTAATTAATGAATTTAAGTCCCAGCGGGACTTAAATCCGCGACCGCTGGCGCAGCACGAGCACTACAAACTGAGCCAAAGCCCAAACGTGACGTCAAATAAGTAATAGTCTTAACATGTTGAAAGGGGTCAAGTGTTATACCATAGCAGTTTATAAAATAATGCCTACAGATATTATAAAGTTCATTAATTAATTGATAAGAAATTTTGTTACGTTCTTGGTATTTAAATTCTAGATTTTTTTACATTGAAAACATACAAAATTTCAAAGTTGAAGGTGTAATAGTTGATGAATTACAAGGTAAAAATAAAAAAAAGGCTATAAACTTATCTAGATGTAATTATATTATTTATACTTTTGCGAACGGCATGGTGCAGCATGTGGTTGGTTTGAGCAACGACCTCCATAACATTACCTACTACTATAGAAAATAGCTCACCTTGAGAATGGGAATTGATGTGATCGCCTCTACGCTCAATGTTAAATAAAGTAGGTAAAAAATAGTTCCGCTGAGTTTCTTCCGCCAGTTCTTCTCATGGAATAGGCCGTTTATTTTCTTAACTAGTAATAGATTCAATAACGTTACGCAAACAAATTTCAATTTAATGGTCTTAATTTTTTTGCCATCGACATTTCCGGCGGATTTTATAAAAAAAATATAGTTCCACTGATTTTTTTCGCCAGGTCTCCTCAAGATGTGGCAGTTACTTTCCGAAGTAATTGTAATTACTATAACGTAAATAAAATGTTTTGAATTAAAATGTATTGCTTCCGAAATTCCCGCACGTGATGTATATTCGTAAACGCAGATGTTTCTTTTGGTTTTTAAAACAAACTACTATGGCCTTTGGAGCAATGTAGGATTATTTTAAACTATATAATTCAAAATAGAAATAAAAATTATGTTTATAATTATACGCCTTTAATGTCACTGCTTTTTGTTCTTACAAAATATGTCAAAAAGATAATCTTTATAAAGTTATTAAGAGGATTGTGAAGTGTCGATAGGCGGCGCGAGTAGGTCTTTTCAAAAATGCAATCTGTTTTATACCGCTCGATTTGTAAACCCGTATGGTGCGATAGAGAGGGTTGCAAATCTTAGAGGCAATTACCTACATTTCCTGTTTGAAAAAACGTTTCGGGCGATAACGTTTTCAACGCCCTAAGCATTTACGAAATGATACAATTTTGGTCTCATTAGATTTAGTACCCTTTAGTCTATGTCTGTACGTTTTTCTTTTTTAGTAATTCAGTTTATTTTAATTAAAAGAAATAAAAACGCTTGAAGAGGTTTCAAGTCAAAAACACAGATATTTAGATGCTTATAACTTCTATCACACGCAATATTTCTTTAAAAAAAAGACGTACGGACCTAGTTTTTTTATTATATCTACATAATTTCCAAAAAATATGAAAATGTGACTATGTTAATGGGGGGGAAAGACGTTATGGCTTTTTGTATGAAAATTTACAGCTTCACAATCCTTTTAAAAGAGTTTTTAATTAAAATAAAAACGTATTAAAAGTATGTGTATATATTTGTGCCTACTCTACGGTATTTTGCACCGGATATAGAGCAATATTAGTAAAAAAGTTAAGTTATCTGACTGCTCTGACTGGGTCATGATAAATTGATGATGATTGATTATATAAGTTGTTTTTATTTCACTATCATGGTAAATGTAAAAGATTATACTTCTCGCTTATTTTGTACTTTAGATGTACTTTCAACATTAACATATGCAATCTGAGTATGATGAGATGCTTCCTTTTTAAAATTTGGAGCGCTTTAACTTTTAGCACAATATTATTCTGGAAGACGGAATTCAATAAAAAAAATGTCACGATTCACAAGCCAGTAATAGGTACTTGAAGTAGAAGAAACTCATATAATGTATAGATATTTCATCTAACATTCAAGAAAATACAAAAAAAAAAGATTGCAAATTATAGAAAAATATCTTAACTGGCAGATTTTTTAGACTTTTTTCAGATTTCTTAGCTCTTGACCATTTCTTTTCTCTTTCTTTCAGTATTCGGGGAAAGATAGACGCAAATTATCGTACAGTTTTCTTTCTAAACTATCAGTATTCATCGCGTTAAACTTCATTTTCCCATTATCCTTATGTACTTATATGCTTTATTTACATTGATAATATCCTTTGAAACTGTTTGTTTTACATTTGTTTATATACTACGACATCTATGCGCAGTGTCACTTATAACGAATCCCAATAACCTATCTACAAACTGATGTGTGTATTTTCCTTATTAACGATAGGAATTTGACATAATTTGTTTAGTTTAAATACTTAGGTTATTAAGAACCGCCATTAAAGTTATTTGCCAAACGTTCTAACTCTGTTATATTATTAATTAACGTTCTCTATATTGAACTCCGGATACAATAATATACGGCAGATAATACAACTATACATATAATAAAATTCTAAGCCGAATCTGTACATTAAATATTTTTTGGAAAATCTTATTGAAATAGTCATAATTATCGATACGGAGGCCGAATCTATAGTTTTTTTGAAATTTTGGCTGTCTGTCTGTTACCGCATCACGAGAAAATTACTGGACAGATTTTGATGAAATTTGGTATGGTGATAGCTGGCTATCCGGGTCAACATATAGGATACTTTTTACCGCGGGAAAATATCTTATTTCTGAGAAAAAAATATAAAAAATGCAATGTAAGAGTATAGTAATATGTAAAACCTAAGAATTTGGTTTTTGGTTATAAGAACGCGGGCAGAGCCGCGGGCAATGCTAGTTGGTTATATAAAGAAAAACCGATTTGTATTGATTTTACTTCCTATTTGAAATAGTGATAATGACCCCGTTTGATATCAACCAGCTGTCAGACTTATATTTTCATATCGGTTAACTTTAGTGATCATCTAAATGACGTCAAAGGCACTCAAGTAATTGTCATACGCTTATGATGAGTTGATAACATAGTTAGCTACTGTTAATAGAATGGAAATCAGGGGCCTTACCATGAACTCTTATAGCATGAATACTATAATCTTACTTTGAGTTTTCGTACCATGACGTCTTAAAAGCAAGGTTATTATAAGCTTGAAACATTCTTACTTTCTTAGCAGTTTTGTGACGTCACGACACCAAAATTACTAAGAAAATGTTATTATCGTTCATTCAATTCGTACCATGAGGTGAATTTTGACAAATAGCATTCTTACTTTTCTGTCATAATTAGCAATCTTGTAAAAGTTGTTGATACGTGACGGATGTATTATTATTTTCAAAATTTACAATATAAAAGGTAATTGATTGTGCCGGATAAATTGAGTAAAACCTATTATTTTCAAAAATCTATCGATTGATACACGTATTGTGTAATTTTAGTACTTCGGTATTTAATGTATACTTTGATTCTAGAAGTGTAATCATTTCGAAATACTTATGATAATAAAAGCTTATAAAGCAGAAGCTTGTAGAACACAAAATCTCGTTTTCAGCTATGTTTCGAATGTAACCTTTGTGACATCAATTGAGAAGAATTTACTAAGCAATATCTATTATAAAAAAAGTAAAACAAACTCTGTAGCGAGACTCTCTGATGAGAATTTACGTATGCAAAGGAAATATAGTAAAGAAAAATACCTATAGAAACTTTATTTCTAGTTTAGTAATTCCTTTAGTACTTTTACTTTTAGTCTTTCCCTTTCGCATTTTCGACCCCCTACTCGCTTTACTTGATGCCTACATTACAAAATATTGAGGTTTAAGTGTGAATACATGAGAGGATAATAAACAGACAGACAGAATTACTTCCGCATTTATAATATTACTAAGAGTTTATATTATATTATCCAAAAAATATGTAAGAAGTTGGGTGGAAAGATTTCTATACATATTATATAGACCCTTTAGGTGTGGAACCCTAAAAGAACTTATAAAAATTATAACAACTATGTATTTATAATGATATATTTATTTTTATAAAATAACAAAATATGTAATAAAGGAAACTCAATTACAGCATCGTAGCAATAATCAACGACACAGTACTTCTTTGATCAGCAGCAGAATTATTAGGCTACGTGGAGGTATTTTCTCCACTGATTCAGGGAAAAGCAGCACTTAAAATCCTAAAAAAAAAACAGTTTTAATTAAACGTTTTTAAAGTGTCTATTTTATTTTTGTGTTTGTCAAACTGAAAAATTATAGCTTTATGATATTAAAAAAGTGTAGGTGATGATAATATAAGTTATATTAAATATTAAATTGAAATAAAAATCCAAAAATATTAAGCATTTTTTTCTTGCTTCTCCAAATGCCTCCTTTGCGTAGTACTTGTGAAACTATGTAGGCTAGTATTTCATTGATTTGAAAATTTATTTAATGAATAAAACGTTTCAGTACACCTTACCTTGTTTCTTACTGTTAATTTATATTGTACAAATTACTAATAAAATAAGTCCAACATGTTTTATTCTAATCTAAAAGCTCACATAAACAAACTATCATCTCATTGACTTTTAATTTTCGCTCGTCGTCAGACAAGTAAACAAATAGTCAGACGGTTGTCAAGTAAATAATTTGTTCCGAATTTTGTATCACAATTTAGCCGTAATTTATTTTATTTTCTTTTCTAATAGTTTTCCTAATTTTTAAAACTATACTAAAATTAATTGTATAAATAATATAAAACAGACATAGATTGCGTATATTTTGTGTAAAACATGTACATTTGAAATTAAATAATATAATATTTGTCTTTAATTTTATCCTAGGTAAGTACTAATCATATTTACGAACGACTCTCGGAGTGACAGGGATAACGCTATACAACTTATATAGCACTATTTCTTTTCTTTTATAGGCGGAAATAGACAAATCATTCGTTCTGTCGCATCACTAAGCAATTTTAAAACAAGCTTGCTTTTTAAAGGTCATGGTACGAATAAAAGTAAGATTATTGTAATCTTGAAACAAAACAGTCTTGAAGTATGAATGTTTTAAAATAGGTGATGGTAAGGCCCCAGGTCTATTATATCTAACTAGCGACTTACCGCGACTTAGCGACGCTCGGGTGCGTCCCTGGGTATGTTTTAATTTTTTTTGCGTAGAATCCTAATTCTTTTTCTAGGATTAAAGTATCCAAGTTACTCCTTATAACATAGTTTTTTTAATTTATAATGTACGCTCGGGTTCGTCCCTACTTACGTTATAACGTTTAGTTTATATTTCTCAGAGAGGAGATATTTTTCCGCAGTAAAAAGTATCCTATATGTTGACCCGGTTAATCAGCCATCATCATACCAAATTTCTTCAAAATCTGTCCAGTGGTTTTCTCGTGATGCGATCACAGACAGAAAGACAGACACAAAAATTCTAAAAACTATAGATTTGGCCTCTGTATCAATATATAATAAATAATGTTTATTTCAATAAGATTTTTCAAAAAATATTTAATATACAGATTCGGCTTAGTTATAATAATTTTATTATAGGTATGTATAGATGTCAATGGCAATTTCCGTATGAGAACGAATATCAGTATGTCACAGGTTGTGTTAGCCACCAAAGTTACTAGATAACCACACGGGAAAGCAAAAAACGACTTATGTTCTCATTAAGGAAGTAATCAGTCGAATACAGCCTTCGGCTTCCTAAATGACGAAATTAAATGTAACCTTGTAGCGTAAAGTACTAATTTGCTAATATTTTATATTAGATTACATATATGCTAGCGATTGGCTTTACTTTTTTAGATTTTTATTTATGTTTATGCTTTGTTATTTATCGATTCTAAACACAAGAGTGTCTGAATTTTCTTTATGATTGGTTTTTTTTTAAATGACGCAGACAGTCAACCAATATTAAGTATTTTTTTTTTTATTTTTCGCAGTAAAAAGCTATATGTTGAACCGGATAATCAACTATCATCATACCAAATTTCATCATAATCTATCCAGTGGTTTTCTCTTGATGCGTTCCCAGAAAGACAGATAAAAATTCTAAAAATTAGATTCGGCCTCTGTATCGATAATAATGACTTTTTCAATAATATTTTCCAAAAAATATTTAATGTACAGTTTCGACTCAGAATTTTACATGTATAGATATAATAGAAATGACTAATAAATATGTTGCAGTAATGCGATAAGTCAAACTAGAATTTTATCAGTAGGAAAAATAATCTGTACAACTATTGACTCATATTCTCTTATTAGATAAAATAAAAGATATTATTAGTCATTGAAAAACCGGTTGAAAGTTATTAGTATTTCTTCTAATATTTTTTAAGTGCAGCCAAAATTTTGTCATTTGACGTTGTAATTCAGTAACTCTACGTGTACGTAATCACAATAATGTACGTAATTGTGCAAATTTGAGCAGCTGTCAATCCTGTATCATTGCATCGTCTCGGATAGCCCTTCCATCGGACTGCCAGATCGAAGGAAGAGATAATGAATGACAACATGTTTGGCACAGTTTGTAGTGAACCTACTTGCTGTGTCAGCGGTCGCGGGTCCGAGTCCCGCTGTGGGCATTCCTTTGTATGATGAGCACGAATGTTTGTACTTTGTACTCCAGTCATTAGTGTTTGTGTTTATAATAATATATATGTATTTAAAGTTATATAATATATGTGTAGTGTACCAACTATCTGGTATCCATAACACGAGCTTCGTTAGCTTACCATAGAACTAGATGGTGCTCTGTGTTAATGTACCAACATATTTATATTTATTTATAGGTACCTAAAGGAAGAACGTATATAATGTAAAATTATTAATAATCCGAATATAGGTACAAATACTACATTCTATCAGTACTTAACAAATTATTAAAGTAAAATAAGATTAACCCGTAATTGTTTGAAGATAGGTTTTTAACATGGCCAGGGTATCTAAATCACTTTGACCATTTGGATATTAACACCATGCCATGCAAATGTGGAAAACAGTGCTATTATTAAATCATGTAAATTGCATAATTTTATATTTATAGATAACAATATTGTGGTGGTTTCAAGTGGGAATCTAACGGTGAATCCCAATTATCTATCGTTTATAATATTAATACATTTTTTATATACAATAAATAATACTAGCGATCGCCGCGTGGTTGAAAATCAAACATAATTCATTAAGTAATATATTTATTGTCTTGCGTATATTACAATATTAATCTATTTTCAATTTAACCACAGACTTTAACAATAAACAAAAGAGTATATATGCGTGTGTGTGTGTGTCAAATACATGGTAGTGTGTGTAATGTTTTTTTTATTGATTTAATGTATTTTTTATGCATAATTTTTGAAAAATATTAGCATTCTGCACTCCTTCTCTATATAAACTATAAGTGTGGAAAATTTCATACTCCTCCGTCCGCGCAATTTTCATAAAAAGCGGTACAAAGTTTTTGCTTCACGTATTAATATATAGATATTTGATATTACTGTTACAAAACGGAAGTAAGCTATTAGTTATATAGACATAGTATGTTAGCGAGATAAAACCTGAGACCTCATAAATGATTATGCCATTGTAAAAATTTAATCGATAGATTCTCCCACTCGTGACTTATACCGCTGTTAAGATTCATTACTCACATAAAAAATATTCGTTTTAGTTTAAAACCTATTTATTATGTCGATACTTTTTAAAGTATGCCTAAGATATTTATATAAATAAATAAATAAATAAATATGTTAGAACATTAACACACAGCACCACCTAGTTCCATGGTAAGCTACGAGGCTTGTATTATGGATACCAAATAGTTGATACACTAGACATACATATATAACTTTAAATACATACATATTATAAATGAAAACACCCATGACTGGAGTACAAACATTCATGTTCATCACACAAATGAATGCCCCCAGCGGGACTCGAACCCGCGACCGCTGGCACAGCAAGTAGGGTCACTACAAACTGAGCCAAACGCGTCGTCAAATAAAATTACATGTTTTGTCTGACTGATTTATTAACATCCAGACTAAATAGAAACTTATTTGATAGAGTATTGGGAAGATTTTCTTAAAAAGCTTCCCCTTGTGACAAAATTGAAAAAATACGTACATCGATTCAAATCGATACTTGAAACTGAGTAAACTGATTTTTCAAATCAATTAAACAATTACATTATTTGATAATCAAACTTTAATAACGCTAAAAATTCTAACCCTAAAATCTGAATCTAACGTATTGGGCTTGTCAAATCAAACAAAACGAAAACTACTGGGCCAAACTATGTTAAATTTTTATGGGCCCAAATGGTAACTATTCCGCATCAAACTAAAGAAGAATCACGTAAATCGTATCATAAATCTCAGCGTAATCGGTGTACACTGTACATACATAAAAAAAATACCAATCGAATTGAGAACCTCCTCCTTTTTGAAGTCGATTAAACTTTTTAACTAACTACTAGATAACAACACGACCCCTGTATGCTTTCTTAAGTAAAATATTTTTTTTTATTGAAATACAGAAATTTTATGATTTTTTTCCAGCGCCTCTGGCAACTTCAGTGCCATACAAATCAGTTCACAACCCACCTGTTAAATTTAATTCGGTGCACAGAAAAGTGTTCATTCCAGGAGTAGTAATAAAAGTGAGATTTGTGGAAAACGAGAGGAGTGTTACAACACATTTATTGAATCCCAATTTGTAAGTTGTGCAATTTTTTTATTATTTATGTATGATGTAAATCGATAGTTTTAAGTTATTTTTATTCTGAATGTAATTTAATACTTAGTAAGGTCTTTTATAAGCGTCTTTAAAAAAAAATATATTTTTACATATAAGTTTTTTACGTCATGATAACATGTGTATCAGCCCTTTTTTAATGTCCCACTGCTGGGCACGGGCCTCCCTTCAATACGAGGGGGATCAGGCCATAGTCCACCACGCTGGCCAAGTGCGGGTTGGCGGACTTTACACGTCTTTCGAAAACTTGCTAGGTTTTCTCAGACATGCAGGTTTCCTCACGATGTTTTCCTTCACCGTAAGGCAAGTGGTAATCATGTTAGAAATGATTATGATAACATGGTGTTATATAAATAACAATAACCACAAACTCATAAACTCATAGAGTCATAATCTAGATAAAAACAGAACCAACTTTGTAATATCTAGGTGTACTGCTAACCTTTAAATAATCCAATCCTTTTATGTCAGAAGTCAGAACTAATATTTCCTTTAATGGAATATATGAGTAATAAACAACAATACGATATATGTATAACAATGCAATGCAGTCATTTTCCATTGATATCACAAACCAACAATACTCGTTCTCATAACAAGATACTTATATCGTGAGATATTACGAGATTGAGGAGCTAATCAATAAAGCTTTACCGATCAGTTGTCAAATTGTGATTTAAAAATAAATTTTATGTTCTAGTTATGACATTATTGTTGCATATTTGTATGTATGTATGTATGTATGTATTCAGCGCTGTTTAACGTCCCATTGTTGGGCACGGGCCTCTCTTTAATGTGAGGAGCCAATCAGGCCATAGTCCACTACGCTAGCTAAGTGCCAGTTGGCAGTGTTCACATGCCTTTCGAAAACTGGCTAAGTTCTCTCAGACATGCAGGTTTCCTCATGATGTTTTCTCAACCTTAAGACAAGTGGTCATTATGTTGGAAATGATTCGTACATGAAAATATCAGAAATGCTGGTCCCGGGATTTGAACTCACTTCACTTCGCCTTATTACTTATAACTAGGTATAGGCTATAATTTATAAACATTTGTAAAAATAAGCTCTAAATATCAATCTTTTCTGATAACTTTGTTAATGTTATCAACTCGAATATCATTTAGGGAAAATATAAAAATAATTTTAAACGAAAAAGTAAGTAAATGAATGTTTTTTATTCGTCACGCTGTAATGGCTCTACGGATGAATGTTTGTAATGAGGTACTTGATGCCCTGAATTAACACACAGTGTGCTCTATATGGATGCCAAGCAGAGCGAGTTAAAACTTGCTTATAATAATCATATAGTTTTTATACTATAATAATTTATTCTCAGTATACTTTTGAAGTTGAAGTGGACTTGCAATTAATTTTATTTATTCTAACATTGAGTTTTAGTTTAATTATTTGATCAATAAAATCCGAAAATGATCTTAATATCGCCTATTGTTACTACCAAAAAATTAAATATGTCCAAAATTAATATTAGATTTTTTTACCTTTTCTTCTTCAAGATATACAATAAACCTGCAACATGGCGACTTTACGTGGACAATCAAGAAACGGTACAAGCACATACTATATCTTCATCAACAGCTGTCTTTGTATAGAGCGACTCTTCAAATTCCCTTTCCCACCAAAACTCATAAATCAAGAAGAGCAAGTTTCAAGAATACCGTAAATAGTGAAGAAATAGCGGAAAAAGTGGCCTTAGAAGCTGTGTCCCGGAGTAATTCTAAAAGGAGAGAAAACAGGCCCAGGAAGAGGAAAGGTGCTTTGCCAAGGTAAGAATAAACTTTCATTTGTTTAAGATAATATGTTATTATTTACATTAATATTTTGTTAACAACGCTTTCCAGTGGTTTTTCCGTGATTCGGTCAGATAGACAAAAATTCTAAAAACTATAGATTCGCCCTCTGCATCGATAATAGTGTTTATTTCAATAAGATTTTCCAAAAAATATTTAATGTACAGATTCGGCTTAGTTACAATTTTATTATATGTATAGATGAGTATGTTTTCGGGCAAACAAATATTTTTGAACATATACTCAGTGATCTGCAAACTGCAAACTAATAAAATACTTTAACATCATTGCACAGTGTAGCATCAAAGTGATATGAAAATATAATTGATAAAAGATAATACAATTAAAAACAATCAAATAAAAGTAGGTATAACAGAAACAAAAAAAACCCGCATGACACATCCAGATTCGCAAAGAATTATTTATTCAATCTTTTACATTATATATTATTACTTATCAGATAATAAAATTATGTAATACGATATGCAGATAAGAAGTAGGAGGTATTTAAATCTAAGGAAAAACTTCAACAATTTCAAACTTTACATGAATGTTATTGTAACAATTTATAAGGCATATTTCTTTATAACATTATTTTTACAGTACACCTAAGGCTATATTTTTCATGCTTCATCATTATGGAACAATTCTTAAATCATACATAACGAAAATTATTGTTTCGATTTTTTTTCGACAATAATAGTCTTCTATTATAACTAGAGTACGTGGAGGTATTATAAAATGTGTCACTCTAAAATTGAGTGGTCAAGTGGTGATGAAGCTCGTAAACAAATTGCTACTTTGGTAGTAATATTGATAACTGCGAAACTTTCTTCATGTTTAATACTTGCTTAGACATACGCAAATATTTGACATTATTTTGATTCCCGACGTTTCGAATATTTTACAGCAATCATGGTCAGTCTCTCCCGTGAAACTTGGGGAACCAAAACTCAAATAAATCCGCGAAAACATCCGAAAACATAGTTTTATTTAAAATGTTTATTAGTAGCGACTCACCCTCGCTTCGCTCAGATTCGTCCCTAGATTGTTTCACCATACAAGCTTTCATCCCCATTTTCACCCCCTTAAGAGACAATTTGCGGGATAAAAAGTATCCTATGTTCTTCCCAGGATCTCAAACTATCTTCTTACCAAATTTCATCTAAATTTCATCTAGATCAAGAGATTACCTCCTACAACTTCACAAACTCACAAACTTTACCTCTTTGTAATATTAGTATAGATTAAATAAATAGCTTTTTTAGAAATTGATTATTTCTAAACGGCATACATATAATTCAAGTACATCACATACTTAAACATAGGTAAAGCAATATTACTGTGTTTTAATTTTAATATTCTGAGTTACGATAAGAAAATCTCCAATGACAGTAAAATAAATAAATACTTTTTTCCTCACCACAAACCAATCAATATAGTACCTACGTACAGAAAGAAAAAACAAAATTTGCGGAATAGTCTGGGTTACATCTGGTTGTTGCGTACTTTTTACGCTTATTTTTATTGCCTTTTACGGCTTTTTATCTGTATTAGGTAAAAAGCCGTGATATTAATCATTTAATAATAATAATCGGCTAAATTATCTTGTAATTTATTTTTAGCGACCGCTTCAATAACAAAGTCGATGGTGTCAATGTTCAGATTATACTGTTTTATCAGTAATCAGTAATATTTTATAAAATAAAAAAAAAAAACTATTTTTTACTTTATTATTTGCGAATTTTATGCTTATGCTGTATATTTTTAAGCGTCCACTTGATAATTATTGATTTCTTCTAACGTTCTTTAGCAGCGCCATCTATCAATAGCTTTGAAAATAAGATAAGGTTATAATTGAACTATTATCCCACGGGAACTCATTTCCAGGATAAAGTGGTATCCTATGTATTAATACAGAACATTGCCTATATATGTTTGAAGTTTTATCCAAATTCGTCCATCCACCCGTTTAACAGTTTTCACTCGGATTGAGTCATTTATTTCTAACTTTCACTGTTCATACAGTCACTACAATCTGTTCTAAGTTCTAATAACGTTTTAACGACTCGTTTGGCTCACTTTGTAGTGACCATACTTGCTCTGCCAGCGGTCGCGGGTTCGAGTCCCGCTGGAGGCATTCATTTGTGTAGTGAGTAATGACGAATGTTTGTACTCCATTCATGGGTATTTATATTTATAATATGTATGTATTTAAAGTTATATATTTGTAATGTATCAACTATCTGGTATCCATACCACAAGCCTCGTAGCTTGCCGTAGAACTAGATGGTGCTGTGTTAATGTCCCAACGTATTTATTTATTAACAATCTTCTAGTTCTATCCTTTGTCTCAACGGTTGTTTAAAGTTACCGTTTAATCGACATTTGTCTAATATGAACCTCACACTCATCAACTCTCTTATTGAATTCGTCAAATTTACTGTTTATGGAAATCAAAGATCGTTTCATATCAAGAAATTCCTTCTTAATAGCTCTCAACTCATTTTGTATTGGTATTATAGTGTCTTTAAATTCTGCTTTCAAGCTCTTTAATTCCGTAGAGATTTCACCTCTAGCACGTTGCACATGTAAAATTGAGTCAAATCTATTAGGTTTATTTTCTGAGGAGTGTGCATCTAAATTGGACTCACATTTGAGCGTAGTAACACTATCGTCGATTTCTATTTTAGTATTAAAAATTGGTGTATTGTTTTTATCAATATTTCCATTTTTTGGTTCTGTTGATGAACAATCTGGGCAAATCCATCCTTCCTTTATATCGAATTTCACTGATGCGTATAGACACTGGTAGTGATAACTGTCATCACATCGAGCACAGTTAATACATTCAGTGGCGCCATCTTCCGAAGACTTACAGCATGCGTACTTCATTGCAGGGTTGATAATTTAAGATATATTTGCTAAAAGTAGTGTTTTTTGCTTATAAGTTAAACAAACACGTTATTACACTGAGTCTAGCATGATCTCTGACAAAAAATGCACGATATTGACTCAAGTTTTGAGAGATTTTCTATCTTAAGCCTGTATTGTTAATAGAAGTAGTCCTATAATATGTAACGCTCACTTTTAGTCACTACACTTATCGATGAAAACCAATTTCTTCTTTAAATACGATCCAAGAGTTCAAAATGATATGGAATTTATGAACTAACTCAGGTTAAAACTTAAAAGTTTATTTATTTATTCAATATAATTGAGCTAACACAACAGACATCACGTCTAAAGTGAACTCAATCTTGTTGTTACCTATTCGATTTATGATAAATACAGATTTTAAAAAGGAGGCTATCTTGATGCATTCTAATCTCGTCAAAACGTCGAAAGTTGTCAATGATAAGATCTAAATTCTTCTATATGTTCACCCAAATTACAAGGCAGATATGGTATAGTGGTTAGCATATGATTGAATATAGGTACATATAGATTGAATTCGATTCCCGGAGTGGGTCAAAGAGTAATTGAATTTTACTATCAAAAATTTCTTCCATGGCTCATGCCTTCGTGCTTGTAAATCCTTTGAAAGTAGATAGTGCACTTGTGAACTGTAATATCTTCTGAACAGTTAGGCTTATTGAGATTGGCGTCCATAGCTGTAGTCGCTTAGAAGAATATTATGAACTATTAAAAAAACCTATCTTTTCGGATTTTTTCGCGGATTAATTTTGATTCTTGGTTCTCGACGTTTCGAATGCTTTATCATGGTCACGGGAGTAACTAAAGTTTTAGACGTCTCAAAGGTAATTATATAGTTGTTACAGACAGCACCTACTCAAAAAAATACACAATGATTTTCATCAATACAAAATAACAAAGTATTATTTTTAACAATTTATTTAAAATACCCAAAAGTATATTTTTTTGGGAAATTAATAAGCATCAGAAACATCATCAATTTGTCTTCAGCATTTTAGAAACAGGCGAATATTGACAAATAGACATAGTTTGTGTATTGATAAATTAATACAATGTGCCTGAGACATGTATACTAATATAACTTAAATTATTTGACAGGTTTCCAAGAAAGCCAGAAGTAATGATCACATACGAAGGTATACAATTGCGTATGAAACAATTGGAAGAATATCTCTTCAACCTACTTAATATATCCATATATAGAAATCACCATGAGACTGCAAGTATTAACATTATTTTTATCAAAAAATTTTACCATAGTAATTCAAATTGACGTAGCCTTATCGCGCTTACCTTTGATCCTCACTGTATTAGACTTTATTAAACAACATAACATACAAGCAAGTTTTCTTCCAAAAAATCCTTCTAAATAAAAAAAATGACTAGCTTTTATTTGTTCTTCATGGAATACTTGTGTGTTTCACTTATTACGGAAACCATAATGATATAAATATAACATATAATGATGAATATATAATGATATGTAAAAATGGAAAAAATGAAATAAAAACCAGACAAATTTTGAAGATAGTTATAATAATGTGTTTAGTCCAAGTCAGGGTGAAAGAGGGGATAGGGGAGTTTGTGTGGCAATTGCACCAATTGACACCCCCCCCCCATTACCCCCTCTACACCCGCGCCTGTATAGTAAGTCATAGTAAAAATAATATGACTTATTTATAATTTCAGGTGAAATTCCTCGAGGTATCAAATATGTCGTTCATAAAAGAATTAGGTACGAAAGGCAAGGAAGGGATAATAGAGAAACGTACGGGGTCGACGCGGCCCGGCCAGGCCGGCTGCAACTGCTTCGGCTTGCTGGGCAACACTGTATGTGTGAGGTATTGTTGTCTTTATTAGCTATCTATTTATATATTATTACTTATTAACCATTTAACATGACCCCTGCTCTTTTTCTCTTAAAACTGTCACCAATTGTGTTTAGGTAATTATTATTCAAGTTGAAATAAATATACAACAATGTAAATTGAACCTTAAGTGCAATGCTTAAAGTTGATTTCACACAAAATTAAAAGCGCGCTCAAATGTTCAGAGCGCTCATGATGTGTGCTCTGTGTACTAAATGTCATCTAAATCCGTTACAACATAAAGAAGTAACAACCAAACAAACAGACACATACAACTTACATTTTCCTCATAGTCCGATTGTGTATATTTTAAAAGGGCTGATATTTTTTTATTTCAGATGTAATTACTTCTGTACAGGGCTGGTTTGTGCGAAATGGCAGGAGAGGTGGCTCTTTGTGAAGGACACCTTCTTTGGCTACATTCGGCCGAGTGATGGCGTCGTTAAAGGGATTATGCTGTTTGATCAAGGGTGAGTTAGTTAGTTCTTTTTTATTTTGTTTTTAAATATCTATTGATTTTGAACTAAATATTATGCATTCTTATGTATTCTTGTCTCTTTTATAATATCAGAATATTGTATGTTTTTTCAAGTTACAGATTATAGTTGATTAGTATTGTCTAAATAACCTTTGAAAAGTTTATTATTATTAAGGCAGATATTTGAAATATTGTTAAATTCTTAAAATCATAAATGAAGATAATCTTTTAGAAAATATGTTTTTGTGTGTTTATTGCGCAATATCTTTATTAATTATAAAGCGATTTTCAATTTTTTTTTTCTCGAATAGTCTAGAATATCTTGTAGCTGTTCCCATATAAAGCAATAAAGAAAACATCATAAATGTCAACCAAAAATTTTAAAAATCATTGTGCCTTTTTATATTTCTTAGAACTTAGAATAGATTAGAAGTTACAACCTATATATGTAAAGTAATATGTACTTTTATTTTGTTCTATGCAGCATTTGAAAATGTAAGTACGAATATTACAATGTAATGTATTCAAATAATTTTATTAATAAAAGTACTCTTTCTGTTTCTAATTCTTTTATATTAAAACATTTAGAAAACTAAACAAATTCATTGATATTTTCTATTTTTTTAACTTTTTTTATATGTATATTATTTTGTTTATTTTTAGGTTTGAAGTGTCAAGTGGAATGTACTCAACGGGACTAAGCAATGGACTGCAAATACTCAACCAAAGTAGACAAATGGTGATCAAATGTTGGACTAAGAGGAAAAGTAAAGAATGGATGCAGTATTTAAAGACTGTTGCTAATCAATCTGGTAAGGAGTTAGATTTTCTTTCTTTGTTACTATGTACTTATCCTCGCTAGGCAGTGGTAGCCCAGTGGTAACGCGCTCGCTTGGGAAACCGAGTGTAGCGAGTTCAAATCCCGGGTCTCGCACCTCTGATATTTTCATGTGCGAATCATTTCTAACATGATTACCACTTGCCTTACGGTGAAGGAAAACATCGTGAGGAAATCTGCATGTCTGAGAAAACCTAGCAAGTTTTCGAAAGACGTGTGAAGTCCGTCAACCCGCACTTGGCCAGCGTGGTGGACTATGGCCTGATCCCCCTCGTATTGAAGGGAGGCCCGTGCCCAGCAGTGGGACATTAAAAAGGGCTGATACATACTTATCCTCGCTTAGCCACGTTGCATCCATATGTGTTTAATAGTAGCTTATGTTACCCTGGCTGTTATCTCATCTATATATTAAATTTCATCCAAATGTGTTTAGACATTTCGGCATGGAAGAGTAAAAATATATACACATTACACACATACATACGTTGGCAGATATGTATAACACTATTTTTGTATACATTTTGCCATGCTTTTATTCCTTCTACTTTTTATGGAGTGTGAATTGAAAAAAAAACACACATGCACACACACATGCACATGCACACGCACACGCACACACACACACACACACACACACACACACACACACACACACACACACACACACACACACACACACACACACACACACACACATAGGTATCTGTGTGTACACATACATACCTTCGCATATTATAATTAGACGTGGGCGTTTAAAGATATGCGCTTGAAAAAGCACGCTTTTTTTGTTTACATAATATTTTTGGCGAATTGAAAACGTATCAATTTGATTAATGTTTTACAACACAACGAACTGACAGCCATAGATCGCTTTTTTTTCAACACTTGTCGTTACGACTTTTATTTAAGTCTTCATATTGTTTTAAAAGGCTTCAATGATTAGAAAAAGCGTTTCAACGAAAAGCTCTATTTTAAAACGATTAAAAAATTAAGCAAAACGTTTAAACGTGTTGTCAATTTAAATCCGTTTATCACTATTCTAATTATTATAGTTCTAGCAACTCACCCTCGCTTCATTTGGGTTCGTCGTAGGTACATTTTAACGGTCAATATGAAATACAAATCTTTGAATTTCTCGGTTTTTTCTGTACTTTAATAAGCATGTATTATACATATAAACCTTCCTCTTGAATCACTCTATCTACTAAAAAACCGCATCAAAATCCGTTGCGTAGTTTTAAAGATCTAAGCATATTGACAGACAGACAGCGGGAAGCGACTTTGTTTTATACTATGTATTGATTCTAATAACATGCCAGCCCGCGACTTCACGTACCCCAACGTGCACCACTCGTTCGCGCCGCCGCGCGCGGGCACGCCCGCCGCCGCGTTCGCGGACGGCGCGCCCTACCTGGCCGCGGCCGCCGACGCCATGGAGCACGCGCGCGAGGAGATATTCATAGCCGACTGGTGGCTCAGCCCCGAGATATATATGAAAAGACCCGCCTTGAATGGTGATTACTGGAGGCTTGATACTATTTTGAAAAGGAAAGCGGTGAGTTGTGATATATATAAGTGTTTGGGTATACAATGTATATTGGTTTGTAAAAAAAAAATATATAGAAATATCTGTCTGTTTTTTTTTTTAATTTATTGTTTTTCAAATTCCCTACATTGTTTTACACCGCTCAATTACGTGTATGGAGTACGACTCCTTAATTTTTTTGTGATTTGATTACAGAATCATCTAATATTCACACGAGACAACTACCTACGAAAATTAAGCTATGTAGCTCTAATAGTCTTCGAGTGGCTTCAATGTCTGGCTATTATATAAAAACAGACAGACATGGGGAAATTATAAGTGTTCTATTTTAGCCACATGACTACGGAACCTTAAAAATGATGAAATTTTGCTTTCCGTGATCATTATTATTATCATTATGTTAGTTGTTATAATATTAAAATTCATTTTATTAATAAAAAATAAAATTCTACTTCAATATTTTTTTAACTAGTCCACCAAGCTCAAGTTTAAACTTATATAGTTTAAACTCTAATCTCATATATATATATATATAGCTTATATAGTCTAATTACTTTAAGAATTTGTGAATTAAACCATCACAAGTGGTTTTTTTTAATTTCCAGGCACAAGGCGTAAAAATCTTCATAATGCTGTACAAAGAAGTGGAGATGGCACTCGGTATCAATAGTTTCTATAGTAAAAGTCGATTAGCAAATGAAAATATTAAGGTATTTTGGACTCTGAAGATTAGTTTTACTTAAAAAATATATAAGCTTTCTTATAAAATGTCTTAAAAAATTGTGTTTTTTTTTTCTAATAACTTACTTATCCTGTTTTTTGTAAAATATTTGGAATTAACATCTTAAACTGATTTCACACAAATTATATATATGGTCCATACAAAAACAAAGCAACAATATCCTAAGCAAATATATAAGTAAAACGAAAATTCAACTAATACGAGTTTTCTTACATTATTGTATATCTATATTAATAATATAAAGTGAAGTTTGTGACGTTGTAGGGGGTAATCTCTGGATCTGCTGAACCGATTTAGATGAAATTTGGTGAAAAGATAATTTGAGACCCTGGGAAGGACATAGGACTTTTTATCCCGGAAATCATCCCTTAGGGGGTGAAAATGGGGATGAAAATTTGTATGGGGTATCAAGCTAGGGACGAACCCGAACGAAGCGAGGGTGAGACGCTTGTGTTATTATAATTTGTATATATCAGGTGTTCCGTCATCCAGACCACGCGAAAGTAGGTGTATTCTTTTGGGCGCATCACGAAAAGATAGTAGTGGTGGATCAAACTGTGGCGTTTCTGGGCGGCATCGACTTGTGCTATGGCCGGTGGGACGATCATAAGCATAGGTAAGTGGAAATTAAAATAAACTTACTTTTATCCACACATAGTACTTTATATTAAGTTGTTTTCGAATTGTAATAAAAATATCATGGTAATTTTAAAAAATTAACTAAAAATAATGTAACAGGTATCTATTACATTATTTTTACTTGATTTTTATTATTATTAATTATTTTTATTATCTTTTAATAAAAGACAATTTTTCATTTAAACAAACTTACAGATAAACAAGTTTGTATTTTATATTATAAAATAAATATATTTTAAGAAACGATATTAAATTTCATATTTTAGTTTAATTTGTGTGCATAAACTCATTCATAAATATAATATAATAAGAAAACTCTTTTATAATAATTATTATACAAAACAAACATATTTAATACTAATGCAAAACACAACCCGGTAATCACCAAATTTTATTACTTCCCACAATAACGTTAACTAAAATCATTTATTTCAACAAATTGTCTATTACCAGGTTAACTGACTTAGGCAATATATCTCAACCAAAGACCCATATAAAGACTAAGAAGAAAACCTCCAGCTCGCCCGGCGGCGGCCTCTACATGCCTCATGGGAACGGCATAGAGGCGGCGTTGGAATTGGCGAAATCTTCTCGAGATATTGTTATTGGAGTTAATATGTGAGTGTTGTCTATTTATTGTTTAGTCTATGGCATATTCTACTATAGAGTATAATTTACTGTAGAGTATGATGTAAGTGCTTTTTTTTTATTCATTGTTTATATCGACAATATCTATTTTAATATTTTAATAAATTATTTCTGTAATAGTATTTTTTCTCTTCAAACACTACAAGCATACAAGACAAAGAAAGACAAGTCAATAAGACATAGAAAATAGACTAAACAATACTGTCATGAAATTGACAAAGAGAAAGTGAATGTGCTACCAATACTTGTATTTTACTCCAATTTGAATTTATAAATGGAATGTGAAAAAATAATATTATTGAAAATTATAATATTATAATGAAATGTAAAATGGTTATACATATCTATCTTCATTAATCGTATTTCAATGAATACTGAAGACTTCTAGCCGTACATTGGTTTGTTTCTGTTGTTTTTCCGCCATTTTCAACTGACGGCTGGCAATAAAACACGCAAGTCTCTACGTCTATGTTTCCAACCGAGATCCATCATGTAAATCCGTTGACATCTAATGTCACATTTTATTCTAACCAATAGTGCTGCTTTTCCTAATTTTAATTTTTTTCACGCGTATTCTGCACCTTTATATTATAAGTTTATTAAATTAAACATTTTATATAAAAGATAAAATATTAATATAGATAATAATTTCTGGACGATATAAATTCGGATAAAAAAAATCTAACTAAATTAACATTTTTATTTGCAGTGTAAAAGTTACATATTAATTGATTTTGCTGGCAATTTTTGTACTTTTGTTGTAAAAAGTATTAACTCCGTATATAATTGTAAACTAGCAATTCACCCTCGCTTCGCTCGGGTTTATCGGGATGGATAATAACTTATGTCCTTCCCAGGGTCTCAATCTATCTTCTTACCAAATTTCATCTAAATCGGTTCAGTAGAACCAGAGATTACCTCCTACTACTTCACAAACTCACAAACTTTACCTTTTTATAATATTAGTATAGATAAATAAATGGAATATTAGTACATTTATAAATAAATATTTTTCTCACAACAGCCCGATTCAAGATGTATCACAAGAAGAAACGGAGCCAGAACCTGAAACTCTTCCAACACCTGAACCTATCAAACTCCACCCTGAAGACCAGATATTACAAATTGGGATACAAAACGACCTAAAATCAGATGAAAACCAAAAGAAGAATGTTCTAGACAAAATAACCGACCGGGGCAAAGATTTCATAAGTATTATTTACCCTCCATACGAAGAGGAAAGAAATGAACAGAAGTTTGATGATTCTGAAAGAAAGAAGGCGGAAAAGTACGCTAGATCAAATGATGAAGTTCTTTTGACAGATGCTTTAGGAATTAAATCTTTGACGGTAATCGAACCTGCGCCTCTCGCTCAAGTGGCAGAAGGGAGGGTGATAACAGAAAGTACTAAGAAAGCTATAGAGGGTATCGAGGGAAATTCTAAATTGTGGATCGGAAAAGACTATGTCAATTTCATTGTCAAGGACTTTAACAGCTTGGATATGCCGTTTGTTGGTATGTTTTTTTTTGCACTAATTTAGTTTTTTTTTTTAAATGTTGAAATGTAGATAAAAACTTAAAAAAAAAACCGACTTCCAGGCACTGAAAAGTAAAAAATAACTAAACAGGGGTTTTCAGGGGGTGATAACTTATTACCTCCCTTTCTCGTTACATCTAATAAAAAAAAATACCTTTTTGAAATGTAAAGCTCGATCGATAAATACAACGATTTGACATCATGGACCTGATCTAAATATAGAGCCAAGAGGTAAGTCAGAGCTTAGTCTCAAAATGTTTCCGGAAGCCATAAAAGAAGAAGCTTAGTAAAATCATTGAATTCAAGCTTATTTAGTTCGTTGTTGTTTATTAAGAGGGTATTTGTATATCTTTACTTCTTTAATAGCAATTCCTAATAAGCTATCCGTGATTTTTTTACTAGATATAGCTCCATACAAATTATGTCAAATTTCTATCCCTAGTAAGAGGAGCCACAGAATATTTTAGTAAATAATATTATTCTTTTAAATTTATTTATTATTAAATTTATTTACTTTATATACCAAGGATGACTTATCTTTTTAAGAGATCTCTACCAAAAACCTTCGAACGTGAGAAAAATAATAATAAGATGCAGTGTAGGTACAAACTACAAACATCAATATAAACATACATACATATATGCATAAATATATATCTATACATCTATACAGATAAATAAAATTGGAGTGTCTGTTTGTAATATTAAAATAACCACTTTTTACTAAATGCATATGGATGTATGTATACACGGCACATATACCAAAACAACATTTTTTTACAATTTTTGTCTGTCTGTCTGTCTGTCTGTTTGTTCCGGCTAATCTCTGAAACGGCTGGACCGATTTTGACGAAACTTCCACTGGCAGATAGCTGATGTAATAAGGAGTAACTTAGGCTACTTTTATTTTAGGAAAAAAAAAATAGGGTCGCACAAAAAAATTTATTAAAAACAAAAAAACAATAATAAAAAGTTTGTTTTGGGAAGCAAGCAAGGGAGGAACCCGAGCGAAGCGAGGGTGAGTCGCTAGTAATCAATAAATTAAATTCATTATCCCATCTAGGGTTATCGGAATTCACCGTAAGGCTATAATAATTAAGACTAATGCCATAATAACAAAATTAATAACAATACCTGCACGCGATTCCAGACCTAGTGGACAGGAACACAACGCCGCGAATGCCGTGGCACGACGTGGGCGTGGCGGTGGCGGGCGCGGCGGCGCGCGACGTCGCCAGGCACTTCATACAGCGGTGGAACGCTATCAAGCTGGAGAAGGCTAGGTGGGTAGAGTTTTATTGTATTCAGCAATTTTTAACGTCCCACTGCTGGGCACGTGTCGTATTTACAAAATGGATTGTACTTTGTATTTCTATGGTCAAAATTCAAAATTACTTATTGTTTATTCCTTTTTAATTTTAATTGTTAGATGAGTCAAATTGAAAGTAATTATTATATAAAGTGTCACCGTTACTCCATTTCAGACAGAACGCAAATTACCCATATCTGCTACCGAAGACATATAGCGACATCAAACCTCTGTCAGAACTGGGAAACGTTTTCAATGTCGACTTCAAAAATGTTTCGTGTCAGGTAAATTTCTATAAAAATCATATATTTTTTGATATAAAATATGTGCATTTAGTTTTCTATACAATTATTTACTTCAAATAAAACACATGATATTCCTCCATATGAGCTCAATATGGGGTAACAATTTTGAAATGCCAGAAAGAAGCTTCAATTTTAATTTTTAAGTACAGATTTTATCTATAAAAGAATACGTATAATAATTTAATATTAAATTTTAAAAGTGAACTAATTATCATTCAAAGTGTATGTATGTTTTATAGATGAAACTATTATAAGAAGCGGGATTAACTTTAGACGAGCAGAAGTACAAGTGATATCTATGCATGGTATAAAACAAAGTCGTTTTCTGAGTCTGTCTGTTTTTATACTTATTTCTTCTAAACCACGCAATGGATTTTAATATTATAATTTATATACTGATATTATAGATAATTGTTTTCACTTTTTGAAGAGCGATAAATAAATTGTAAATATTTTGTACAAAATAACCAAGCTTAGACGGTGTTTTGTCAAAAAAAAACTGTTTTCGTACGATTACATGACTAACGCTGACTAAACCTTTAGAGATATATCAAAAGAATGTACTAGAAAATTGTAGATCTTAAAAAGGCCTACGGAAAATTCCGTAATAGCGTATGTCTATCTCCTAAGATACACTCGCAATAACTATTTTTATCTATTGAAACCTACGTAGGGAAACACCCGAGCGAAGCCAGGGTGAGTCGCTAGTTTTTATATAAACTTGTGTTTCAGGTATTACGAAGTGTCTCTAGTTGGTCCTGCGGCTTCTTAGACCCAGAGACTGTAGAGCAAAGTATACACGAAGCGTACGTCGACACCATAACGAGAGCACAGCACTATATTTATATAGAAAATCAGTTTTTTATCACACTGTCTAGGTCTAATCCTATTGTGAGGAATCAGGTATGTTGGTTTTCTATTTGGGTATCGCTATCTCAGTCTTACATGGTACTTTTTGTATTTTTGCCCGCGGCTTAACTTGCGTGATAAATAAATATGTTGGGACATTAAGACACAGTACTATCTAGTTCCATGGTAAGCTACGAGGCTTGTGTTATGGATACCAGATAGTTGATACATTACACATATATAACTTTAAACACATACATATTATAAATATAAACACCCATGACTTGAGTGCAAATATTCGTGCTCATCACACAAATGTATGCCCCCAGCGGGACTCGAACCCGCGACCGCTGGCACAGCAAGTATAGTCACTACAAACTGAGCCAAACGTGTCGTCAATACGTCCGAATAGTCTCATTTATGTGCTTTATAAGTATGTGAACAATCTCCATCCTATTATTTGTCCTATTCTTTTCATCCGTTAGCGTGAAGAAGTAACAAATATACACTCATTCATAAACTGTTGTATAATATTAGTGTGAGGAGCGATCGTATTGAGTGACATAAATCGAAAGAATTAGACATGTTATTTTAATTGAAAATTATGTATTTAGCTAAATAAAATTTCAATTAGCTTATTTATTGTTTAAAATAGCTATTTTTAGCTAAATTAAAATTTAGCTAAAAATAGCTATTTTAAAAAATAAATAAGATATTTGAATTGGTCTGATAATAGAACTAAATAGATTGTAACTCTTCATTGGCAATTGAAAACTTACAAACTTAATCTTATTTGATTCACATAATGAATAGCCAGTCAAAAGTATGCGTGTGTGTCTTTGTGCTTTTTTGTACGTGTACATTTGTGTATGTGTGTGTTATAAGTTTGTAAAATATAATGATAATTTCCAGATAGGCGAAGCGTTATTCAACCGTATAATGAAAGCGTTCAGATCAAAAGAGACGTTCCGAGTGTTCATAGTGATGCCGCTGCTGCCGGGCTTCGAGGGCGAGGTGGGCGCGCCCTCGGGCACGTCGCTGCACGCCGTCACGCACTGGAACTACCAGAGTATCAGCAGGTGGGTGGTTTGGTCTCTTTATTGGGTTTTATTGGGATAATTTAATCTATTCTAATATTATAGAGGTAAAGTTTGTGAGTTTGTGACGTTGTAGGGGGTAATCTCTGGATCTACTGAACCGATTTAGATGAAATTCGGTAAGAAAGTAGTTTGAGACCCTGGGAAGGACATAACTCATAAGATACTTTTTAACTCGGAAATCATCCCTTAAGAGGGTGAAAATGGGGATGAAAGTTTGTATTGAGAAGCAAGCTATTAACGAACCCGAGCGAAGCGAGAATGAGTCGCTGGTATTTAAAGATATATATTTTATTAGTGTGCAGTATTAATGAAATGATTTGAATGCAAATCATAATGCCTCTATATTCATATATGAATTGAAAGTTGAATTAGTACAGTGTTTGTATAAAACATTCATATTTATATTTAATGCTTATGTTGCAGTATGTGAAATATTTTGGAGCGTATTTGTTCTTTTAATAAATTACGCTGTCTTAGCACCAGCAATTCGATTATATTTTATAAATTCCATGTCAATTCAATTCAATGCAGTCGCATTGAAACCCAAAAGAAGGCTTATAGGTTTACAAACAATCATAAATATTATTATTTAGTAAAAATTATACAATAATCAAAATAATTCATACTTACTATAAATAAACTCAAAAATAGAATTATTATTTATACTTCATTATTCCAGGAGTAAAGAAGCAATTCTAACCCGTCTATACGAGGCCGGTGTTCCTGACCCCTCCCAGTACATAACGTTCCACGGTCTGAGAGCTCACTCTATACTGGACGGCGAGCCCGTCACCGAGCTCGTGTACGTGCACTCTAAACTCATGGTGGCCGATGATAGATACATCATATGTGGGTCCGCCAATATCAATGATAGGTCTATGATTGGGACGAGGGACTCGGAGATAGCTGTGTTCATACAGGTTGGTAAAAATTTAGTTAAGAATTGTGGTTTTTCACCTCTCATTCAGCATCAATATTTACCTTTAAATAGACAAGTGGCAATCTATATATATAAATGAATCCCTATTTCCCATGGTCACGCCATCACGCGTGAACGGCTGGACCGATTTCACTAATTCTTTTTTTGTTGTGTTTGTTATTGTCAGGAGAAGGAAATTGAGCAGGAACTTAGAAAATGGGGATGAAAGTTAGTATTGGGAAGCGAGCTAGGGACGAAGCCGAGCGAAGTGAGGGGGAATCGCTAGTTAATAATAATAAGATGGTGGATAAAGCAAAATATTTAACCCTTTTCACAGGACGAACAGTTCGATGACGGTACTTTGAACGGTGAGCCGTTCCCTTGCGGCCGCGTCGCCGGCGTGCTCAGGAAGAGGCTGTTCCGGGAACACTTGGGGCTGATGGAGGAAGATTTGGAAACACTTGGCATTAACCTGGATGACCCGTGTTCCAAAGAGTTCTATGATGGGTTGTGGAAGGCCACTTCGAAGAGGAACACTGATATTTATGAGGAGGTTTGTAATATGTCTTTTGAGTAATGTATATTTTGATATTATGACTATTATAAGATAAACAAAATTTTCATAAATTGTGATGGTGTGTGAAGGATCACTTCTAAGAGACTGATGCTTATGAAAAGATTTTTGTTTGTTCATTATATATATATATTTTTTGTTGGTTTAGAAATTAAAAGAAATTATATTTTTTTATGAAGTAATTTTAGACGATAGGTACATATATGGCTTTTAAAGTACAAGATTTATGTAGAATTTAGGAAACAAAAGTAAATTTTCCTTTTGTATTATTTATATTTAAACTATTTCCAGGTTTTCCATACAATACCAAACGATTCAGTCCACACATTTGCTGAACTAAGAAAATATCAAGAAGAGAACTGCGAAACGCTCTGGCACAAAGATCCGGTTCTCGCGAATAGGAAAATCGACCTTATACAAGGCTATTTGGTAGATATGCCGTTGAATTTCCTTTGCAATGAAACTTTAACGCCAAGAAATACTTCCATGGAAGGTATGATGCCAACCGCTTTATGGACGTAATCTTATATTGTATATATGTCACAGTTAAATTGTAAAAACCGTTAAAATATAACTAGTGAAATTATAGTTTTCTTAACTAAGATAATTACAATATATTTACTGAGCATGTGTAGTAAAATTATAATATACTTTAAATTGCCTTGTGATACAGTAAGAAAATGAGATGATTGATAAAACTCCGGGTAATTATAATTTCACGGTTTTTGGTGAATTTAAAATACATATAAATAATCAACCGAACACACAGACAAAACTGTAGATATATAATTATGGCTTTGTCACATAAAATACATAAGATATATATTTGATGCTGATAGTTGTTTTAAACACATCAGTGCGGACATAATTTTTTATAATGTTAACAAAATAAATAATTTTTATTCCAATATGACTTGAAATGCTCTTCTAAATATCATTAGTAATATCAAAAATTCTATATATTTAATATTTAATTAATTATGTATTGTGAAAATTTACTTAAAACAAAAATAAAATATTATAACATGTGACGCTTTAAGCTTTTGAATCTATTTATTTGTTGTGTTAAATAACATTTTATTTCATTAATGTTTTATTTTTGGATAATATTTTTGTTATTTGTTATTCATTTAAAGGTATTTTTAAACTATTAAAAGTATAGGCAAAAAACAATAGACTAAATACTCGAAAGGACGTAGAAGTATGAGCAAGACAAAGCAATAATGCGGCCAATAGTTGTATCTTTCTAGAATATCATAATATAAAACTCATGTCTTTCTTTTATATTCTTGCATTACTATACCCCAGATTATATTCTGTTTGACACAACACAAAAAACACAAATATTTTATTCATATTCTTACATATAAAGATTATAATTTTATACGAATATTTATTGATACATAGAAGCCTATTATAAATGTTCAGAAGTAAACTAACTGCGTATTTATCAATATTAATAATAAATAACTACCAAATATTGACTTGACTCTTTTTTAATTCATTGAGATTGAATTTTTTTATTATTTATTTTTATAGCGGCAATACACACTGAAAATTTGAACTTTGTACCTATTACTGTTTTTGAGATACAGCCCTCTGACAGACAGACAGATGAAGCTTAGTAATAGGGTTCTGTTGGCACTTTCGAGTACAGAACCCTAAAAAGGCCTGAAGAGGTTGACCAACAAGACATTATTACATCTTCAGGCCTACAGAAAAGAGACAATATATTGGCAAATGTCGCTTTGTCTCTTTCTAACGAGTGCTCAAAATGCCTTTCAATATATTTGACGGTGCATGATTTGATATATTACTTCTAAATAAAACTATCTTTTCGGATTTTTTCGCGGATTTATTTTGATTTTTGGTTCCCGACGTTTGGATTTCTTTACAGCAATCATGGTCACGGCAGAGACTCTCCTGAAAAGATAGTTTTATTTAAAATGTCAGATTTTCTAAATCACAGAAAGTATATTATTTCTAATAATAAACGAGTTGTCATACATTCCGAATTACCTGTACACCAAACACATTCCTTTACTAAGAATCCTACCACCAATGAAATATTTTATTATTATTCTTTTAGCAATTTATTATTATACTTATGAAAGTCCGACAAATTAATGAACAATTACAAGTCACAATGTATGAATTGTTTGTAAAACTCACAAATAGATTAATTCATATATAGCTATTTGAAAACTTTCATACTAACTTACGTGCCTTTACATTTTTACATTTAATTATATTTTTTTTTTACAATGTTGTGGCGGTGCTTGATGTTAATTAAATGAGATTATTATTTATTGAATGTTATATTATACGTTAAGAGCCATTTGCACCAAAATTCTTCATTTCACTTAAATGTCTTAAAAAACTAGTTTTCCAATATTGTAAATGTTAAAAATTAAACATCGACGTTTGTAAAATGTACAAGATATTAACAAACACATAACCCTCCTATGGGCTTCTCCGCAGTCGAGTAAAGTGGTACGCTTTGAAGCTATTAAAAAGAAAATTGAATGAAGATATTAAAATCTAAATAAGAATTTGCTGCAAGTGGTCCTAAGAAATATTGAATAGCTTTATGTAATTTTCTTATACAAGTAGTTTAAATGTACTAAGAGTTATACGTAAGATGATCAAGTTAATAGAATAATATGGATGGAGTATCTATAACAATAAATGAAGTCCAACAAAGCTAATATCATAAAAAATATTTCAATCTTATATTATTTTTAGCCTACACATATAGCTTTATTTCTCTATTTGTGACCATAAAGTAATCAAATCTTGATTGAATTTTAACCTACAAATACTAATTAAATTGAGTCTGGCTAAGAATAAATTTGATACCTTTGAACTTATCTGATTAAAGCCTACAGAAAAACTAAATATTTTAATAGTTACAGTTGATCAAAAGGATTTCTTTTTAGTTTCTTAAACTACAATTATTAATATTGAAATTTTAATTACTACACTATATATTATGTTTTTGTTTTATATATTCTTTACTCTTAAACATCAAAAGCATTGTGTGGCAACTAAATAATGGTAGGAATAATACTATAAACAGTTGTACTCCATCCATGTTATTCTTTTAGTTTGAGGTGCAACAACACTTATCTTTTATTCCATATATGTATTGCGTTGTATTGAAATGTAAGAAGAAGTAATGTAATTATGCAATTTTAATAAAGTGTTCAGATTAGAGCAAAAACATAACATTAAAGATAACTTAGTCAACTTTTTACAGAAAAAGAAAAACGAGGATTTCCTTCATAATAACCTTTAAAAGGCAACCTGTATGAAAATCTGTTTTTTATAACATATATTTTTAAAAGTAAAAATCTACCTCTTTACATAAAATATGTATTAAAGTCTAAGTATTATAATTGTTCCTCATAAACCATTTTTATTTTTATAATATTTTTGACTTCAAATATTATATTAACTTATCCATATATTTACGTAAAAAAATTTAAAACTAATTTTCATATTCTTAAATAAAAAACTGCGTAAAATTTAATATTCTTAATATATTTAAATTATATTATTTAAATAAGTTATTTTAAATTAATTCTGACGTACTACTTATAAATTTTAAAAATATACTCTGTAATGATTAGTATAATGGTAAAGAGAAACTAAAATAATAAGATTGGAAGAACATAGACTATAATTTATTGGTTATATGTATGTCTGTATGTATTCCCAGTCATTAGATTAAAAAACAAATATATGAAAATAATACGGAATTTATAATACTATATAATAAATACATAAATAAAAACGCTCTGACCTTATTCTTCTAATCGGAATGTTAATTAAAGAAAAATTAAGTATACTATGAGAAATCTTCTAGTGTAACATTGACAAATACCTTTGTTTGTTTCAAGATTATGTTTTGTACCCATTGTACCTATATGTTCAAATACAGGTGTTGAGATAAAATAAATATATTTTTATTTAATATGTGTTTTATTTTACGTTTTAAATGGCTAATTTCAGACGAAGTTGTTTCAAATGAAAATATAAGTCATTTCTTAATTTATAATGTGATTTTATAATTATTTTATAAAATTTGTTTTGAATTATGCAAACAAGGATATTTTTTATTGCAAAGATGACAGTGAATTTATATTCACAATAAATATTTGACTAGAAATTTAAAACAAAATTTATATATGAACCATTTAAATACTATTTTTTTTAAAAAGCAGAAAAAAATGTTAATTATCTTTTCGTATTTTTATACAGATTGATTTTAATTTTTGCTATCTGACAATCAGCAAAGCAAAATATATTAAAATGTTAGATACATTATATTTTAGTAGTGACATCTAGTCAATATTACTAGCAAAAGGACACTTGAGGATATCAAAGGTTAAATTAGCAATACCACAGATTAAAATTACTTTGTAATTAACCCTAAGTATCTTGAAAATCTGTCAATAGATGGCGCAAGTAAAAATTATTTTGTAGAAGTTAGTGAAAAAAGGTATTAAACTTTTTTCTCTGTATTTCTATAATATATAAATAATAGTGTTTTTAATAGTTTTTTATATATTTTCGTATATTGTTATTTCTTCATTTAAAATCTTTCATATTTGTATAAATATATGTGTTTTAATATTTATATAATAGGTACATAATAATATGTGTACGTTATAATTTACATAATATTATAATACTAGCGGCTCACCCTCGCTTCGCTCGGGTTCGCGTCTAGAAAAACAAAAATAAATCTAACCATCGGGAACCGTATATTTTTCCGGGATAAAAAGTAGCCTATGTGCTATTCCAGACTATAATCTATTTCTGTACCAAATTTCATCTAGATCCGTTCAGCCGTTCTGGCGTAAAAGAGTAACAAACATCCATACTCACAAACTTTCACATTTATAATATTAATACGGATACTAATTTAAATTATAATATATTAACTAACATCAGAAAAAATGTTTTTAACTGTGGTTATTTTCGTGTACCTATCTATATCACAAGCGAAGAGTCATTTTATAGAAAATCGACTAGGTATCATGATTTTTTTTTTAATTAATAGGTTATCTCGATAGGATTTTTTTAACTTTCAAGACATAAATTTTCCAATATAAATTAAATAATTTTTTACTCAATTCACAGTTGTCGTTATATATTAATTTATTAATATACTAGCGACTCACCCTGGCTTCGCTCGGGTTCATCCCTAGTTTGATTCCCCATATAAACTTTCATCCCCATTTTCACTCCCTTAAGGGATGATTTCCACAATAAAAAATATCCTATGTCCTTCTCAGGATCTAAAACTATCTTCTTACCAAATTTCATCTAAATCGATCCCGTAGTTTTTGTGTTTATTCGTTACAAACATACAAAAATAAAAATCTTTCCTCTTTACAATATTAGTGTAGAGATAATATTAAATATAATGGCAAATATTGTGCGAAGAATATGATATATGAAACATGAAAATAAAATATTTTAAGGTTATTCTCAAAAAAACGTTGTTTTGAATGGATGTTCTAGCTATCGAAACTTACATGCTTTATTGCTATCTCGCTCTTACTTAGACATTTAGTACCGAGAGCGAATGAGAGAAACCTCTATTATAAAAACATACTGAAAGTGACAGGCTCTGAATTAGGGTTACAAATTTTTGTTCGATGAAACTGCACTTTTAGGCCCCCTCAGCTTGTACATAGAAGAAATTTAAAATTACTTATTTATTAATTTATAAATGTATGTTGAACGTCACTGTAGAAATCTGAGTAAAAAAGAGAAAGAATACAGCAATAAATAAGATTTAATATTCGGATCTAGGTATATATTAGCTAAATTAAAATGAAGGTAAAATAACATAATTTACAATGTGACAGGTAATATGACTGAAAAAAGGACCTCAACTCAATTTTTATTTAGGTACGTTTATTGACACCCATTATTTTTTGGTTAGCAGTCCTAGAGAACTAACGATAATTGGCAATTGCAAATCTAAATATTATGATCTATATTAGATTTTTTGAATAATTAATTAATCCTTTTGTTAATTACAATAATAGATTAAATTATTATGATGAAGTACCTACTTATCACTATAAGCTAAATAAATAGACCATTTAAATTTATTCAATTCTCTTATTCCATTTAATGAAAAAAAAAATAAAAAACCATGGAGGATTAGGGAGGTTCCTACTTCCTACCAACCTCGTGAGATAAAGATCCAAAAAAAAACATTTTGAAGTATTCGAAAATATCGTACTCTTATTGAAATTTTAAAATTATGCAGTTAATTTATGTCGATTATACAGTACCTACTCATTATTTATTATTAGTTATTGTAATAGTTACAACGCAACAGCTGTTGTGTGGTAAGCTGGTACATAATAACGTAAGATCACCTTGCGGTCGTATATAATGACTAAGTACACCTATATATACCTGTATAATATCTATATCTATACCTTGTTCCCAAGAAAATATATTCTATTAAGTTCAAGCTACCTTGTTTTTATGAAAAAGTCCTGGATTCATATTTACTACATACCTACTAAGTAAGTTTAAATCTAAAATTGTCAATGCTAATGTTTCAAATTTAACCAAGTCGAAATAGTACGTTTTTATGCTGACACATTATTAAATTAGCGTCGTCAAACAGCATGTTTTATTTTCTTCCAAATAAAGACTCCAAATATTAGGGGGTGAAACGTGTCATTAATTTCGATGCACTTGTTTCTTAGCGTGTGTATGTGTTTGTGCGGCTGGTCATTACATTATTGTTACGTTTAGGGCTGGGATGGGCCCTATGGGTCGAGTCCTACGCTCCCTTCCGTGTTTGAATAGGCTCGTTGCGTAACGCGCGGCCAATGACGGCGGTCTGCACATGCACGGGGCGGAGCGCGACGTCACCGCGGTCTGCCTCCCGCGGCGCGCAGCCGCCGTGACGTCACGCGCCTGCCCCGCGGCCGCAGCGACGCCAGCGCCCATGCGGCGAGCGGCGCGCGCGGGCAACTCGCGACAAAACAGTCGCGCGCTCAAAGATGGCGGATGGGTCGCCCGATCACCGTGCCGGCCCCGATGAAATGAACGATTTAACTTTTTCCGTGGCCGACCTATCATATCGTGACTCAAAAAAGTGCAGTGGAGACACTTTCGAAGGTGGTAGATTAAAGTTATCGTTCTATACCGAACTCGAAGGGAGTGAATCGTGTGAAAATAGTGAGATGCGCGGCGTGGTCGCCGATCGTTCCGTGGCGACAGCAACAACAGATTCCCGAAAAACACCCGGCTCGAGCATCGACGATGGCGACGATAGGAAGAAGCGTTGTTTCGACCGATACGACAGTTCCGAGTCTTCCGACAGGTTCGTACAATGTTTATGTTTTCATTAATAATTATTATTACCTAATTTGTTTTGATTGTGTCAAAATCTTAAAAGTCAATGCTCCAGTGACCGCAGTCTGTTGTACTGATTTCGATGTCATGGCCATCGTGAGTTTCTCGTGTTGCTAGGCCTATTCGGTTGAATGCCCTCTTAGGCTTTGCTTAGCTGTAATATTAACAAATTGTACGTAATTTATTTGTTATCAGTGCTTAACATTCTATGGAAAATCAAAATTATAAATTTATTCACATAAAGGCAACGATTTTTATCGTGTTTCCTCAACCGTAACATAATTCTTAATTAGCTGCCAAAATACACTCGTCTTATGGTTTTCGAAACTACAAATGTAATCAGTTAAGACAAGACCATTAGATAATAAATATAAATTTATAAAATTTTGAATAATTGTACGATTTTTTTTTTTACTATTTTTCATTTTTTTGCTGTTCTACTTACAGCCTTCATGGTTCTATTTGTTAGTAATTAACATATAATTTGTGGTATTGAATTATAAAACTTTATTGATATAAATATTATGAAAATACGCTAAATACAATACATTGGTTACTAGGTTTGTATAACTATTTTTCATTTCAAGGTGTTCTTTTTGAACTTGACTTCATTTACAGACTGGTCATTATCAAAGTATGACGTAAACAAGTTGATATGATAAAAAATTATCTCTTTGTCTTTGGGCAAAGATGATATAAGGCTTAAGAATATTATAATGTAATCTGACAGTGAAAACCAAATAGTAAGCTAAATGGATATAGAAAATATATATTATAAAATATCATTTTGATTAAATATTATTTAATTTTTTATGTGATTAGCAAATTCATTGTTTTCTATTGGTCATATTAAATAATGTAATATAAACTTTTATCAATTAACTACCTTATAATGTAATTAGTGTAGTATTCTTTAAATCACAAAACATAATTTTACCTCTTAAAAATCCTTCTCTTTATATTTCTAATTTAGTAACTTGTTTTTTAGAATTCTATGGTTGGTTAGTAGATTCAAATTTTACTCTAAAAGTACAAGAGATGATTTGAAATAATAGAAAAAATTACTATTTATATAAAAATTATTTTTTTGTTAACGGCTTTAGCTCTTCTACCTGCTAGAAGTAACAACCACACACACACACAAAAGTTTTGCATATATAAAATTACTGCGATGATATCACAATATTTATCAAAATGCATGCAATGATATGAATAAATTATTTTTTTACGTAACTATTAATTATTACTTTGATTTCCTCCACTGATTACACTGTTCTATCTCTTTGAATAATTGAAGATTGAATAATTAGAGAACCTGAAAGCACCATAATCTGAACATTTAAAATCATTATATTTAATCATAAATTGTACTAGTAAATAAATACTGTTTTCATATTTTATAATTATGTCAAATATGAAGCAGTTAACCAATATCATAAATCAATATGGCAACAGTTTTTGGAAATACATATACATTTTTGAATTTCAGTTTTATTAGTATTTCTCCCTAAGAATTTTTTTTAGACTCGACCACCTTCTCCAATAGTGTTATCTCAAATACCTAATACTAAATTATTTTCTTTAAACTTCATATACACAGAGCTTTATCATTCTAAGTTATATAATAAAAATATATACATATTTGTATTAAATAGCAAGTAATAACACTAATAGTAAGTTCCAGTCATGTTGAACTGATACCACATTAGATAATTTCTGAAGTGGGCATATGTGGGTCACCCATTATGGCTTGATAATAAACTGCTAGGCGTGGTTTGGGTGTGGGTGTAGTTCATCTGATGTTATTTATAACATTTATTTTAACTAAGTTTTTTTTAAAAAAGTAGCAGGTATAGTGTATATTATGTTCTTGTCGTTATATTTTATGTATAATGTGTTTAAGTTCAAATGTTTAGTAAAATTACTTTTCTTTGTTTCAAACCTTAATGGTACTATAATGTGAATGTGTGGTTGATAGTTTGTTTTTCACACAGTAAAAATTGACATGATTATTTATACACTATGCCAGAGCAGAAAAGCTACTTTTTAATACATCAAGTTACTTACAAACAAATGTCATATTAGTTATAATATTATGTAAAACGAGATATTTTCCTACAGTAAAATGTATCCTATATGTTGACCCGGATAACCAGCTATCATCATACAAAATATTAAAATCTGTCCTGTGATTTTCTCGTGATGCATTCCCAGACAGACATACAGACAGACAGACATACAGGCAGACTGAAGGACGGACAGACAGATAGACAGACAAAAACTAAAAACTGTAGATTCGGCCTCTATATCGATAATAATGGCTATTTCAATAAGATTTTCCAAAAAATATTTAATGTACAAATTCGACTCATAATTTTATTAAAAAATAATTTAATTATAAATCAAGAATAACTACAATTATTTCTACTTTTATCAGAAGCTAGAATAATAATATGAAAACTATTTATAAAACTATTAACAATTTGAAAAATTTTAACCTAATTGAATTATTAAGAGACACTTTAAATGGCAATCATAAGTTCTTATGTACTTGTTCAATGCCTATATGATAAGAGATACTTGATCAACTCAGTTGTGGCTTTTGAAATTGGAGGTTACCATCCCACTACATGAAAAATATGGTTCTCTACAATATACAGTAGTATTAAGATATTTTTGAAATAAAATCAATGATACCTGCAATATTTCATATATTTGAAAACCACACTGCAGAGAATATGGTTCTCTTCAGTTTAGGAATTATTACTTCACTAACATGTGTGCTGCTTATTATAACGTAATTATGAACACATTTTTATCAATAGTTGAGTACCCAAAATGTAAAAATGCACCGTATTATTATACATATATTATATAATTAATATAAATATGTGCTAAAATTGGTATCAGTCATGTAACAATTTAGTATGGTATATATTATTAAATATTAAAATATAATAAAATAAATATTTTTAGAAAATAATAATTTGATCTGTTCATCTAAACTAATATTATAAAGAGGTAAAGTTTGTGAGTTTGTAGGGGGTAATCTCTGGATCTACTAAACCGATTCTGATGAAATTTGATAAGAAGATAGTTTGAGACCCTGGGAAGGACATAGGATACATTTTATCCCGGAAATCATCCCTTAAGGGGGTGAAAATGGGGATGAAATTTTGTATTGGGTAAGCAAGCTAAGGACGAACCCGAGTGAAGCGAGGGTGAGTCGCTAGTGTATTAATAATAGGCTATTAATTAAAATTAAGCATTCATATGAACATTTAAAATTTTATATAAAATCAATAATATCTTTTCTAAAACGTTTCCATTACGGGTTAGCTCTTTGTTAGTTAGTATCTACCTAAACGAAGGCTAGACAATATCGACCAATTCCGAAATTTACTTCGTTTTCCTAAACACCAGTTCATAACTGGCGCGAAAGTTAAACAAGTGACTCTGAGTACAAAACGAAGAATAGGTTTTGTTGGTAGTGGGTTCGCGCTAAGCCATGAAGGGTGAGCCGTAAAATAAAAAAGTTAGGAGTTCTAACCGGGCACGGCGGGGGGCGAACGAGTTCTTGGCAGCGCTGTTGTATGTAACCATCTGATATGTTTATGCACATTTTTAGTTAGAAGGAAACCAAAATTATTTTTTTCGTTTACCACTTTAAAATAATTTTACAATCTTATGAAGTTTTATAAGTATTATTCTCGAAAAACGTATTATTAAAGACGACTAATGTGTAATATGTATATTTAATTAATACTTATTGTTTAAATGTCTTTACGTAGATTTATTTTTTTATAAACTATTAAAGTTTAATTTACAGAGATCCTAAATCATATAAAAGAGGTAACAACTTACGCTCATCCTTATGGGCCATTAATTTTTTGTACATTTAATAATTTAGTTAAATTAATCCACTTTAATCTCAAGTTAGTATTGTTGTTGCGTATGAATAATAAATGAAGAAGGTTACGATTAATTAATTTTAGGTTTAATTACATTATTAATGTTTTAATTCATTTGAAATCATATAAATACAATTTCAAAGAATAATGTTAAAAAAGCTAAATTTTTAACTTTAAAGTTAAAATTTGTTGTAACAAAACAACTCATTTATTTAATACATCTGTCAAAAGTAATACCATGTATTGAATTTGTATTTTTTGGCGGAAAGCCATCAAAATGTTGCAGTAGAAAATTCCCTATGTGGTTGTTGACTTGTAGACGTTTACACGAACTGTGAGGATCATTAACTGCTCGTTAAAGAAGCGAACACGCTTTGTCGCGTGCAGATGGTGGGATATTTTTCTGCATTCGGCTTATCCAGTGTACTTTTTTTTAAACCTAAGTTTATTTTAACAATGTGTAAAGTTATGGCTCATAAGCTAAAATATACAACGGATGCTTAGCGCTATGATTTTTATTGCATTTACTTTTTTATCTGCACAAATTCTTTTTTTTTTACTGAAATTTAAGATTATTATCTACTGCTTTATTCATTAGCATATTAATTATATTCTATCAAAGATCAATACACAAAAAATATAAAAAGAATTAAAATATTACTTTCTATTTTAAATTATATATTTTCACATTGGCCACTACGCACAAAGGCTTATAAAGCTAACTACATACCTCACGGCGGCTCAACCGGTCGCACCCCCCTCCCTGTCATTAGAAGCGTGCGCGGGCGCATTGGCCCGGTGCATGCCCCGACGAGCCCGGGAAATGCAGTAGACGTGATTCGCTTTGGGAACGGTTTTTTTTACTGCCGCAGTACATATAATGTTAATAAGACTTACTTAAATTTCCATTACATAATGTTTATTGTGTATACTCATTTTAGATAGGCACATTATACATATGCTATATTTTACCTATAATCATTTCTTATTGTAAATGAACATATTATGTGATATGTTTTTTTTTTTATTTACTTTTTTAATATTTTTATACAAAAAACGTGAAAATAAATAAAACTTTAATTCAAAGAAGTATATATACAGAATTGTAGGTAATAAATATAACATGCTGTATGTTTTTAGAGCATCTGTTTGGACGGTGAATTCTGTGATATTCAGTTCGATTACGTGATTCCGTAATCCTTTTAGATATCTTACTCCAATTTTAAAGTAAATCATGGATGTTTTTCTAAAAATACTCATATTTTAATGTATGCTAGTGTTCAATTAATGTAGATAACACAGTGATAGACAGAGGCTTTATAGGGAATTAATTTTGATAAATAGTATATGTCTGTTGAACTTGAAATACTAGTTCTTTTATTATCAACAATTTTAAAGCGTTTCGTTTGATTTACTTATTTTAATCAAACGAGTCCGTGTTTTATATAGATTTTTAGTTTAATTATCGATTTAATAGAAAATTTATTTTTTATTTATTATAATTCAAAGTCATGTTAATTTCGTGTAGATCGTTTTACGAATGTTTAAATCAGAACAAAGAAATTACTGTGTGTTTTATTACTATGTTAGTAAGTAATTAACGATGTAAAAAGCAGAATGTGGTCTACAGAACAATTTCCGATGATTACCGAGCAAAATATAACTTAGGACCAAGGTCCGATAAGGTCTACCTGAGTCATCTCGCTCGAGATGGTCGTTCAACTTGCGCTTATTTATATTTTTAGTGGGGATTTTGACGCGTGTCTCGTCATAAACCATTATTTGATCGGGCATAAAGTAAAAATTAAACATGCACGTCTTTGTCATCTCGAATTTACAAAAGCGATGGAGTAGGACGGTTAAAAATATTTTAGTACTTAGTTTTATGTTCTTTTTTTATATTAAATTGTGTAGATAAACTTTGTATTAATGGCTAATATTCCTTTTTCACATAACCTTTTTATTAAATGTTTAATGTTAATATGAATTTTAGCTGAAGGGTGTGCAACTGCACCCATGTATTTCTTTAAGAGTTAAAACACTTCAGTACTTGTAAGTAGGTAGTAGGTACACTATCTAAGAGATTAGTAAATCAAGTGAATTTATATCGAAAGAGTCATACGATTGCCGTCTATAAGAGGAATGTAAATAGCCTTGATTACAAGTACTAGATTCTGTGACATGTTGGATTTATAAGGTCTAGATGGCTCTGTAATTAGTACCTATCTAGGAAACTTTACTATAGTATATTACAAATAGTTTGTCTATGAAGTAAGAGTTGTTGGTGCAACTACTTAGAATTGTTTGCTTGTGAAATATCTTAAAGAGAAATAAATATTGTTGAAGCAACCCACAAGAATGTTTTTTGTTCATTTTTGAATTACCTCGTTTTTTCTGTAATTGTAGCAATTTTAACACCTTTGAATAATTAATATTAGATATTAATGTTTTTCTCACGCTAAAAAGCCTATAAATCCTATCAAATCACAGATCTGTTAGGCGATAAAACATTTCCTATGAAATATCTGATGGATAGCCGTGAAAAAATCCGTTGAGCCATAAAAATCAAATGGGCATTAATAATATGTACACGTATTTTATTCTCTACATAATATAATAGGTCTCGATCAGTGTATACACCCACAGTACGCTTAAATTGTAGAACATTTTGTACATTATAAAAAACCGGTCCGTTTACAATTCTAACATTTTTTTTCCTTCAAAATCCTTAATTTGAACAATATCTTTCGTAAAAAGTTCATACAAAGGAATTACATACTCATAATATCATGAAACAGTAAATTAAATTGAAAGAAATTGATGGAAAACAGAAATTGTAATATATAGTGTTGGAAAGGTTTTTTTATATCGTGAAAATGTTGTAGAATGCATACAATTAACTGACAACCTTGAGGTTTTCTTAGATTTACGCGAATATTTGACATTTTAAATAAAACTATTTTTTCGGATTATTTCGCGGATTTATTTTGATTTTTGGTTCCCGGGAACCAAAAATCAAAATAAATCCGCGAAATAATCCGAAAAGATAGTTTTATTTAAAAAACCTTGAGGTTATCAAATTTTATTGAAGTTATACATCTTGTGGCACGTTGGAAAAAAATATGAGAGTAAAAGTTTTACGATGCGCGCGTACACCGACAGCCTAAAAGCTACATGATGAAGTTAGCTGAATACGACATGATGAAATTAGCTGCATTCCTTTTACAAACAGAATTGTGACATACGGGATGAAATCTTTAGCTATTTTTGTTCTGTTACGCCAAAGAAGTGTAACTTCTTACGGGCGTACATAAGTACACACACACTTTTTTTATTTAAGAACAAGTTGTCATCTCAATTATGAATGTTGCGTTGCACAATATTTCTACCACCACTACAATGTAGCTTCCCATATTAAATTAATATTACCGGTAAAATGTGCGCGATTTTGTCACAGTAGTGTAATACGAAACTTTTCATTCGAGATGAGGCCAGCAGCAGTAGCCTTTTTGTTTCGCCAACGCGTCGCCGGCAGTGCCTAGTAAGTTAACACTGCATGTCTTCATTAAGTTGCTTGCGTGAAATCCTGTCACTTCAAATAATTATTAATTAAAACTATGTTTTTTTCTAAGGTTTCTTTTTAAATAATCCAACTCTTAATAAAAACAAAACGTTGAATAATGTAATATCTTCTTGCTGTTTCTTTCCCGGTCCTAAACGATGTCATTACTTGTATTGCAATTCAAAACATTGTTACTAAATTGATTGAGAAAAACAAAACTTATGGGCAGCTGCTGGCTTTACACCTGCCTGGCTTCGTATCATGTCACCTTTGACATTCGTAGCCGCATATGCCCACAAATGCATTTCGAAATCGAACTACCTTATCGTTTTAGTTTACGACATCATTTTCTCTACTTTAAGTTGCAATAAAATAAGTCAGACTTTACACCTCCCTTGCACATGCTAAGTCTATTTTAAGGCATACCTACCTACTACAATTTATCCACTAATCGCATATATTGTAAGTATTAATACTATAAGAATATTCAAAGTCCTTCATTAAAGTACACACAATGCTCGGTCAAAGAACCTTGGTGACATTTGTTTATGTGTTTCCGTGTTATCAGTATAGTTATCTGTCTTTTCAATGAATTATGATTCAAAACAATTTATGTAAGGATAAGCTTAATGATTCTTCGATTTCTTGATAATACGTTTAAATTAAACTAATTAAGTTATTATTGCTTTTCATGATACTTTAAAATTCTCAGGTAGGTATTTATTATATTTATTGGAATTTACCTGATAACCGATTTCTACTAAATTTTAGAATTTACATATTTCTGACAATAATATTATCAAATACGTTCAAAAAAGTAGCTAAGTGGGCGTTGGAAGCGAGTTTAAAAGATGAAAATGGTATATCTTTACCTAAATAAAAAAAAAAAAAATAAAAAAAAAACAAGAACGACACCGGTAAATATGTAGAAATATATGTTTAATTTTTAAACGATCACAAAAATTTACACAGGTTGTTATATAAAAAATAGATTTAGCAAGTAACTACTAACATCATGCTTCATGTTACCAAATATATTTAAGGATGCTCTTTTATCTCTGTGAACGATGTGTAACCTAATTCAGGCCTGTTATCTAACCATTATCTCCTACTCGTCCTAAATATTATACACGTACGTATCGTAGATATTAACTTATAACAATCGACTTCTAGGTACATTATGTATTGCAACATGTACATATTGATCGATTTTACAAACAATAAAAGAAAAATGTATTAGCCCTTGTCTAAAGCATTTGGGACCCTACAAACACGCCCTCTTGGCGATAGCGTCGGAAGCAGTAGAAATGCAGCGGGATTATGCAGCAATCTGCCGAGGGGTTGCCACCCCAAAGTATCGTGTTGCCAGGATTAATTGGTGTTTACCCCGGCCTCCGGCCTATCCTCAAATCATATCACGCGAAATTAGCAACGGTTGTAATGCAAAATTAATAATACACATCAGACGGTAACCTGCGGTCGAGACGGGGGCGATAAGCCAACATAAGGACTGTCAAGGAGACAGACAGTGGGTACCATCTTACTATAATTTAGTTTTAAATCATGAGGAAAGTACACTCGAAAATATACTACGTACTTTATTATTAAAGTTAAGGTATAGTTTTACGTATACTATTCTGCTGTTTAGATATTATTATTTTGTGCAGAGGGAATTAATTTTTATATTTATAACTTTGTTACAAACATAAACACCGAGAACAATTATATATGACATTCGTATAATAAACACTTTTTATACCATTATATTCTCGAAATTACTAAATGAAAGTTTCGTCACGGAAGAATTTTAAGCAGATCAATAATGTAGATTGTACAGTGTAGACATTTGGAACGGTTACTGCATACTGCAATGTCGACGGTGGAATGCAATTGGACTATACGTCTTGATCGATGAGATCCAATATACCTACCGGTGACCTGTCACCCTTCATCAGTGACCCTAAAAGACATTATATTAATGAAATTACAATTGATGAATATAATACCTAGGTAATAAGTAGATATTATAAAATGTCGTATAAAGTAGGTATTGATTTCAATATTATTGTTTTAATAACATATAAAATCATGAAAATTTTTCCAATAGTCTCGATTGTTTTTTTTTTTTTCACATTTCCGTACCAAATTCACTGAGTGGTAGTCATAAAATAAATTATCCGTAAAATATTTTTTATAAGCTTGATTCCAACGCATGTCTAATTAAGATTTGCCATAACAATAACAATTAAAAGCTTCACGAAAATATTAACAATTGTGGTCCTGTTCCCATTGCGTATGTTATTACTTATATGTTATCTAGATTTAGAAGCTCATGTACTTCTTTTTACGCATATACTACGTATGTAATATCAATAGATCATCACCGACGAATTCTCTAAATGGTCTGTCTGAACTAGTTCCGCGTCCAATAGCAATTTCCCGACGGGATGTTTAAATGGAATTCGGAAGACTGTCTGCTCTCCGCGGCTATTATGAGCTATGTGAGACAAGGACGGCCGTAACCAGGGTTTAGTTTTAACTTCTTCTATATGTACCTACATTTTTTTCATTTCAAACAAGAATTTTTAATGTATTGTATAGCTTATATATCTATGGTGTCGGGGAGGAACATGTTAAGTACAAAAACACATTTTTCCAGTATGACACTTTAGAGATTTGATTAAGTACAGACCGATATTGTGATCTATTTAAACAATTTAAGAAAAAACAAACATTGTATTTTCTTCAAATTTAAGTTACCAGGTTTAGGCTAAAATAAAACTCGGAAAATTTTAATGTCATTGTAGTACCTACCTACCTAACTAAAATTTGACCAAATTGGAGTTATCATGTTTCTCCCCGCCTCCACAGATATACAAGATATTAAAAATAGTAAATAAGTTATTTCGAAACATTCATTTATCATTAGCATGTTATTGAAAATGGAAAGCGTTGAACCAGATTACAATTCCAATTACGTTATAAAATGTTAATTTTCAGCGCTGCCCACAAAATCTAGGCAGGTGGTTTTTGCTCTGCGGTTACAGAATTCGCGTGCCTTTACCTACTAATCGTAGTATAAATATTAGATATTTTTAGTTCGTGTTACCGGGTGGTGTATTACGTCATTGTGGAGGATTCGTGTAACATTGTACAAAAATGAGATGATCATTTTATTTTAAACTAATTAGTAATTATTATTGTTTTATAATGATAATGTTTGTCTAATTTAACTATAGCTTTAGTTTGTATTGTTAATTGACGGAAGGAAAACAGAAAATTCTATATAATAAACACGTAACATAGGTTACTTTAATATTTTATAAACGAAAATTTGATATCAGTAATATATTCATTAATATGTAAAGTTATGTACCTAGCATATTTTAAACGCATAAAACCCATGTAGGTACGTATTTAAAGTTGCTAAAGCAAACATGAAAACATTTTTCGATGAAATATTAATGGGGGTAATAGATTATCCTACACAAGCATAAATAATGTATGATTTTAAGCGTATGGTCGGATGTAATTTTCACAAAGCGACATTTGAATAATTTAATCTTGGAGATGTTTATAGTATGAAGTAGTTAATAGTAATTTTAACTCGATTTACATATATTATAAATATATATTATTAGTTATGTTTGGAACGTACAAAACTTCTGCGTTTGTTTTTATTTCATTACAAAACTGCTGAACATAATGCCCTGTTTTCTGTGTTGCAACAGTTTCGTAAGTTATTCGGACAAGACGCGTACGAAGCGAACCCATAAAGTCCGCATCAATATTTCATGGGGCCCCTGAAACCCGATTCGGGAGGCACGGGCTACCTAAATGGGATAGTAATCTGTCCTCGTGTAAATTACCCGCTTCGACTTTACTTGCTTCACTCGACGTTTTTGTTGTTTCTTCGTGAAATATTAATTGGTTCGTATCTTTGTACGGTATGGCACGTGTCGCGTTCCAAAGCTGTGTCCTGATTAACAATCGTTTATTGTTTATAAGTAGATGTTTTTGTTCATTTCTACAATTTCGTAGCATAAAAAAAATATTATTATTATAAAAATTATCAATAGTGCAACTGCATATCATACGTATTAACAAGAAATAGGTAGGTACATTTGATAATAAATTTTTTAACGCTGTTATCGATATAGATTATAACTGTTATATTATCGATAATTTAAAAAATAATCGCAAACCAATCATCGATCGATACACCGGAGGCGTCTATATTAAAATTAATGTTCCAATAACAATCTTCACTCCCGCAGTATCCCCATATAAATCAGCGCGACATCTGCGTCCGTTCAGCGATTTTATTAAATCCATGATTAAATAGCCGCCGGTAAGTTCCGATATTATCGCGATTTCTCGACACCTCACCTGAAACAAGTTGTAATTATCAACCGTCCCCTTCAATATGTCTAAGTAAAATTTTCCGTGACTTCGAAATTCAAGGAATGCCACATGCACCTTGATGGTATTGACATGGAGTGAAATTTATTGATCACATACAACATCGTTTACCATTTTAAGTTGGAATAAGCCAAGTTAAGGTGTGAATAATGGAATTTAGTAAATGATTATCTTTCCATAGGTTAGGGTCACCCACCATGGCCTAGAAATTAAAAAGTTAAATTCACGTAACGTACTTTACTATTTAGAAATACTATTTAATATTGAAAATCTTAAATTATATGAGGTACCTGTTAGTATTTAATAAAAAATGAAAATTGCATACTTTATATACATGCTTTACGTAATAATATCTTCTAATTTTGTATCATCAAAACGAAAAGTATTTGCGAGTAGTTATTAGTAGTAGTTAGGAGGCCCGGCTTGCAATAAATGAGTAAAGTTATGGGACACGTTTTACCCAACACTCGCTTTTAGTGTCCACTGGAGTTCGACTATCTAATTTTGTTTATTACTGTGATTTCAGTTTCAAGAATGAAGTCTATACTAATTTTATAAATGTGAAAGTATGTTTGTCTGCTTGTTTGTTTTTTGTCCTTCTTTCACGTCGACACAGAGTGACGGATTGGCGTGACTTTTACTGTGTCTGATATATATATATATATATATATATATATATATATATATATATATATATATATATAGTCTATCTAATCCGTTGAAAGATACGTAGTGAGTGACCGAGGGACGAACCCGAGCGAAGCGAGTGCGAGTCGTTAGTTATTTATATTTTAAGTGTAATAAAGTTATTTTTAATTGAAATTATGGTATTATAAAACATCTAGAACTATAACTCAAATATCTATAAAATTTCTAGTAATAAAAGTCTTCAAATACCATGACTATAAAACGCAGCTTGGTAGACGTTTGCACAACGCAAGCTGTAGCCCGTAAACGATGGTGTTTTAAACAAAGTGTCAGTTTCATATGGCTCGTAAAAAGCTGAGTGCCGACAGTTTATGCTTATGTATGTTTCTAATTCTTGGTTCTTTTACGTTTAGTTTTAGAGTTAACGAACACACCACACCTTGTTAATATATAATTTTAATACTTAAGCAAAAAATAATAACCATTGTAAATTTCAAGCCTAGTGTGCGACATTCTTTATCCATCGTTTATAGAACAAGCTGGCACGTGACAAACTAAGAAAGGTCTAACGTCATCGACCGATAGCACCTGCCGCTCGGTCCAACTCTTTTTTACCATAACTAGCACCACAGTGTGTTGTAAATACGATCAATACTTTAGCGATTCGATTTGCCAAAAAATCTTGTTTTAAGAATGTCTTTACTTTTTCTTTTAAGAAGAACTTTTTGCTAACAAAATTACTGAAACGTGATGCTCTTTCCAGCCGCTGCGCAGTCTTTGTATAGGTATTACGTTTTACTTTTCTTTATTCGTCTCAGCCCAAACACGTCCACTGTTGGACATAGGCCTCCCCCAACTTTTCTTTATTAGTCAAATGTAAACTCCTGGTATAATATATAAAATTAAAAAAAAAAATAATATTTAAATTAAACAACAATAAGGAAAGTTAAGACAAACGAAAACATAGATTTTTATTTTATCTTCTAAATAAAACTAGCTTCTGCTAACGGCTCCATTCTAGTATATAATTTTACTAGAAACAGAAATAGACAAACAAAAACATATTATCCCACTGGAACCATACACTTTTTCCGGGATAAATATCCTATGTGCTATTCCAGACTATATTTATCCCTGTGTCAAATTTCGTCCAATGCGTTTAGCCGTTCTCACTTGATTGAGTAACAAACATCTAATCTTTCATATTTTTAATATTAGTAGGTATAGATTTATCCCCTATCCCTTAAAGATCAGCTGTCCTGCTTTGTGTGGAAAGGCACTAAACGAGCTCAAACTGCTTGGAGCTACAACAACTTAACTAACTGGTCGGAATAAAATATGACTTATATTTTTATCACCCTTTCATGTTATGTTAAATATTGCAATTAAATCTTGAAAGCCAATATTCATCTGCTTTTGTTGTCGCTCACATTTTAATCTTTGAAGTCCAGATGTACAATAATTTGATATCATTGAACTGTTCTGACGATGAAGTGCAACTCTTCAATGGCTATTAATAATAATGATTTATTAACAAGATTATACATATAATCTTTGAGTTTTGACTAGTTTTGTTGCATACACCAAATAGGTACGATTGGTCAAAATTCAGCGTGATTTTTAAGTTTTTTTTAAACTACACTATCTAAAGGTGCCCAACCTGTCTTGAATAACGCACGATTAAACAGAAAGACCATATTTTATACAGTCACTGACAAATTTCTTCAATTTAAAAAAATCAATGCATGAACTCTTTTCAATGTTATTAATTATAGTCAGGCTAACCAATTCCCGTTAAATCATCTACTCGTTTAATTTAATCGCAATAGTTTACCACGGCTATCAATTTAATTAAAAGGGCAACTTATAAAATATCGTTTCGTTGATTTTGCACCCACACAACCCTTTCACCTTCGGGTTATCGAGTTAACGTCCATTACCGATCTGTGTAGGTGTTGCGAACAGCTGCTCTATCGACGGGGAAACATTGTAGCCGATAAAATTATCGATACTCAATGATAAATGATTATGAGCTCTTTAGAAATGTGCTAAGCTTGTTCGTATTTTATATTACCTGTTGTAGATGCAGCCGTGCTTCCGATACAAGCTTTAATCTACGATATAAAATTTTGAAATTCAAATGATTGAAGAATAAAATGTTTTCTTATAAAAAACATACTTTTGTTTCCATATATTACCCATATAATGTATTTATAAAAATATTAGAACATGCGTTATTCATGATTCTTAAATTACCTATAAATTGTTTTGTAACTAAGGTATGAAAATTTTTACAACATAATTTATTGTTAAACTGCTTAATCAATGACGATCTTCTAATTAGAGTTGTTTTTATTATTTGTCGTCTTGTGTAATGATCGGGGCAGATGCGGCGCCACGGGGGAGAAATGTCACGACTCCACTTATTATATGTTCGGTCGAAGCGTCCCTCGATGAACTCATTGTGCTCGTTTCGGCCTACAATGAATGTTCCCTGACAACATTAACGTGTATCGATCCAGACGAGCGAAATGAAGCAACAGAAATGCAGAGTTTGCCAGTTAATTGTTAGCAACGGGATTTGTTACGAAGAATGATCGATCGCGCGAGGGTCGCGATAGTCGATGACGAATGTCTCGTGTTTAGATTAAAAGAAATGGCTCGCTCGATTACAAGATCAAAGGTGCGCTGAGCCGCGTGTAAACATATCAATCAAAGTCAATATTATTAAATTTATTTTTGTAATCAACATGAATTTAAAGGCTATTAAAAATAAATTGTATGAAACATTTAACTTAATATGTATCATGATTGCACATTTCATAGCATCGTTTCGATTTATTCGTGTTTTTGCAGCGGGTGCGACATTAATATGCATTCGAGGCGCGTGCCGACGGTCAGCTGTTTCTTCTATGCGACTCAAGCTGCGCTCCGTAAAAGGAAACCAGACCCGCTCGCGGATGGATTACGACGATTACATCGCAATTATCCGAGCGAGCGGCGAGCGGCCTACGTAACGTAAACCACTTTCGCGATCTTTGTTCCACCGCGACATTGACCTCTGCGATCGAAATACTTATGTAATTTTCGGCTCTTGTCACTGGCATGGCCTTCAGGTTTCGTGAACAAACAGATTGTGGTTTATGTCATACATAAAAGATATTATATTGTTATTTCAGTAAATGTTATGTTTGATTTTTTCAAATATTACAGATTGAGTTAAAGGTGTTAATTTTCACCAATGTGGTATTTTGTGAAAATCATCAAACTTATTTAAATCGTCAAGAACTATCGTATTGTATGATAATTTTGTATGTTTGTACATATGTTTTTCCTATCTGGATATAGACAAAAATGTCTGCGATGTTATGACTCTTTCTTTAGTAAAATGATCGTGGAAGGTACAATTCAGAACAACATCTTAGAAGCAATTGCAATATGAAGTTCTCGATCTTGCAACATCAATTGAGTTGTGAATCACGTATCAGTAAAATATGTATCCAGAATAAACTGTAGGTATTGACTTCCAATACGTACTCAGATGCTTCTACAACTTCGAACGTGACTGACAAAGCGCCATTAGCTTTCGAGATTCCATTGATAGTCTGACTTAAGTTATCATTGTGATTTATAAGAGAAAACTTTCCTACGAACGCACTTGATTTTTATACATCCTCAATTTCAGTTGTGAAGTTTTAGATACTTTCCAAAATTCTAATCATATTTCAAAATAGTTTATGTTAACTTTATATTATATTATTCCTATGCTTGCAATTATTCGTTTAAAAGATCTACCTATTATTTATTCATTTAAACTTCTGCATAGCTAATAATCCCTCTAGTACAGTACTAGCTGAAGGAAAAGTATAATTAAATATAATGTACTTACGTAACTTGAGAGAAATCTTGACTTCCCACATTTCCGTCTGCGGCGCTCGGTATAGCCGATGAAGTCTTGTAATTAGACGTACCCAAACTATGCGGGCTCCATATTCGGGTACTTAGGATACCTGAAACTTTAATTATGTATATTCAAGAGTAGACGCCAAGTCACTTGAGACGTCTAGCCGCACCAGCAATTTGCCCGCGGTCATGCTTGCATTCGTCAATTGCTCCTCTGTATAGGTATAGTTGTTTATAATCAAATCACCAAGGGATATGATTAGTTCTTAAAATGACCGAAAAGTCAATAAAGGTTTGTATAAAGTATATAGGCTATTAAATTGTAATATAGTATTGTGGCGAAAAGAAAAATAATATCAACATGTGGAAACAAATTAACTCATACAGTAGCCTATAGTAAAGCTATTTTATCAGAAAAGATTTATCGCTTTCAATTTATTAAACAAGTAAATCTTGGCGCAGTATTTCGCCTGGAACAGTTTATATTATCATATTGTAAAACACTTCGCAGCTGTCTTACTTTTGTAAAACATACCTATTCGTAGGTACAAGGCATCGATTAATCCATAAAACAATAGTTATTGAAATTTATTGACAAATTATTATCATTTTTAACGATCTCCAAAACGAAAAGATCTCCCTTTTCGTTCGGAAATATGTGCAAAATTTGAGAAGAAAATTATATTTCAGTATTAGTTTTCACCACAAAGTATTAATTAATAACGTTTCGTTTTATTTATTACTAACGACTCACCCTCGCTTCGCTCGGGTTCGTCCCTAGGTTGCTTCTCAAAACAAAATTAATTAATTTGGTTTTAATTTTTTTTGTGGAACCCGAACAAACAGACAGACAAAAATTGTAAAAAATGTTGTTTTGGTATATGTACCGTGTATACATCCATATGCATTTAGTAAAAAGCGGTTATTTCAATATTACAAACAGACACTCCAATTTTATTTATCTGTATAGACTACCGACTGACGCTCGCTTTGCTCGGGTCCCTAGGTGCTGAGCAGTAGCCAGTGTGTTACTCCAAGTCATAGTCTGTGTTATATATTTCATCCAAATCTATACAGCCATTTCAGCGTGAAAGAGTAGTAAATATACTCTTACAAAAACTTATAAACTTTGGCATTTATAATAGTGGTCTGATGTCATTTCAACGATTAATTATTAGGTTAGACCTTCTGGTCTTGTGACGTAGCAACGAAAATATTTTATTCAGTAACAAACATATCTATCCCACGACAAACAAAAACAAATCTATCCCACGGGAACCGTACATTTTTCCGGGATAAAAAGTACCTATTTGTTATTCTGATGTATGAGCTATATTATTGTAAAGTTTCATTAAAATTCAATCAGTAGTTTTTGTGTACTTAGCTGCATAATTTACTAGTTTTTTAACTATGCCACGAGAACTCTTTAATTTTTTCGGGATGAAAGGTATCTTAAATGTTGACCGGGGATATGAGGTACCACCATGCAAAATTTCATTTAAATCGGTCTAACAGCTTCAAAGATTATCCCGTACAAACAGAGAAACAAAAATTTGAAAAAAATCTGGATTTGTTCTATTTCTCTTCTTACATCCGCCTGACACGGTTTTTAGCATATTTTTTCTTTGTACAGACATTCGACCTCTACAGTTTTATTATATGTAGGTATAGATTATGATGTCGATGTTATTTAAATTATTCCTACTCAAATTGATAAACTGAGTTAATAAATACTGTAATGTACTATTAACACCTATACCATTATTATTTATTATTCTTTAGTGTAAAAAAAAAATATTTATTATGCTTTACTAGCTCTATATCTGGAAGTCATTCTCGCGTGGACCCTATTGCCTGCATTGTACAAAACGAATTAAGAAAATCAAGTTAGATACATTGTATGTGTAGTAATGTGTAATTGTAACTTGTAATCTATAAAAACGTTAAAAATAACATAACGAAGTCGTTTCTAATTAGTAGTTACTTTGTGTTTAATGTGTAGGAATAACAGAAACAACAACATTATCGTGGTATTTTAAAGACGTTCAGCAATTCTACGTTTTTTTGTCCGTTTTAACATCGATTGATCATCATTTACATCAGGCAGTCTAATCCTTATAAGCTTGGTCACTTAAGTGAAACACATATGCTGCCTGGGGGGGATATATTATCATGACTTAAATTAAAGCGTGGTTACAAAACTGAAAATGTATTCAGAGTTCAGAGTTTTCTTTAAACAACTGATATATTTTCATCATACTTTTGAAAGCTAATTGTGACTTTGAAGTACATAAATAAAGTCTAACTTATACTTTACGTTGTTAGTTGCCTATTGATACAGTTAGTAACTGTATTCAATATCAAATTTGAACTTAATCACATCAGAAACTCGAACGTAAAGATTTCCTTGCACACCCCAACTCATTGAAAAGCCGGGAGCAAGTTCGCAACTCCCCGACGGGCAACATTTAGACTGAATTAAGTGCACTTAATCGTCGGCGCAGGCGCTCCGCCTTGGGGGAGCACAATTTACCCGCACTACCCGTATTATAACGTCGACTTTTTAACCTATACCTATCCAGCTATCCGCAAGTAAATCTTAAGCAAACAATGTTATCGTCAATACTAAAAAAAAAATCATATCCAAATAATTTAAAGTCGATCGACTTTATTTCCAATAAACTACGATTAGTCAGTTAAAGGGTTATGCAACTTTTTAGAATAATTTTGTTTTTTACTTTCGCCAGTAATGAATCTTATATTATACTAGAGCACTATGTACTAAAGTTTATTTAAGAAGAAATTAATTCGCTAAACAATAACGAACCAGAGTATTGTGTTTGCTATTCCTTTTTATCAGGCGTTATATTTTTAATGAATATTACTTTATTCAACCACATCAACATTAAGCAACCACAATATCTTTTGTTGATTACGGTTTAGCGAGTTCGTGTCTTCTTTAATATACTTTTCACATGGTCCTCTAATTATTATGATCTAAGTTTCATTACTGGCGAAAAAAAATTATGCCTTCGGCACATACAAAAGGTTGTATTGTCCTTTTGTGTGTACCGCATTCCGGTTTTTGTTGTTTCTTAGACAACCTATCATTTTTACATATTTCATTTGTTTGCTTTTAAAATATTTTGCATGCACAAATAATTGTTGGTACATATGGAAAAGCATTTGCTGACTGTGTATTATTAAAAATATTGTAAAAGTATAACAAAGCCTAGAAAAATAAATGTTTTTGATATTATAATATTTGTGTAAAAAATTGCGTTTTTGTCGGTAACATGGTTCGCGTGGCTATTTTTATTGTTTTGGTTTGATAGGAAATTTAAATTTGTCTATTTGTTCACCCCTTGTCAATAATTATAGTGTGTCGTTCCAATTCGATGGGCGGGTGTCCGCTGTGTAAAATATTTCGGCATTTGACATGCGAATTGGCTTGGTTAAAGCTCGCACTGTTGTTTATTTTCAATAACACTTAACGAACCGCGTATGTCATAACAGTTGCACCGACTTTCTCATTTCCGACAGCATTGACGCCCACCTTTTAGGCCTGAGGCCTCTGTTATTTTTTCTTATAAAATACCGGCTCGAAGTGCGTGTTCTTTTGTGGATGTTTCCCTCACAATGGGCCGGTTTCATTATGCAAGGCGAGGCAAAAGGAACGAAACAGATGTACGCTGGTGGCACATTCGCGGGTTGAATAATAGTCACGAACACTGCCCATCGATCCAAAGGTGTCTTTTGTGTGAGTAGAAGCCTTTAGACGATATTTGCGAAATAGAATCGTAAGTAAGTTTTAATCCGAATATGTGAACATGTGTATATGATTTGTTACATTTGAACAGCAATATTTTATAACATTGTTTGAAAAATATAAATGCAGTATGAAAAAGCTAGGAAGCAATTACCATAACATAGCGGTAAAGGAATTAGTGACAAAAACACAAAGAACTCCCGCCCAGACCGTCATTATCATTGGCCAGATTAGCTGTACATAGTGAACAGTCGTATCATGTCTTCATAGTGACCATATTTGATTGACGAGAAGTATCATTTGATAAGAACGGCTGGCTCCCGACAGACGCGCGACCATCGCGTGCGTGCGCGCCTGCGGCTAAACGGACGTGGTGAAATTATCGTACTTACCAACCATCAGACTTGTTTCGTTCTTTGACTTTCAACTAAAGCACTTTAAACTTCCATAACTTTTTTCACGATGTAAGGCAATTATAGGTTTTCCACTTGGAGATACAAAGATAGAGGAAAATATGTAACGTTTTAAATTAAATATTGAAATTTCTATTAACAAAAAAAAAAAGTCATATGAAACAGAAGCTTATATTTTTTGCATACCACAAAGTTATTATTTTGTGTTTCTTTAATATGAAGTGGTAAAACTGCCCGTAAATACGTATCTAAACCAAAACAGAGTATTTACTTAAATAAAATAATAAAAAAATATGAATGTTTTTTTAAATCACTTCTACATTTTAATCCGTAATCTGGTAATTGTATTTTTAATTTTTTATACGATAAAAATACACCCCTTTTAAAACCTACCCTCGCACGTGATGTTGATTTGTACAATTTTAGACATCACGTGTGTTCATTGTCGTAAAATCTTAGATATTTATCAATTCCGTTCGATTCATAAAGTGACTCTTTTTAGAAGGTTTATGATATTGTTTTCCAAAACAAAACTAAGCAAAATGACTTATTAATTATAGAACGTGCAGATAATAGGCGTATTTTTAATAAGATAGGTTATAAACTAGTCTATGTAATATGACATTGCGAGGGTCGCAGGTGCAAGAATATAGGCGTAACCTTTACAACAGCTGTTCCGTGAAGGAAATGACTACACGCCCGATCAAGCTGACGAGGAATAGGGATGGCTCTTAATCTATTTCTATATTATAAATTAGTTTTAGAATAGGTACCTACATATGTCTTATTAATAGCTAGAGTATTAAGTTTTATTGGTTTATAATAAAAAAATACGTCTGAAGTAGGCAGCTGCAGGAGGCGATATTGTTATTATTTAGTTAAGGGCGCTCCAGTGCACTCGCTGCAATGTTTACCCGCACTGACCGTGCACCGCAATATAAATGGGCCTAATACCACTGGGATCTCTAGCATCGCTCACCTAAAGCCATTTGAATATTAATACGGCGGTTATATTCGTATAGGCATAATGCTTCGTGCATACATTATGTGCTGAAACCTTATAAATAATAGATCGGGATGATGTGACCAGCCTTTTGTGATGATGAAAAATATTTTTTATTTTGCTTGATGATCACATTAAATTGTTGTGCTACTGCAAACAAACTTTGAACATTTTTCTTTACATGTCTGTAATTTATGATAAGGGACAGCCTCTCAAAATTGCTTTCTTTATTTTGGGTCTCAAAATCCTTTTATAAATTACTATTTCATCTCCGGATTTGGAATTCGCAAGAAAGTTTTCAAATTCCCCTCCGTTCCTGTGGGGCCGGGCGGCGCCGTGGGAGCGGTAATCCAGGCCGTTCCTGCCGGACAGTTGTCGGGGCTCGGGGTTTTTAATTTGAAGGCCTCCCGCTGTGAACGGATTATCAGTACGGGAGTTGCAATTAGTCAGACGCGTTGCGGTCGCTCCCGGTACAAGTTAAAATTAGACAACGCTTTTAACATTTCAAACTCTATATGTAGGGAATAAAGATTAGGTTAAGTTGGAAAACCAAGATTAATCTATGGATTTTCTTTGGATTATTCACAAACTAATTCAGACCTTTACAGTTCAGATCATCCATCAATATTTGTTACGACGGTCTTGTATTCAAAAATAGCTACCACATTTGACTCTGGTTATTTGTATGATTCCAAACTCCAGACAACCAATAAAAATTAGCCTGTTTATCGTGTTATGTTCAATATCTGGTAGACAACTTAAGTAATATTGGCAGCAAGCTTTTTTTGGCAAAATTTTTGTACGTAATAGTAGTAGTATAAGAATTTTTTAGTTATTCGATCTCTTTGTGCTTATCAGAACCCATTTTATAACCGAAGGGTGTCTTATTATATTTCGCAACAAACGCTCATCATGAATTGGTGAACATCAAAGTTAAACGTTGCCTCGTGGGAATGTCGCGGCGGGTTAACCCGTTTATTCTGTTATTTTTTGTACGTATCCGACTGCGAAGTCGGCTGCCGCTAGATTATGAGATTATTGCTGCACTCCCGACTCGTTATCGTGTTACGTTGTTTATTGTTTCTCTTTCATTGTTTAAATACATCCGCTTAAAAATTAAAAGTTCAAATGACTACATTTTTAACATCTTTAACGCATAATTATACTAATTATTTTGACGATTTTGTAATAAAATATCGCGTATAATAGTATGAATCAAACTGCAACACGGATGTGATAACAAATGAACGTTTATTTACGCTCGTTCTCATTTATTCTTTTCAATAGTGAATAGTGCGACTGTGTCGTCACTCATTCACTAAGCGATAACATGTGTAGCGTACTAGCGCGTACGCAACAATGGTTATGCTAATCGCGCGTTGAGATTGTGATTAAATAATACCCGTCCCGGCCGCCCGTGCGCACTTGCCGATCGATAAGGCCATCTGGACGTTTCCCGGACTTTATTATGAAAAAACGTCGATGTGAACACTAACGTGTGTTTATTGAAGCCATGGCCCTTTTTTATTGTTTAAACTACGAATCTTTTCGTTGTTCCGCTTGCTGGGTAGGTGCGTGTTAATCTAGAAAGCTATCGCTATTCCGAATTTCATTTTTTAAGCCGTTAAATCGTGAAGTAATAACAAATACACTCACAAACTTTCCCATTAATACCATTAGAAAAATATTTAAAAATACTAATAAACTTAATAGATCATACAAATTATAAAATTTTGTTAAATAGATACCTACTCTTAAAGTTATATTTAATTATGTATTTATGTAAATAATAATAATCGTTTTAAAGTATTTACTCGACTGCTGTTATCTTTGAAATTCTTATCTTGTAGGTTTTATTTCGATTCTTGATGTTTGAGTAATTTAACAGGATATGAGCCGTGAAAGTTCAGATGATGTCATGATATCAAAACTTTTCACATATACGTACTTAATAAAATTCGCACACAATAAAATCATCCCTTCAAAGTGCCGCCAAGAGCTCAATATTGCATTAATGAGGGTTCCGAACAATGCTATTTAATTTTGAACTAAAAGAGTCGAGAGTATTTCCCTGCAATTTTTATGTTACCCTCTGTACGCTATAATTTCGTCGCAATAAGGTCGAGATTAACTTATCTGTTGGTAAATGATTTGTAATTTTATATGACAAGGGTTGCTTCAAGTCGGGGGTGGCACGTGCGTACGCATTTGCGTATTACCTAAATAAATAGCAGCAAGTTATGCCTACGTTTTGTTTCCTTCCGCGGTTCTCACGGTTTGTTTGCTTCTTTATGTCCCGTGTCATTTGAGAATGCGCTAAGACTTACTACTTCGTGACATTTACATCCACTTTAAATTATTTGAAATGATATTTTATTTGTTGTTGTGATTGATTTGTTAGTACCTATTATAGTTATTCATAATGTAGTAGGTTTATTTATATTATTTTAATTTTTAAGAATGGCCCTGTTATATCTAAAATCATTTTCATTATATTCTAATAAAAGATCAAGTAAATTCTTAAATAAGTAAAATCTTATTGTGTATCATTTTACTTGGAATCTTTTAATTTATATAATTTAATATATTATGTAATGAAATGAGAACACTTATATTATTATAAAATTTAATTATACATACATAATAATATGTACTTACATACAAACACATATATGTACATATTATTACATTTTTTTTTCTAATATTTTTATTTTCTCTGGTTTTATAAAATAATATTTTATTTAATAATAATTAAAAAGTGTTAAAATTAGTCAAGAAGATCCTAAAAGCCTCGACGTGAACGTTGTAGAGTATTCTAGTGCTTTAGCAGTCAGTACTCCATGACCCATGTATTATATTATATATTATAGTATATTATATATATTATAGTATAGGTATATATTAGTCAATTATATAATAATTTGAAACAGCTCAGAAGGATTTTCCAGGAAAACAATATTTGGCAATTAACAGTTATATTTATTGCTTTTTCTAAATACTCATTTAACATACGTACCTGGGCGACCGAACTTCGCTCGCAGTTCTTTTTTGTTATATCGTATATTTTAGATAAAAAAAAATACTTGAATAAATACAAAAAAAAAACAAAAGTAGAAACTTGGTATCTGACCGGGATTCGAACCTTCGAACTGTGAATGTCACTCTTGCACCTTCGCCGCTTCACTACGATGCTTATGTCCTAGCGTAAGAAATTATCGACCATTTTTTGCGTGGAATAATGCGAAAGAACCGCAGTAAAACTCGAAAACATGCGTTTTTTCGGACATAAGACTAATCTAGATCGCTTTTTCGCCCCCGAAAATCCCCACGCACCAAATTTAGCGAAATCGTTAGAGCCTTTTTCTTAGATCGTCAGTATAAATAAATAAATATACAAAAATTGCTGGTTTAAATATACCTACTTATTATTAGACAACAAAAATCCACTGTCAAAACCACAAACTGGCACATTTAAAAAAACTAGATGTTACAAATTGATGTTTTGTTTAAATAAAGGAGCATGTTTGTATTCATTATTCAATGTTTATGAAAATAAATTGGTTTCTATACTAACATACCAACACACATATAAAGGTCCATATTTTATTTATGTATGTATGTATGTATGTACGTTTGTATACGTATAACAGTAATTAAAAATAAGTGTCCCGTATATAAAGCTAACACAAACGCTTAATACACATGACATGAATTAGCATAATCTCAAATGCACGTGTTGCCGCACGCGACTCTGTTTCATTCAAACAGCCCTTTAAATTTTTCATTGTTCGCTCTGATCCTGCTCTGTCAGATGGACTGTTAGCAAATACAGTCTGGGTTAGGGTAGCATCGATCAGTTTCTTTCATAAGAACTAAGCGGTCGAAATTGTATGCATAGATTATTTCGAAATAATAATACCTAATCAATGGGATAAAACTAATTATATTTTTTTTCAGGTATTTTTTTAGCAAAAGAAAGTAAATGATAGGTAATTTACAAATTACATAATATCAAACATATAGATACAAGTAACCATCCAGTAAAGAGATATTCAAACTATCTTTTCGCCATTTCACAGAACAATTACAATCCTAATAAATTAACTTACCTAATCAATTAATCAATCAATTAATGGAATTATGTACTTGAACGCATATATTATGCATTAGTTTACATGCACATAACACATATTATGTATTATTGTTTCTATTATTATTATGTCTTACGCATTTACATATATTTCCTTGGTGTTGATAAAATTAATAACTTATTCATTATATATCTATCCTACACTTTAAAATATTCTGATAAAGCTTTTTGTTGCTAACTATTTCAATTATTGAAATACACATGTGGTCGATCAGGAATTTTCCGGACACGATTTCTTTTATTCATGATCCTTCGGTAAGCAGTCCTCTATATTTTAACTATTTATTTTTCCCAAAGACCAGAGTTTGTCTTTTTTTTTCTCATACATATCGGGGGAATGAAATCTATAACCTTTTTTTATTTCCTTTACATGATATAAATATGTTTGTTTCATAATTTAAATTTAAGTTATATTTGATCATGACAAAATTGAAAATATGTATCTCATAACAGATGTGAATGTACATATATTAACAATCAGAATCGAACTGTGCATTTGTCAATTGTTTATGGAGTAACGGGCCTTGTAAACAGTACAATCTAAAAGCGGCAACTCTCTTCGTACACAGTTTAATATTACGCACCCCAATATAGACTTTATAATATCCCTATAAATGTCAAATTTCTTTAACAGATATAAGATCCCCGTGCCATTTAGTTAGACAACTTTCGCAATATTTGCTCAAGGACTACGTTGTCCTAGGTTGTTTCTACGATTAGAATGTTGTACGGACGAAATTATATACCTCGGGTTTACGTGAACATCGTCGAATGCAAATGTCGTGATGTTCGAAACGGTTATAGACTTTGAAATTACCCATTCACGTCCACCTTCACGATCGAAAATTATGTTCTTACAAGTATCTTGTAATAGGAGACATGTTTCATCTCATAAGAATTAGGACAACTTTACTTTACTTAGAACTATAACATAAATAGATAGAGGAAATGATAGTAATGGATTAGTTAAGTATCAAATTTTACATATATCAGATGTCTTTATCAGTGTCGTGTCACAATAAAACCGTCACATACTGTATTTCTAATACACAATTACTATATTAATACGCTATAACCTATAGTGAATAACTATGGAAACCTTATTTTAGAATCTCTTTGTAAGGTTGGCTGATCAGAATCTACCCATTTTAAAGTAAAATTATTCCTCCTCCAGTACGCACTATGATCCTAAACCACTTTACAAGAGTCAAATAAAAATTACTATATTTAACAGAAGTAACTATGAAATATCAAATAAAAATACATAGCTAGATTTAAAGTAAGAAAAGAGTCGAATGTTTTTCGCTTGTATTTCGGCGATCGCGCAATAGCCCGTGGCGGTTATTATGTGACGCTCCCGGACCCCACCCGGCCTGTTCACACACCGCCCTATTCTACGCCCTAGAATAAAACCGCTAGAAGAGATTTTTAATGCTTAGCTAAAAAAATATTATAGATTTATAATTTTCAGTAATACCATATACATTCAGTTTATTATACATATATAATCAATAATGTATTGATTACTATCACTATATTGAATAAAATAATAATATCTTTCATCCTATAATACTTCTATTTACACCATAACGACATGCTTTAAGTGCATAATACTTGCCTACATTAAAAATACCTTAATGATATGTTAATCCACTACATTCTATAATAATAATAATATTTCATAAGCGTAGGCCGTAGGCAATTAGTTTCTTTAACGTTTATGAATTATTTTAAAACGTCGTTTTTCCATCTTGACATTTCTATTAAATCTTGTAAACTTTTTGTACATGTTAGCATTATGTCGCTTACATGTCTTATTTATTTACTAGCGACTCACCCTCGTTCCGCTCGGGTTTGTCCCTACTTACGTTTTAACGGTTAGTATAGATTTCTCAGAAATGAGATATTTTCCCGCAGAAAAAAATATCCTATATTTGATTTGATGAGTTGACCCGGATAATCAGCTCTCAACATATCATATTTTATCAAAATCTGTCCAGTGGTTTTCTCGTGATGCGTTCCCAGACAGACAGACAGACGGATTGAAATTCTAAAAACTATAGATTCGGCCTCTGTATCGATAATGACTATTTCAATAAGATTTTCCAAAAAATATTTAGTGTACCTACAGAATCGACTCAGCATTTTATTATGTATGTATGGATAGATAATACAATTTTTAAATAATACTTATCGCATTAACTTATTGCAATAAGTAAGTATAAGTTTGTAATTTGAAAGTCAAAACCATCTTTGAATAACTCGACAAGTATAATAATAGGGCCAAAAATATTACTGACTATTTTCCTTTATAATGCAGATAAGTTTAGAGTTGCCTTTGTTTCAAAATTATTCAACCCTTTGGACTCACAAAGATAATGATCATCGTCACAGATACCATACTTACAGATGTTTAAGTTTATTAAAAAGAAAACAATGCCGTGTCCTATCCAGATGTTGTATTTTCGACCCTCGTATTCGCATATTAGGTTAGCAGGGCCCAATGTCGTTGGGGTGAGCCGGGGTGCTATCGGCTCTATCGATCACTTGTTGTTGATTGATAGTGCCTAATCGTGTTTGCTACCTTCAAGAGCATTAATGAGCGCATCTGTCGTTTTGCCAAAAGTATTCCAGACGTAATAATGCGACCTTTCAACCTTGAATTCGTGGGTTATTTTGAACACAATGCTTATTATAATTTCCGCTTATAATATTGCTTCTGTTTTTAAGTAATAGACGACACGTTTGGTTTAGTTTGTAGTGACTGTACTTGGTGTGCCAGTGGTCGCGGATTCGAGTCCCGCTAGGGGCATTCATTTGTGTGATGAGCACGAATGTTTGTACTCCAGTCATAGGTGTTTATATTAATGATATGTATGTATTTAAAGTTATATATGTGTAGTGTATCAACTACCTGATATCCATAACACAAGCCTCGTAGCTTACCATGGAACTAGAGGGTTCTTTCTGTGTGTTCATGTCCCAACATATTTATTATTTATTTATTATTATATATTTTTTTGTTTAACGAATTAAGTGAGAGTCTAAAATCGTTATATGTACATAGTCTTATTTAGGCCGTTTTATATTTAGTATGAAGCGTTTTTACTCTAATTTAAGTGATTATATGTAAAATTATGTTAATTTAAAGTTTGTTAAAAATATAGTGAAAATGGAAAATTGAAACATAATTTAGTAGTGTAGTGGTCTCGAAACTAGTTGTTTATTTATAACCTGTGTGAGCTCTATCCCCTCGCTCGCTATAGCTCAACTCTATAATAATGCAATGTTGGTAAGGTTTCCTACTTCAATTACTGTAATAACTAGGCATTGTGCTCGTTATTCACGCCCTAACTCGCAACCCACTTGACTTTGAAATTTTTAATTACGCTTTGTGCTATTCCAATCTAGTGTGCCTAATGAATTCACCTTTACCTCCAGGTACTGGTACCAAATTTGTTTTAGAAAAAGTGATGAAGACCAAATAAACTTCACAAAATCTAGCTAGTAGGTACCTTTTTTATTCAATGTTGGGAAATGCATTTACGCATACCACCTGTAGACAGACATACAGGTGGTTATGTGGGACTCAGCGCATAGAAAATCCAGTTCTACTTACTAAAACCCAACAAAACGTCTCAACACTCAACTATGACGCCCCGATGGCAGGTCTGCCGAAGCAGACCACAACAACCATGGGGTTGCTCCACAGTCCACTCTACTATCAGAGAAGTAACAGGAGCAACCGCACCGCCCACCGAAGTGGGCCAACTCCTTGTGCGTTTCTTGGCTTCGCGCCCGGCTGCACTGCCGGACGATACAGAGCGCCCCCAATCCCCCCCCCCCACCCCCACCCTCCCCGCCGACACGATAAGGTATACGCACGTTGGGGGGAAGCTAGTAGGTACCTAACCTAACCTACTTATTAAGTAACTTTGATATTTTAACTGGTATATTTATTTATTTTAAGTACCATAAAAATATATTTGATAAATAAAGATAAAACATGTGTAGCCGAAGGATAAATATCAAATTATATTTTGAAAAGATAATTGTATTTTCCTTTGCTTTCGAAGTCGGTTAAAACATTGTTGCTGATTACCAGAAAAGCCTATTTTCAAAATCATAAATCAAGTTAAGCGTTTCAAAAGTTTCGTCATTAATCAGTTAGGACTCAGCTGCGTAATCCCTTAGAGTCCAGGCGGTAAAGAAGTGGTGATGAAAGAGACATTCTAAACTTTGTGTAGACAGGAGCGGTCTTGGTATTAACAATAAGCCTTACAGTCGCTTGTATCCTGAATTTGCCTTTATATCATACATTGAAAGGATAAAAACGAAATTCTTAGGGTTGGTACAAGTACCTATCACAACGAAACTCCATATCGCTATCTCTGTACTCACTATCTCCTTTGTAATTTTCACTCAAATCCTGTTATGCTGTTACACTACAAACACGATGGAACACAGCCACACACATTTGTATAGCGTGATTTATCGTTTTATACTACATATAGACACATAGCTACAATTTAAGTATTAAAAATACTGTTTAATTAATTAATATGGAGTCGATGTAGATATGGAAATTTAAGACGTTACGTTTCAATATATTCCTATATTCAATCACCATTTTATATGGCCCATTAATAAGCAAATCAGTCAGTTCTACTAACACAATCACACTAATCACCACGTAGGGCTTATCGGAAGCGTTTAACTCGTAGGCCCGAAGCGACAACCCTAATCCGCAGCGGGCCGATCGCTCATTAATCACGGCCGCCTGTAATTGCCGCGCCGGCGCACATCGACCCTAATTTGATTTTGGGCTAGAAATGATGTGCCGTCCAAAACGACCTTAGAACGTCCCATGATTTCAGGTTTTATTGTGTCTAAGCAACCTTTTTTATCAGACCAGTACCAGTTTTAACTTTTAGATATGATTATATTTCACTTTAAATCTTACAAATCGTCAAACTTTTCATATCGGCAAGTACGTGAGACCATTTCTCTATCAGTTCGTTGATTATTTAAAACAATAAACCGTACTCTTTTAAGTCAAATGGCTCTTATTTTTGTTGCATGCCGACATTAATTAGTATTCTTTACAGAATATTGGGGCAATGAAATAATAAAATGGTCCATAAAACATCTCCGCGCTTTCGTGAGGCTCGGTTATAAACAAGCTCAATACTTGAAAGGAACATTAAAATTCTGAGTGTTCATGGGTTCACGAACCATGCGCGGTTTTAATCCCGCCAGTCGTAGATGAATATTGCACACCAATTTTGCAATACTCAATATTCAGTAAAATATCGTAAAGTCGAGGCCAGCTAATGGAATAATGTAATAGGATAGTAATGAAAACGTTTTATTGCCACTATTTCACTAGTAATTACTCCTCTAACGAGCCTACTTACGTATAACATGTTCCCTACGATCACTATTGAAGCTACGGTTCGGTGTACTCATACATTAAACTTTCATGACTACTCATGACGAATAAAGATTTTCTTATACGTTTCTAGCTGCATTATTAATTTCAGTTACATGGGAAACGAGTTCGCTTTGCTAGTTGCGATACTGTGGTTGCAAAATTACCGATGCAGTGATGGTATTCTAGAGGACAGGTTCGCCTTGGAGTTCGATGCAATCTGTTAAATGCTGCTAAGAAACATTGATTCATGGTTGTTATACCGCTTGTACACTTAGTTTCTACTGGTTATAGGTTTCATTATATTTTGTTGCTGCAAAATATTTTAAACAATTCCGAAGATAATATGAGTTATTGTTTATTTAGATAACCTGTCAGAGCAGCTGATTATAGCTGTACATTATTGTTTTTATGTTTACGTCTTATCAAAATCATTTTGTATAATACATAATTATATTACGTATGTAAAAATATATGTTCATAATGAACTCCAACCACAATGTACGTAATTTTGGACGACATATTTTATTATATGTTAGTTTTTTTAATACCTAATTACTAATGTATATTATACTATTGTCGTGTGGTGGACTTTTTACCTTTAAGACTTTCACAGCATAATCACCAGCTATGGCGTGAATATTAAAAGCAAAAAGTTTAAAAGTAAACATATCCGACAGATGTCCAACACCTTTCGTGTCACAAAAATCAGGGATGCGTCAGTAACTAGCGTAAACTTAAATTGACTTTCGATTCCATAAAGTTTGTTTAACGTAATTTATCACAGACACACCTTTGCCTCACCTGCTTCAAAAACCGGACACTATAAATAATGAAAAACCTGTCCATACCCTTTGTAGTTAGGGGAAAGTGTCTCGTGCCTGGAGAAAGGGTCAGATTGTCTAACAGCCGAATCTCTATGAGTGACTGAATAGAAGAAAAAAAGTGTAATTGTTAAGAAAATCTAATAAATAATATAATAATTATTGTTTATCTATCACATATAATAAAATTCAAACTGAATCGATTCTGTACATATATTTTTTGGAAAATCTTATTGAAATAATCATTATTGTACATACAGAGACCGAGTTTTTGTCTGTCTGTCTGTCTATGGGAACGCATAACGAGAAAACCACTGGATTGATTTTGATGAAATTGGGTATGATGATAGCTGGTTATACGGGTCAACATATAGGAAACTTTTATTGCGGGAAAATATCTCATCTCTGAGAAATCTATACTAAACGTTGAAACGCAACTAGGAACGAACCCGAGCGGAGCGAGAGTGAGTCGCTAGTTATTTCACATAGGTAGCCTCATTGCCTCACTTGCTATACTATTTTAACTATTAGGTAACTTATACATCATAAATAACTCTAATGAGCTCGAATTCTTACAATGTTTTTATATCTTTTTATATATCTTACAATACTTCTAAAAAAATACCGTAAAGCGTTACCTTATTAGGGAAAATGAATATGTATTTTCTTTATTAGATAATTGTTATCTGGTCAAATTTAAATAGAAGAACTAATGAACTTGTTACGGTAATATATCACAAGAGGAATCCGTTGGTCGTGATGCGAGGGAAAGCATTAATTTTATGCGCATAGATGGTGAGATACCACAAAAAAACCTTTTCTTTAAATTTGAATAATAAATTAAATCTTCTTGGGGATTTAAGGATTATATTGCTCTTATAATGAACCATTTTATACTACAATCTATCTTACGAGTAAGAATGTTGCCACGACTGCTTTTTTTTACGTAGCTCCAATTAGTGTTAAAACATCGGTCATATTCATATTCAATAAAATTCTCTGAATTTTAAAATCAATACTGCAATTTGTATACGACTATTGTTCTGCAGCGAGTCTCGTTTCGCTACTGATATGCAAATGAGTCTACAATTAATGAACTGCATATATTGCAATGTGCTTTCTCTTAATTATTAACATGATTGCTGTCCCTCTTGTTGTTACTATTTTAACACCGAATAATATCTCATTCACTATTTTTTCTCATTTTCGAATGAACTTTAGATATTTATTTTATGTTACACAAAAGCAGTAAACATTTGTATACATAATTTGATCGTAATTCATTTTCTAAGTCCAACTACTAAGTATTTCTCAGATAAAATATAATTATACATAATATGTGATGTGTTATAAACAATATGTGATTCAATGCTGTATTATATTTATATATGTAATATATTTCTCATACACAATATTTCACAGAATCTGTATTCTGCATCATCAAACATTTAGGATTACTGCAAGCACTAGTTATACATAACATTATGTTTTGTATGGACAACGCTAGTCGTTCCCTGAATACTAAACACTTTGTTGAACACAGAACGACCCCCACTGTTTTTGATGTCCTAATATAATTTCACTAAATTATTGTGCCAACTCTTCATACTACATAACTGTTGTATACATTCGTTTTATTTATTTCTTCTTCTTTTATTTCACAGGTAATTACCGAGTTAATAGCTTAAACAGGTTGCAAGTACTGCACTGAAGGATTTGTAAGTTAAACTTTCATTTCAACACAAAGACGTTAGATCATTGATTATGTAGCAAATTAAGATGACAAATACTTAAAAAAATAAATCTGAAAATGCAGAGTCAATGCTCTAAATTAATTCGTGCCTTTCAAAGGCTTAACGTAAAAAAATCGGATTAGATCCGTGCGTTGCATCGATGCATCACGACGTGGCGCGGCTAATCGAGCCGAGGTCAATGGCAGGCAGGTAACGAAGGTTTTTGTGGAGGCCCGTCGCATTCCGCCAGCGCCCTCCACTACCGGATCTAATGCACGCTTAAACATTCTGGATATTCTTGTTTTAACCGTCTAATTGTATCTAATCATGCTAAATTGCAAGAAATATAGAAAAATAAATTTGGTCTATGTATTGTTGTATAGGTTGCATATACATACATATTACATATGTATTTATTCAGGTACACATATAAAATATAATTATAGACTGTTTGATACTGTTAAATATTTATATATAATTTTTAAAAGGAAATAGAAGAATTGTGCAGCATTTGAAATAAGGTTTAGTATCGACTAGTAGATCTCTTAGATTGCGTCACGTTATAGAATCGCGAAAGAGGTCAGGGAACTAATAGTCGCCCACACCACGGCGCGACCGATAGCCAATGTTCCCACCACGCCGGACGGAAATAGTGCTCATAGATCCACTACGACGATTACTCACGCCGTGTGAAACGATCTCCTACACACCATTCACTAATGCTGCTACAATTACGACTTACGAACTCACCCATATATATGGTTGCGTCACAACTTACGCTATTTATTCTAACTAACGTATAACGATTCTAACTCGATACCATCACAAGGTGCATAAAATCTATGTTACAGATAAAGTCCAACGTGTATACTAGAAAGAATTTCTAAATACTTCGAGTAATGTAAATGTCATTTATTATTTCGCTGTCCGACTTTATTATTTATCTGTCAAGCGCTTTAGCTTTGAAACGCTTTAACATAACGCGACATATTAATTTTTTAGTTCATGTGAGAAAATTTTTATCGTCAATCATAAATCACAAGTAGTAAATTGAGAACATATTTTTGGTACAAAGCACAGTTTTACTATACAGCATTAAACGGCAGTTTATTTATTTATTATTGTATACAACAAGACTATGTTATTTCGAAATTTCTAAAGTAGCTAGACCATACCAAAGTAATATTTAAATACCTATCTGTAATCACTGTAATCGTATGTAGAATCGGAGGAAAAGAATTTTTTTATTATCTATACCTACAGATAAATTGAAGTGTCTGTTTGTAATGTCAAAATAACAGCTTTTTACTAAATGCATGTACTTATAAGAAAAAAACAATTTTTAAAATTTTTGTCTGTCTGTCTGTTTGTTCCGGTTAATCTCTGAAACGGCTGGACCGATTTTGACGGGACTTTCACTGGCAGATAGCTGATGTTATAAGGAGTAATTTAGGCTACTTTTATTTTAGAAAAAGAATCAGGGTTCCGCGAAAAAAAAAACCCATGAAATCGTGAACAAAATTCGCGTACGGGGTACACGCACCCGAGCGAAGCGAGGGTAAACCGCTGTATAATTTAAATGAATACCTACCTTGGGAGTAGCAAGCTACTATTTATGTATAAACATAGCTAACCGTGAAAACGCACCTAGGGACGAACGCGAGCGAAGCGAGCGTGAGTCGCTAGTTCTTTTAATAATAACAAAATATATACAAAACCTAAACATTTTATTTATTTACATTCTTAATTTTTTAGATTATGATGGTCATGTAAAGTCAATTTTGATTATAAATATTACTAAACAAAAATAAATAAGAGACAAATATTAAATTAAAACCATATCAATATAACAAGTCATTTACATATTTGAAATTATCGTTTGAGATAAGATCAACCACAATAAAAAACAACTAGTAAATAATATATAACTTCAAATTCGTGTGACACCTGTATTATATTATTTTTCATATGAATTACCAATATTGTAAACTTAAATGGCTCATTTAAGATTCAGGTGTCACTTTTTATTTATACCTGTCATGTTAAATTATTTAATTATAGTCCTACTTCAACAGATTTGTTTCGTGATATGTTATTATATTTTTTGTGACAGCTTAAAAATTGATTACAGAAAAATGAATGCTCGTAAAAATAAATCTCTATTAAGCATGTTTTCAATGTTTAAATTAATGGTATTGTGCAGGTAACAGCTTTATGATATTGTAAATTATTTCATGAAGAGTTATTTTTATTCGCAAAATTAGTGACTGAAGTAATATGATCTATATTATATCTAATCGATGTACGATCCACGTATGTATCGCAAAAAAATCTTATCTTTCCTTCTTATCTCTGATGTGTAATTATGATCATTTTAACATCCCAGTGTGGGGTCACAGACCGCTTTGTAAAATTATATTTAGAATTCGAATATAGTTTGAGCAGTGCAAAAAGTTGCAGCGTCACCGATTGACGCAACCTTTGAACGAAAATTTCACTGCAATATGAAATAAATGTTCGAACATTACTGTTTATGCTCCACGCTCTACATTTTCTTTCAAATCGCTTTTAGCATTTCTTTTATTTGCAGTGTCGTCTATATAAAAGTTTTCGATTTTTATTTTATTTTCGACAAATGTCATTGACGTGAGAATACTGGTTCTTGTGTATTTCAATCTTGGCTATAACCTACATTCGTTCAATTATACGTTTTTGCGTGTAGGGCGTTAAAAATGTTTGTATTTAGTTTGTTGCTCTGTTTACTTGGTTGAGTGCAGCGGTGCAATGGCGTTGACCCTCGCTTTGTTTACCGTCCGGTTTTCTACATAGTGCGCCTACTGAAGCACTTTCGTTACGTTTTATCTTAACAATATACGCTATGTTGTAACAGGAGCCAATAGCTGTTGTGAATAAACACCGATAAATGCCATAAACTCACCAAGCTCCTGCTCAATCATATCATCGCTGTTTTAAACTACTGCGCTTACTCCTTTATCAATTTAATTGAAGATATCACATACTGTGGCATATCAAACTCGGAAATCGTGTAATTCTATAAAAATAGAGAACTTTTTTTTTTCCTTTCAGTTCTCTTTGAGAGTATTTATAAAGTAGGTACTAGCGACTTATCCTGTGCGTCCCTAAGCTTCAATGGTTTAGGAACACATAAAAGACGAATGTGCAAAAAAACTTTTTTTTTTGCGCCACAAACCTTCGCAGGAGTATACAGAATAACCCACCAGAGTTTCATCACAATCGGATCAATGAACATGAACATACGAATATTCATGTTTATTTATATGGAAGATAAAAGTTGTACTAATGAAATAGTAGCTGTAGAATTGTAGACGTACAAAAGTGAAATATTACATAAAAATTCAATGAGTGCTCTGACTTTGAGTGGTTATTTCACTTATTTGCAGGTAGATGAGACATGGAACTTAACGTGATGTTTGAACAGTTACGCTCTTTAAAAAGTTATTGTGTGTATAACCGTAAATAAACTGCTTACAATTGTAAAAATTGAGCATTTCAATGTTTTGTTAAGGCACAAAATATTAATTTATTTAAGGTGCTAAACGAAAAAGTTCTTTTTTTTTTTTTTTTTTTTTTGATATATTTTTTTTTCTTTATTATGTAGTAGTGCTAGTAGATACTGCTGCCTACGGTTTTGTCCAAGTGTGTATTTTCGTTAAGTACACAATTAAATAACATAACCCCTTTAAAATAATTAAAAACATGAAACTTTGCTATGTTTTTAATTCTGGCCATTTATAAAAAAAAATCGTTGAAAACTGACCAGTCATTCTCTAGTAATTATAGCGTGATTATTTAATGAATCTTAACAAAATACGTTATGTTAACAGAAGCCAATAATTGTAAATAAACACCGATTACTTACCATTTCTGTTTTAAACTACTGTTGTTACTCTTTTATCAATTTCAATTAAAATGTTACATACGTACTGTAGCATATTATAGTTGATATTGAAGAATTTTAAATGATGCTTTTTTTAGAAACCGAAAAATTTACCAGATTACGCACAACCAATATTAGAAAATGGTATTTATATTGGTTCATAACAAAGCTGATACGAAGGGTCAGTAAATCAATGAATAAATTGAAAAAATTAAATTACACATGCTGTAGGTGCCCCGCCCTCGCTTCACTCAAGCCCTAACTACACCCTGCACGTCCTTCAGTGACATGCAATATACTAATATCCCATGGGAAACCTTTGACGTACAAAGATAAAAACGTAGCCTAGTCCAGTCAGAATCAATGTCCTGCTAACTATTTTGTGACAAAAATCACATCAAATTTCCTTGTTTGCGTGGAAAATGGGCATATTACCGATCATAATATCATAGCATTTATACAAATTAGTAGGGGTGAACAAAAAAAGCAGAAATGCATTAAAGTGTGTTCATAGTATGGATGGTACTTGCTGGCTATTAATTCGAAAGTAGTCTCGATATCAATTACCCCCCCGGGACAAATGTTGATAGTTTAAACGGTAGACGGAGTGAGTGAGTGAGATATCACTGTTTTTTCTCTTGCAATTCTGTGACGCTAAATTTTTTTTTATATATATGTTTTGAACTGAATAATTTTCTAGCCAATGATCTGTAAGCACTGTATTTCTTTCTTTGTTATAGGTATATAAAGATTTTTAAAAGTATAATTAAAATAATATCTTAGTATATCCATCCAAATCTCAATATAATTTTATCCAATGCGGACGCAGAGCTTACAAATAAATAGTCAAAGTAAACGCACTAACCTTGGCATGCACTTCTGCACAATGCATTATTTGCCGTATCATAGAAGATGAAGGGATCATATTGCCTTGACATATAAACATTTATAAATAAGTATTATTTAAGTTTTGTTACTTATTTACCATAAGACATTTCTCAAAGGTAAAAAGCTTCACAAAAAGGTTGTCATTACATAATTATCATATTTAAAGTAAATATAATATTTGTAACGGTACCACGTATACCAGATGTCGCCTCGAGTTCCCCGTAAGCTATAATTCCTCGACCCTGCAATTTTGTTATTCGCCTACATTGATTTACAGACCCCTTCACGTCCCTTCATCGGAACGTCCTTTTGTTTCAAACGACCAACTTTTTCTAAAGTGCTTTGTCTTAGCATTTCTTTGAAATTTTGTTGGGCTGTAAAATAAATATTTTGCCTTTACAACTCCCCATCTATTGTCTGTCGATATTTAGAATGCTGTATATGATAATAGAGTTTTAAGCTAGGATAAACTTCAAAGAAAACGTTAGCCGATTTACGACGCGTCTTTTATTACGGACACGTCGATCGATAATAATAGAATATAAGGGGCTCTTATTCACCAATAGTACTCATATAATTATTGTTAGCCTTCTGTAAACGTACATTTTTTTGTAATGACTTCTTTGCATTGTGACCACTTTAAAGTTGTTATTGGTACTAAGATGTTATTTGATGCATTTTACTGTATGGAACAAGCATAATTTGAAATCCACCTGTAACCAAACACCAAATAAACCATATTCAGATGTAACGCAAAGTTAACTGTTTCGAACTGAGTGAACAGAACCGCAGATGCAGTGTTTATTAGATATTTTACGAGATGGCCGGCATATAAACTGTGGGGGCGACGATACAATATCTTAACAACTAAGAATAGAGAGCGTTATAGAAATGATAAAAAATATAGACAAATACATACCTAGCATAAAATAAATATAATATTTTAACTTTTTTATTTATCTAAACATGTAAGTTATTATTTGTTTTTCAGTAAACGCGAACTAAATAATAAAGTAACTAATTCATCGATGAACCATCGTAATGTACACCTCGGTATATTGTTTGTGGCTGAATTACATTTGAATAGAATTATGTTAATGGAATGATGTTCAAATCCTTTCTGGGCGTGTACACAATAGTCAACAACTTACTAATATTTCGTCAAAATCGGATAAATTGTTTTAGAATGTACCTTGCAAACAAAAAACTTGCATTATTATACCACACTAATATAGTAAATGAGTAAGTTTAATAGTGAATGTCCGAGTTTGATAGTTTATCGAATTGGAAGTAGCTTATCTCTTGGCTTAAGCAAGCTAAAGAATTTTATTCAAGAACATTAAAAGTAGTTAGAAAATTTGTATGTGAAACTATTCAAATTATAGACAAAAGTTCCAAAAGCCAGTACTAAATACAAATATTTTCTAAGCAATATGCTATTTCTATCATTCAATTCAATCTATTCGAGTCTAGAGCAACAGATACAACGCTTGCCGGAATTGAATACAAACAGTTTGCGGTTGCACCGACAATGTTCAGTCTATTTGCGATTGTGCTTGTAGTGTTACCTAGATGAATTGAACTGCGATGTCGGTCAATGTGTTGATGACATTCAATACGAGTAGTTATCTACGCGATAACTATTGGTATGTGAGTAGGTAACCATTAAGTTATCGAAGAAAATGATTATCCAATGAAATGAAAAATTATATGTTAAGTTTTTTTTTATCGGTTGTAATAACTGTCTAATTTTGTTAGACAAGCTAATATTAAATGCTTACATATACGTTCAATTGAATAATGCTACTCTTATACAGTACGCATTAATGCAGCTATTATATCATAGACGCAAAAAGTTCAGAATTGTCCAATCGGATCGGAACGGGCGTTACGCCATCTTCCTAGATATTTGCAAACTACAATCGCCTACGTTCCGTTACAATTGATATGATATTTGTAAAGATTGAATGATATTGATCATCCAATGAACTTATTTGTTGACATTATTGATATTACATTTATATTAAGCAATTTATTATTGAATGCGAGCGATAAATTTGTTACGAAAATTGCTTAAAATTGTGTTAAACCGGACCAAAACTTCGGAAACAAACAAGACTCGGCATAGTAAACCTTGAAAACAATTTTAAACGAGTCCTTCAAACAAACTTTTTAAAGAAATTTATTACATAAAATTTGAAGTTTGCAACTTGTTCCCTGTTGAAGACATAGAACTTGAAGAGTTAACAATTTCGTATTAGATAAAGTTTGTAACAAAAGTATCAATTTTGTAATAGGCACGCGCAATGAACGATTGTTCGTTAAAGACCTTTTAATTTTATTCGCCGTTTCTTTACGGAAAACTTTGTTGCACGCCGCATAAAAGTCTCATATAATTTTAATTCATTACAATCATATTTGTATTGCATATAAAATAAACGTAGGACTGCTCTGTGGGCATAGTGCGCGAAAGCGGGTATTTTGGTCCATGGTCGGCGTTGTAGGTCGGCGAATGCAAGGCCCGCTGTTGCAATAATGCAGTTGCACTAAGCACCTACCTACCTATTTCTATTAGAACGTTCTCGAACCCGCTCCCAAGGCCTTCCTTGCTTTGTATAATACATATATCTGCCCCATAAGATATAGCGTCGGGATTAAGTGTTATTTTATAACGTAATAAATGCAAGTATCACGTCGATTTCTGATTCTTTGTGAGAAGTAAAATAAATTCCGATGTAAGATAGTCAGTCATGTTTAAAAAATAACGTACGTTGTATATTCCTGTGTAACTTCTAAGAAAGCCGAAATGATACAGTTTTGTTGAATTACTTAGTATGAATATTGTTGGTTAAGCTACAGATAGATGGCAAGCATATTTTGTAAAATAAATATATTACAAAAATGTCAATTATGTATTGTATTTCACGTGATTAGCGTATTTAATACAACTTTTAATCATGAAAATCGACAGATTTTCTTAATTATCAGTTAAATGAAAGTGAGGAAAATCTTTAAGCGAGTTACAAGCCATTGGCATCGCATTAAAACCAGATTTCCATATCCGTAGAATCATGGACATTATAGACCATTTCGCGTCAACTGCCATAATGGGACGTAGATTACATTCCGTACCCTTTCATAAAAGTTTGCTCCGTGCAGTCAATAGGACATTACATAGAACCAAGAACATCTTTACATTCAAGTTGGGTGCCATTGAGGGAAAAACATGGGTGAACGCATGAGCGATACATTCACAAGCCTAATCGTTTTCCATTTGAGATCAGCTATATAGTCTTCATTTCTCAGCAGATTTCGATTTCTAAGCGTGAATCTTGTTTATGTTTTATATTAATGTACTGCCTGAAGTAGTCGATTCTTAAATATGCATAGTATTATATTTAATCTACAAAACCCTTGAGTTTTTGTCAGCTGCAATATCAAAGCAATTACATTGTTTCAAAGAAATATTAGCAACTTTTTATGTTATGTATTAATGTACGTCAGTATCTATCTACGTAGAAAACTAGTTATAGTTAACTTATTCTAATTAAACTCTAAATTAACTCACTTAACTTTGAAGTTGTTTGTAATAGATAATACAATTAGTTGTCGCTATGAAATTGTTTATCGATTGCTAAAGTATAACTTATCTACATTAACGCATATCACATAGTTTAAACTAGATGAGTTGTATCATGAATTGTTGTTAGTTAATTAACTCGGTTTCTGGTTCAGTGACTCAATAACTTAATCCTTTAGTCTGTCAAGTAAGAACATACTATTGTATAGTTGTATAGATGGAATAAAATTACCATTTAAAAATTAATACTCAACTTAAACTTAACTTTGGTTGCTATTTAAAAAAAAAAAACCTAATAAATTACGGTAATAATAAGTTAATTACTCATATCGTATTATATTTTTATTCTGAGTTAATAATTATAAACTCAGCTTGATGGTGTTTTTGACGTATATGTGTTTGTAATAAATTATAAACATGGTTCTCATAAACATGAACTTGTCACATAAATCGTTCGTTTGGTTTATTCAATCAGTTATCAGCAAGAGTTAATTATTCGTTATTAATAACGTAATATATATATTATTATATGTATATTTAAAATAAATTGTTGTAAATTTCGCGTTCGTAACTTATTATTTCTTAATCGTTTAAATCACAGCATATTTGATTTTTATTAATAAAGTTATTAAATAAATAAAACTTTTGGTATGTGACAATTTTGCATTATTAAACAATTTTAAGTAGTAAAAAGGGAGTTACAATAAAAATAACACCGGAGGACAAATTAACACTACACAAGTATTATTAATATTTATTCTCCCAACTAGCGGCTCACCCTCACTTCGCTCGGGTTCGCCTCTAGACAAACAAAAACATCTGTCCCACGGGAACCGTACATTTTTTCGGGATAAAAAGTAGCCTATTTGTTATTCTGATGTATGAACTATATTATTGTAAAGTTTCATTAAAATCCAATCAGTAGTTTTTGTGTACTAAGCTGTTACTATAGTTTTTTAACTATCCCACGGGAACTCTTTAATTTTCGGGTACGAAAAGTCTAAGATGTTAACCGGGGATATAAGGTACCACCATACAAAATTTCATTTAAATCGGTCTGACAGTTTCGGAGATTAGCCCTTACAAACAGACAGAGAAACAAAAAATTTGAAAAAATCTGGATTTGTTCTATTTCTTTTCTTACATCCCCCTGACTCGGTTTTTAGCATTTTTTTCTATGTACAGACATTCGACCTTTACAGTTTTATTATATGTATAGATAATACGATTACCTATAACACCTAAAAAACTTTCACAGTTATACATTACAGTTGGTATATCTTGAAAGCACAGCCGTTTCTTCACACTTTTTCGTTTTAATTATGTATTTAACAACTTTTCACTGTGCCCATACTAATTAGAATTTTATTGCTCTACACCTCATTGAATTATGCCATAAAATTTATCACTTTTAAATAATTTAAATCTTGATGAGTGATATGCTATAATGGGTATTTTATTTCTTTTAAATTGTTGGCTATATTTCTAAATACTAAGTGCACATATAATACTAGCGACTCACCCTCGCTTCGGGTTCGTCCCTAGACAAAAACAAATCTATCCCACGGGAACCGTTCATTTTCCCGGGATTCCGGGATGATGATGATATAGACTATAGCCTTCCTCAGTTAACGGGCTATCTAATGCAAAAAGAATTTTTCAAATCGGATTAGTAGTTTCTGAGATTAGCGCGTTCAACCAAACAAACAAACTCTTCAGCTTTATAATATTATATATAGTATAGATTCAAATGGTCTCATTGGTATAATATGTTACAATAACTTATTGCTTTCTAACTAATAATGTCTCCGGTCAAATTACAGTAAATACTGACCCAAATTGCTGTATGTTTACTTTTCCGAAATGACCAGCACCTCGCCTTACAATGCCCTTTATTCCACACTTTTGTTATTACGTTGACAAGTTCAAACATAAAAATCTAAATTTAAGAACGCTCCACAATTACCTCTGTTTACTCTTGCTGGATATTTCTTTTTCTTAAATATATAATACTAATGTTTACACACGGCTCCACTCGCGTAGTTACATATTATGCATTATTTTGTTTGTATAAATTTATATTTACAAACAGAATTTATATTCTGCATGTAAATTTCACATCATTATCTCTTTTTCATCCCTAAAGTATGTACCTACCTAAAACTATGAATTAGAATAGTCGTCATTTTTTATCACGGAGATTATTGCCAATGTTAGCCACTAACTTTAAGAACAAAGGAGTTTCAAACAAACTTTTTTATTACTATCTTTATCCCTTTATGGGTTGAATTTCCAAAAAATCGTTCCTTTGGACCTATGAGGAATTTACTTGCCAAATTTCCAGTTTGTAACATTACACTTTCTAAGAATTCATGATTAATCAGTGAGTTTTATATATTAATTTTTATATATAAATAGATAAAGGCTAGGATATAATATAATTCGTACTAATGAAAATTTACCATAAAAAATAAGCAACATATAAAGCATTAAAGTACTCATCTCATAAACTAAACGATTTGAATTTACATTGCAGCTTAAAGAGCAACAAAATAAAAATTACTACAATATAAGACTTCCTTGTATTACCTTTTACGGTTAGAGCAGTCTGACTAAAACATAACGTTGTCGATTCTCCTCGCTTATATTATTATTATAATCTTTAGCTTAATAATATTAATAATAAATTATTATCGCCTAAATGTACATACATATGTTAGAATATTTTTCGATTATAATAGTAATCCTGTTTATTTATACAGAGGTAAAAAAAACTCATAAAATTTATAATGAATGGTAATACAATTAGTCGTAATGAGTTCGTTAATCGTAGTAGGAGCTGTCTTTATGACTTAGATCGTTGCACTCGGCGGGCATATGCTTAAGTTTGAAGGCGTGAGCTGGCACAAAGCCTTCCAGTATTATAATGATAGTGGTACTTGGAAACTACGTGTGGGCGAGAGGCTAATTTATGAAACGCTCAAACCGCATATGAAGCCTTTATGTCTCGATGAATTTTATACCGATAATATTTTATATCCCAAGAACTTTTTGAGCTACTTAGTCGGTTTTTGTTCTGATCGTTACTCAGTAAACTTGAGTGCCCTTGTGCATTTGCGCAAGATTTATCATCAATTATATAAAATGTTTTCGTTTACATTATTTTAAATATGTATAATGTTTTGATAGAGGTCATAAGCGATATGGATATTTCTAAATCAAGCACCGACTGCATCCGGACAACTAACTTTTGGGTCCTTAGCATTTATGAGCTTAATGATTGTATCAATATCCAAAGTTTCTCCTAACAGTTTGCTAAACTGCGATACTGGCTGACACTTCTAATGTTTGTTAGCAAACTGCGGTCTAAATAAACAAAGGATATTGAAATGTTTACCTTAGTCCCTTGCGGCTTGCGCAACACCATTTTATGCAACTTCGGTAGCCGGGTTATCTACACCAGCGTTGAAGGTCTTTGCTATCTCCCAAGCGCAACGGAATTTAAGAGAAACGATAGTTCATCTTGAACTGGTCGCGTAACTTGGCCGGGCACCTAATAAAGGGAAACTTAGGTCTATAGCATTATTTGTAGTTGTATTTAGTGCGTTTGATGTTCAGAATTACCTAATTCACAACAAACTGTTGTACACTATAATTTTTTTCAGTGAAAATGTTTAGGAATAATTTATATTATTATCGTTTTAATTAGTTAAAATGATTTAAATGAAGTTAAAATTATTTTCTAGGTCTCTAAATGCATTAAGTTATCTAAAATAAAATTGTAGAATGCACGGAATAGAATGCATTCGTTTAGTTAGGGTCCGGCCGGTCATCGTACTGTGCGGTGCCTTCGCGTCGTGTCCGTGTCGCGCTCGGGTGACGGCGATGCTTATCGGCCGACAATTAAAACGTATCGCGACCTGTTGCTTCTTCCCCACTCAGCTCGCTCCATTGGATTCGGACACTTTGTCGGGATTTATTGACAGTCACATTGGGTTTTGCAATTCTAAATAAACATTATTTAAATTGTACGCAATATTTTTAAATGGAGACAAACTTTGGTTATTTAATAACACTTAATTTTGTAATTCGTTACGTGTTTATACATACTGTACGCGGTAATATTATAGCACAAGTCGTAATGCTGAACTTATTTATAGAGCTTACTTATAAATAGAAGATGTCATAACAGTATCATCGATACACAACACCCACTTTAGCAGAATTGTTTACTACATACGATCTCAATAGCACGTGCTTTCCAATAAAAACTTTGGAGGTCAAGTGTAGTAGGCGTATTTATATCGGAACGAGGCTAGGTGGCGCGTCTGCGGGGGCGGTCATTAACTGGGTCGCAGGGACAAAGACCCCGATAGGGGAGGCTGGGGGTGGTTTCGCTTTCCACTCTCCGGCCATACTCGGCGCCGCTCGGCACTCGTTTAAGTTCGGCTTTCGCGAAACACCCCGATCTTCTACCGAACTAAAACTGCCTGTGAGGCTGAGAGCCTTCACGGTAAATGTTTGCTCTTCGCACTCTCAATGCGGGCGACTCAAGGGGATTAATTTAGAACTTCTCGAGCATTAATTCTTCCCGGTTTTCCCTTTTTGCGGCGTTATGAAGAAACTTAAATATTACACAGACAAAACCATTCTCATCGTGATTTACGCAGGCTGTTGTTAAATATGAATCTTTTTATTCGAAGGTGTCGGTTCGACGAAGGGCGATGTGGAATATGTATGAATATTTATAATGCAAATCAGCGACGTAACGACGCGGTCGCGACATCGACCTGACGTTTGCAGGAAATAAGTGTCGAGTTCCCAAAGTAATGGGGCCACTGACAAATCAACGATTATCGAAAATTGCCGTACGTATTTACATGTACGGGCCAGTCAATAACATGTTAATGTCGTTTTATAAATTCCTTGGCTCTTTCTTTTTTAAAATAAAACATATCGAATCTTCTTTATAAATTAATGAACCTTAAATGCAATTCTTATTTTAATAATAAGTAAATTTGCTTTTATCTATTTATATATATCACATTTAAATTTCATGTTAAAATCAACTAATTACGATATGATTTATGCTCTCCCTCACAGTGATTTAATATCAAGATCTAAGGTATAACGTGGGACTTACTACATACTAAAATAAATCATGATTTATTTTCATTTCGCTGAGCAAACTAGGTTATGAGTTATGACAGAGACTGAAATTATTCAAAATAGAAACAAAACCCGAAAGGGTTAATGCTCCTTGGCATTTATTATATTTTCTACGAGTTTATATAAAATCTTAAAAATGTTCTCGCATACTGCATAGTTGGTGAGGCACTCAACTGGTCGTAATTATTGTCTATACTCGTAAGTTAAGATTGTGCTTTACTTACGCACGCAATTTTATCACATAACCTGCGGAATGCGTAATTTATATAGGTACTTAAAGCATTAATTTAAGTGTCCATATACGTTTTTAAACTAAAAATTATAAAATGATAAATGTTTAACATTATTATATGTATGTATTATGTATTAAAATGCAGATATACCTAAGCGTATTCCTCCTTCGATATTTCGTACGATTAATCGATGCCATTTATCGCTATCGGGGTAAAACTAACGTACTCTTTTGTGTTGAGTGATTAATCAACGACCGCCTGTCGCCTGTTAAGTGCGCGTCCGTGGAGCCTAGCATACATAGATGTGTTATTCTGAATATGAATATGAGATATGTACAGCGTTTTTGAATAAAGTATAAAATATTTCGTAACCAGCAACAATACTCAATATACTTTGTTTTCGCAAGTACATTAACCCATACTAACTTTACTTTCTCAATATTATTTTAAATACTTTCGTACTCGATGTAGCCAATGTCGTTAAAAACATATAGATTTGTTATTTTAATAATAACTGTATAGTCAAGCTTTATTATACTTATTTATATATCATGGCACACTGTTTTTATCAAAAACTATCTGAACTTGTATGACATCGATCCTTTGTTTCGTCGGAACGTGACAGAAAAACAAACCAGCAAACAAATAAAGCAACAAACACAATTACAATTCGCATTATTAGTTACGATAGTATTGCTTATAGTGATATAACGTGTATTTTAAAATAGTCGACGTAGTGGTTGCGACTTGAGATTGATAGTGTCAAGTTCTAGCGCAGCTAGAGCACACGTGTGCTCTATTTATATGAACGCTTTTATTGCCTAATTCTTAAATAAATATTACAACTGAAGTCTGATGATATACCTATATATGTTTTTTATATGTTTTGTTTAAAATTATTATTATGTATTTCACAATGTATATGTACGTAGGGTACATACTGTAGACAATTTAACATCGATAATTAACTTATAATGCATAATTTACGTGAGGAAGGTTTTAATAGTTGCACTGTAACTTATGATATAGAATTTTAATAAAAAAATGACCTTTCCAGTCTCTTATATTTCGCACTTCGAATACGTCTGATGACGCGTTCGGCCAATGGTAGTGGCGTAGCGTAGGTCAGTGCTCGCAAAACGTTGATTGTCTGCCCGACGGACGAGTGCCACTCGTTTTCAACACATCGCGAATCTTTATATCTGTGTACCACCAGCACTACCACTGCCAGCGGATTTGCAGTTACACATCTATACTATATGTAAAATAGCATTATAGCTTTCTTTTTGCCTTAAAAAACACAAGAGAGTTATTTCTCTGCTTATTTAAACTGTATTATGTGTAAATTATACAATCATCGACATTATCTTCGTAACAATGTGTAATGTACACGTGCACGTATTGTTTTATCAAAACACTGTCACCAGTAAAGGATCTGTGTTCTGATATTTTCATAATATTCTATCTATAACTTAATAACAACTATCCATCTTCAATCCGTATCTTTATTATCCACTCGTACGCCTTATAACGGAGGCGGTGGCGATTATTTGGATAAATATGTCTATGTATATGTATACCTTATAAGATTTCAATATATAATTTCGTCCTGATCATTTTAATTGCATTTTTATACAATACTAGTGACTCGCCCTCGCTTCGTTCGGATTCGTCCCTAGGTTTATTTCCCATACAAACTTTAATACTCATTTTTACCCCCTTAAGGGATGATTTCCGGGATAAAAAGTATCCTATGTCCTTCCCAGGGTCTCAAACTATCTTAACAAATTTCCTCTAAATCGGTTCAGTAGATCCAGAGATTACCCCTTACAACCTCACAAACTTTACCTCTTAATCTTAGTATAGATTATTTACTCATGTAAGTACAAAATAAACAATGTAAGAAAGTAATCGATACATATAATAATATCCTATGAAATTCTACAATGATAGGTATGAAATGTATAAAACATATATAAAACTATATTTTGAACATATTTTTGATTATTTTGAAGCGGTCATCGATTTGCTATAACGATGTCTCACAGAGTAAGGCAAAAAATAGTCAAAGCTTTTAAAAACGTAACATCGTTTAAATATCTTTATTTACATGTATTTTTAAATAAGCCATATTTTTATGACCGCTTGCGCTTATAAATTAATTGGGGTCAAAATTATTGAACCATGCGGTATCCATTGTAGAGTGTGAAATGTTTATGGAACTATTTTCGATAGCATATCTCAAATAAAATAGCCACGCCACTTGGTTTCGTATAACTCCTCTATTAATTATGCATCCAATGATATCAGGCGTCGATATGCGTATGCGCTCGCTTGATATATGTGAGCTTTCAGAATTTATCTCTGGAGACGATGATAAGTAAGAATAAATGTTATTTGGTCAATGTTCAGGCATTAGTTTAAGCAATGTTTTTGAAAAACGTTGTTGTTTCAGTATTGGCAATTATAATTGAAATATTTAACATCATATTTTTAAACATTGTTAAAGTCGTAGTATTATTACTATTGCCTATTTAATTACATACATTTCTTATGATCTTACTACGTGACTTCATTAATTATATTATTTATCACATTTAAATATGCGCTTTTTAGTTATTACGGAACTAAAACCCATAACCTTAATCATAACCATACCCTATACATATAAATAAAATGAAAGTGTCTGTAATGTCAAAATAACAGCTTTTAACTAAATGCATATGAAATAATATATGTCACCGTAAAATTTTAAGTGCCGATAGTAATCTATCTCGCGAGATTGTAAACTGTCTTGAAAAATCTCGCTAGATAAATTGTAATGTAGCGGTGTTTACAATTTTACGGTGACATATACAGTAGGTACTTATAAGAAAATTAAAGAGTGCATGTACGAATGTGTACACACCCAAGAAGTAAAACTTCTGTAGGTTATCGGCACTCTTTATGAAATTCAATTTATGTTTTAAATAATTAGGATAGATGAGATACTAAAAATAACGCATATTAGGCATATTACAATCATATGTTTATAGAATATCATTTAAGGAAAGAATATAATATTATATATCATTTGTCAAACAATAACAAGGGTTACCATGGCAACAAACGTTAGCCTCGCCCGACCACACATTTCGTAACGCTCTCGTTACGCATTCACCAGCTTACTTCTCAAGTCAAGCGTGCGTAAAGAAGCTTTTACTTAAAAAATAGGTACTTTTTTAAAAATTATGTCTGTCTGTTTGTTCCGGCTAATCTCCGAAACGCTGGGCTGATTTCGATGAGACTTTCACTGACAGATTGTGGATGTTATAAGGAGTAACTTTTATTTTAGAAAAACAAATAACAAGTACCAAGATCCTGCTCAAAAAATTAAAACGTACCTAGGGATGCACTCTATCGAAGCGAGGGTAAGTCGCTAGTGAAGTATAAAATTACATACATAGGTATATCTAAAATTGATATACCTGCATACCTTGTGGAGAAATTAGCAAGTTTTTGCTTTTGAGGTTTTAATAAGTTTCAATTGTAATAATTTTGAATTTATTACATAAAATCTTATTTCAATCATTATTTTCTGCATAATACATATTTAATTATTTATACATACATATGTATTTAATTTTTGAAGTTATACTTCTTTTGGCACGTTTAGAAAAAATTATGAGAGTAAAATTTTTATGATGCGCGCGCACACCGACATCCAAAAAGCGACATGATGAAGTTAGCTGCATGCTTTTTTTTACAAACGGCGAGTTGTGTGGCATACGAGATGAAATCTTTAGCAATTTTTGTTCTGTTAAGTCAAAGAAGTAAAACTTCTTACGTGCGTACATACACACGTTTTTTTCTTGAATTCAAGATCAGTTTTAATAATTGAAATATTTTTTTTAAAATCTAAATATGTATTTGTCTTTGTTGATAAAATATTTCGAAACGGAGAAGATTTTATATTTAAAAACCTTCAAAACATTTAAAATTTGGGTTTTGTTTATTTTGAAATATAAATTTTGACTTTGACCTATACATCGTAAACACGAATTTGGAATGGTATTACAAAACTTAAAGCGTGAGCAAAAAATGACTTTGGGTTTTTTGTAGTAACCCTAACTGATTGCATTTTATACAACATTTATATTACATATATACAACATTTATATTACATATACACAACTACGATACATATATACCTAGATACTATATCAACAAATTCAATCTTACTAATATTGTAAATGTGAAAGTTTAGATGTTTGGATGTTTGTTACTCAATCACGGCTAAACGGATAAAAAACATAGAGATAGCTTATAGTTTGGAATAGCACATAGGCTTCTTTTTTATCCCGGAAAAATGTAAGGTTCCCCTGGGATAGATTTGAATTTTGTTTTTCTAGAGGCGAACCCGAGTGAGGCGTGGGTGAGCCGTTAGTTCTACATAACACAAAAAATTAAATACTCCAATGAAAATGTTTTAAACTTTTGTGATGATTTCTTACCTAGGTATATACTTAATAACTTTTAAAGGCAATAAACCTTCCAATTAAAGTTGCACGGTACCAACCACTGCTATGCAATAACTTGCTTGCTTAAATTCAATTTATCGTTATTTCGAGGTGTAAGTAAAGTACCGTTAAATTTTCTATGCATCATTTCTTCTTTAATAGAATGCGAGTCAAAAGTAATTGCGAAGTAATAATATTGTTGCCACATTTACGAGTATATTAATTGTTTTATATCAGCTTTTTTTAATTTTAATTTTTACCAAGACATTATACCTATCATTAGTGCTGTAAAATAGTATGCCTATTATAAGAATTGTAATATTAATTAGTAATAGGTACTATTTTATCAAGTCAATATGTAAGGAAGCTCTAAATATCCTTCGCCCCTTTGTGTTACAATACATGATTGCAGTGGTTTTAAGTGTTTTAAAAGAACAATACCTAGGGTTTTTAATACCACACCAGCTGTTGTAATAAAAAAAGATTCTTTATTTTACGCTAACTAAAACTATTACCTTTTTCTTTTGTTATCAAAATAATAAACTTCTCAATTGTCAAAAGCAACAAATATTCTTTCAAGACGAATGATTAAGTCATTCAAATCCCTAAAATCTCAAATATTGGTTTCCAATTACACTCCTTAGGGTTCCTTGCAACGAAAACTGTTTCGCGTCGGGGATGAAATGGGGCGAGTTGGTGCGGGGTGCGGGGAACAATGCGGCCGTATCGATCCGCCCTCGTGCCTGATGCCGTCTACTGACTCGGCACGCACGCCGCAACGCATAACGCACGCCTTCAGCGATCTATCCGAGTTAGGTACTTTTGGTTTTGAGTCTTCCATCCATCTTTCGTTTGTGACGTTTTTTAAATGCTTTAATTATGTCATTGTCGGTTGGTTTGTTTGCTGTATACAGCATATTGCCTAGTTTTAAAAAGCGTGTTAAGCTCTGATTCGTTTTTAACTATGTATATCATTCATAGATATTTTTATTTACTAGAATAATACTTTTATGGACTAAATACAAATCAATATTTCAAATAAATCTTTTGAATTAGACGAACTTACAGTGTAATAACTTAAAATTAATGTTATAATACAAACTAATTCATGTTGATTTTGGTTGTACTAGGATACCTAGGTAATTAAGGAAAACTAAAGTATCTACATAATGGTGTATTTTATTTAAATACAAGCGACTCACCCTCGCTTCACTTGGGTTCGTCCTTAGTGACGAACCCAAGCGAAGCGAGCGATGCGAGGTTAAAACGTACTTAGGTACGTTTTAACAGTTAGTATGGAATAGATAGACTATATACTATGTAATATATAGTCTGTAGCCTTCCTCAATAAACGGGCTATCTAATGCAAAAAGAATTTTTCAAATCGGATTAGTAGTTCCTGTGATGAGTGCGTTCAAGCAAACAAACAAACTCTGCCTCTTTATAATGTTAGTATAGTAATGTTAAAGTAAATTATTCAGTCGGTCCGTATGAGAAAATCATACTCACGTGCTGACTGCTCAGATTCTCAGAATTATGCAGAGTAATATTTATTTTATGAATATAATTGTTAATCAGCGCAGAACTAGTTAGTTCACATATAGGTGGTGGACGGTGGTATATACATACGCCAAACTAAAGTGCTAAGTAAATAACGCACAATAGAGCTCGTCCCTGATAGATTAGAATCTCGATAAGTGTCCGTATCAATTACATACGCGAATGGCAATCGGAGCCAAGAGCAGTCTCGAGGGAGCTGCTATCAAAATCAGCAACGAACTGAGTAACTGTACCCTGTATAATGTACAGATTTCAAGAGATTAGAATAACAAGCTGCCTTATCACGTTAATTGCGAAAATTTACTGTTCAAGTAGTAAAACCATTCGCCTAACATAGTTAATTAAATAAGATTCCAGATAACGAAACATTATTTTTAAAGATTAGGTAGATACTGTATCTTCAAAAATGATTGATCTCCCCGAGAACTACTTTTTTGATCGACGTGAGTAGTTCACACGTATATAGTTCACCAAAAGAAATAACACCGGATATTAATTAAAACGGATTTCTAAACGCTATCTTTTAAAAAATACAAAATAGAAACCTAATTATATAAGTTCTTGATAATATACCTCTAATTCCAAGTTAAACTAATTTAAACACGCGCAATACCATACGATAAAACTATCCTCATATACATGTATTATGGGATATTATTATTTACTTCATTCTTCTCCTTAAAAGTCAACTGAAAATAATTTCATTCTTAAAATATAAGTTGATCGCATATTTTCTTTTAGCGTTAAAAGCGATATAAGAACCAATACTTATTCGAAGGGAACATTGCTAGTGAAACCTAATAATACCGGTTACGACGTGACGCGTGCCGACTAATGAGTTTTCGGTGAAAGCTGCACGCGAAGAAATGTACATACCGATGTCGATAATTACAACCTTGAATTAATATCACGAGCCAATGACCAATTAATAACATACCTTGACCGAAGATGTCACCGATAACTGTTGATCAATTTGTTTAAATTCAATCTGAATATAAATTAAATAAAGTGATAGAATAAACATGCTTAACAAGCTACTTGACTGGGTCATTATTAATTACGTATTTGCAGATGTGTCTATTAAATAGATAGTGAAGCTTGCATTTAACGACTTTCTTATGCAAAGGGCGAATGTCTATAACCAGCATTTAATTTACATAGGGACTATGTTTATTGAATTAGTACTTTATGTTATTTTTTTCTCGAGAAGCAGTATTGACTATTCAGTAACCGTATATTATATGAAGCATTTAGAAAGCCAATAAAAAGTAAAGTTAACGACCAAACATGTGGTGTTCTCGGTACGGTACCGCCTCGCATGGATATCATCGCTATGCGTTTTAATGACTACCGCCATCAAACAAAATAATATATAAATAAATATATATTTTTCATCAAAGACGAAGCAGCACAGTTGTGCCTTTAAAGAGCCCAAATATTTTTAGTACATATTTCTTTACATATCGATATTGTTAATATTGCTATATTCATTTCTCAGCAGGGTCTCATGTTTTTCCTTTGTTCATCGGAAGCAACTAAAACAGGATTCGGAATGATAATAATTAATAATGATGACCGTCTAAGGCAGACGGACGATTTGTAAATTAAATGTATTTAAAGTTAGTAAAAATATCTGTTGCTACTTTACATTGAATTTGTTTTTTCGAAAGTAAAAAAAGAGTAACGAGCATAGCTCGTATGTAGATATAAAAAGGATAATTTATTTTCAATCCATCATTGCGATCGTTCTGGCACTGTGCGTTAACGCTTTGTCGATGACTGACGCCCATCCAGAAACTATTTCTGTTTTTTGCCTCGAGTCCCGACCCCTCAACATACATTTCGTTTTATTTGTTTTAATAGAAAAACGTACAGTTTTTTTCTTTTTAGTTTAAATTTGATACAGTGAGCAGTAATTACTTAATATTTACTACCTACGTATAACAATTATGACATTTACGCGTACACGGATTTTGACGTATTTATCTTAGAACATGACATTCGAAATTCCTTCCCCATTAGTTATACGCGATGTCATATCTCGCCGGATGAATCATGAATTTGAACATTACACAAAATCATTCCTCGAGTTCGACGCGTACAATAACCGACTGCAATATAGCTTTACAATAGAGTTAAAACGCATTCAACGCTTCCACTGTACATTAATAGTATAAACCTTTCAGTTAGCACATCGCGAGCCTTCTCGACGTTTGTCGTTTCAATTTTTAAATCTACTCTAAACTCTTTGTTGGGTTCAAACTTAACATTCTCAGCATACCGCAAAATGTAGCTCCCATAGGCTGTCTCTTCCCCATGTGTGTTTAATCCTGTGTCATGTAATCAATCCCTTTTGATTGATAAGCTAACAGCGTTGCCGCTATATGAAAAGATTTTAGCACAATTTAAATATATATATATATATATATATATATATATATATATATATATATATATATATATATATATATATATAGGTATATATATATATACTAGCTGACCCGGCAAACGTTGTTTTGCCATATAAATAATTTCCTATTACTAAAATGGCTATTAAAAAATAAGGGTTGATCGTAGAAGGGTGAAAATTGAGGATTGTATGTATTTTTGTATGTTGTATCATAAAAAAATAGAAATTAAAAATTTTGTCTAAAAAATAAAAAAATAAAATTTAGGGGTGGACTACCCCTAACATTTAGGGGGATGAAAAATAGATGTTGGCCGATTCTCATAGATACCGGATAAGCACAAAAAATTTCATCAAAATCGGTCAAGCCGTTTCGGAGGAGTATGGCAACGAAAACTGTGACACGAGAATTTTATATATTAGATTTCTAGTAGGTATTCGTACAGAAGGAATATTAAAATTAAGTTTATTTAATATATTTTTTAAATAACTTTAAGGGCATTCTTTTTCAAATAACTTAAAAAGAACATTGTCTTATTCAATATCTTAATTATTTTGGCAATATTATAGAGGCATCTTAAGTTATTGAGGCGTGCGTGCGTACGATAAGATGCGACCGCCACTGACTTACACTATTCGTATCATAGCATACCGCTCAATTAGCCGCGCCGCCGCGCCGTGCCGCACTGCTCCACAGATGCGCTTCTGCCGTAGTCGGCCGCTTTGATTAAACTTTGATTGCGATTTGCGGCACGTCACTCACGCGGCCCGATCCCGGCACTGTCGCCGTATAG